>CM042145.1:92539414-92594414 GCA_023376005.1 Doryteuthis pealeii
AAGCCCCCCTCTGATCAATCGGCCAGTCACATCAAGCCCTAGTTCCTATATGATTGTCCCAGCCCCTTTGTCCTTATGGCAACCCCCCCCCCTCCAACCCTTTTTACCATATATGAGCTAGAAGGTGGTCTTTGTGTCCTGGGTATGATGTTAAACTGCATCTAGTGAAGTTCCAATTCTGGTACTCTGGAGAATGTGGAGTACCCCTCTATCACCATTACTCCCAGGTCCACCCTGACCTGGAGTGGTGGTACCTGTTAGGGCCCCATCTATGGGTTAAATAGGTTAAAAAATGAGTATAAAAAATGTATTTTTTTTTAAATTGAATACCCAACAAGAATGAATAAAATTTCTTTGGCATAGAATAACTAAACAAGGGTTGACATGGTGTAAAAACCAACCAACCAACCATCCTTCCCATTAAAAATAATTCAAAAATTAAAGGTACATTTGAATTTATAGTTTACAAATTCTTTTATCATACAAATTGTATTAAAAACAGGTACATTATTTATACTAGCAAATATATGCACCTTCCGGGTACAAGTATATAAGTTTTAATGTAATAAAATATTACATTAAATCAGAAAGACTAATGAAACTAAATAAGAATACAGATAAAAAAAGATTTTAGACAGATTATACCAATTGAAAAATAGAAAACTGAAGCTTACTCTTTCATCTCGTCTTTCTTTGTTGAATTTTCCGAATTTAACTATTCAGTTAAAATAGGAATTAAAGAATAAAATTACAATTATGCCTACTTGTTAATGGATTTCTTTTCAGATGTATCCACAAGACTTTTGCTCATATTCATTAAGTTAAAACCAAATAATTAGAAATCAATAATACTAAACACATATTTATTAAAATCAAAATTTTAATATCAATATGCAAATTAGCCTTCCCGTTCACACTGTAAACCGCTATTTTGTTGTATATATATAAACACAATTGCATGTTATTCGTATGTAGATATGACCAACAGTAATAATAATGCAAAACAATTTTATTGATAATTGGGGTTTGAATAAAAATAAAAACACGGAAATTGCGACTTTAGTAGTAATATAGTTTCGGTTACAGACACAAAAACACTCAATCTCATTATAATAAGATTTTGTAATTTGATATTCAATTTCAGTGGTGGCCCCAGAATCTGAACGCCTCATAGTTTGAACAAATTGGAATCTAAACAAATTTTTTTTAAATAAAATGTTGCCCTAAAAGCCGAACACATTTTCAAAAACTGAACATAATGTAGTATTCATATTTGTTTGTTTCCCCCATTTTTAGATGAGGGCACATGTGCTGCCTGGTGGGATGACCCCCTGAGGTCACATGATTCATTTTATAGCTTACTGGTCCAAAAGCAGAAGCCTATGTAAGTATGTTTGAATTCAGAGTATTCCTTCTTCTAGATCAGTTGCCATACCAAGGTTAAAGAGCCTAGTCTGCCCTACTATTTACCCATAGCCAGTGGGAGAATAATTAGTATTCATATTTGTTTGTTTCCCCCACTTTTAGATGAGGGCACATGTGCTGCCTGGTAGGATGGCCCCCTGAGGTCACATGATTCATTTTATAGCTTACCGGTCCAGAAGCAGAAGCCTATGTAAGTATGTTTGAATTCAGAGTATTCCTTCTTCTAGATCGGTTGCCATACGAAGGTTAAAGAGCCTAGTCTGCCCTACTATTTACCCATAGCCAGTGGGAGAATAATTAGATTCATACCTTTCTCAAGGGTTTTTTTTAAAGTAAAGTTGGAGTTGATATCCGGACAGTAAGGTAGTCTATCTCCTTTTCATAAGTGCTAGACCAGAGAGATTGTTTTTGCTGAGGTGAAGCGCCACTGCTACCATCAGCTCCCTACTTTACCACACAGATCAGATTACCCAAGCTGTGCTACTAATGTACTGAGTTGGCGAGAGCCAGTATCAAACATGGAACCTTGAGATTCTTATGTGGATGTTCTACCATCTGAACTAAACCAGCTCTCCAGGATTTAAACTCTGGTCGTTTGTCCATTTCTGATGATGATAATCATTACACCACAAGCACCACCAAAAATTGCAGAGCTTTAGTTGCATGGCTAAACAGATATTTGGTGATGTCATATATATATTTACCAACCCCTCCACATGAGCAGGATGTGACACAAGGTCAATTTATTAAGCGGAGTTCAACTGGTTTGAATTCAGTTTTCCTTCTCCTAGACCGGTTGCCTAACCAAGGTTAAAGAGCTCAGTCTGCCCTACTATTGATCCGTAGCTGGAGGGAGAGTCGGATTCATAGCTGGAGGGAGAGTAGGATTGGTGATATCATATGGTAAACCAAGCGCTAATACCTTTGGGAAAGGTATGAATCCTATTCTCCCATCAGCTATGGATAAATAGTAGGGCAGGCTGGACTCTTTAACCTTGGTTAGGCAACCAGTCTAGGAGAACGAAAACTCTGAATTCAAACCTGTTGAACTCCGCTTAAGAAATTGACCTTGTGTCACATCCTGCTCGTGCGGAGGGGTTGGTAAATATATATAGTAAACCAAATAATGAGAATCGATTCATCTCTTTTTTCCTATAAATAATGTCTGACGAAACCTTGGAAGGGAGAAACCATGAGATTTCATCTAGGAGACCTAGCAATTGATAATTACTCTGTTCACCTTGTATCCTTGCTTAGTAAACCCTTTTCTCTATCCTTAATACTTATTGTGTTTCTTCCTATCATTTCTCTGTTAACTCTGATACCTAAGTTAATTCAACCTAGCAATTTCCAATTACACTGTTCACCTTGTATATTTGCTTAGTAAACCTTTTTCCCTATTCCTAATACTCATTGTGTTTCTTCCTATCATTTCTCTATTAACTCTGATATCTGAGTTAATTCAACCAACCAATTGATAATTACTCTGTTCACCTTGGATTTTTTTTTATTAGTAAACCTTTTTCCCTATTCCCCTATCCTTAATACTTGTTGCGTTTCTTCCTATCATTTTTCTGTTAACTCTGATACCTGAGTTAATTCAACCTAGCAATTGATAATTACTCTGTTCACCTTGGATTTTTTATTAGTAAACCTTTTTCCCTATCCTTAATACTTGTTGTGTTTTTTCCTATCATTTCTCTGTTAACTCTGATACCTGAGTTACATCAGGTGAATTAGGATAAAATCAGAAGTATCATGTTCTTTTTAATGTTCTGGCATGCAAAGGAAACAGAATATCCTTTTTTTTTCAGTATGTACACCTCAATGTGTTGGAATATCTTTATAATATAAAGTGTGCTGTAGCCCACCACTCAAACTTATAGACTCTGCGTGAGTGGTTGGATTAAAGCCAGCTAATCAACATGCTCGAATACGTGGTTAGTTAACTATTTAAATACCGATCTTGAAAGCTGTTCATTTGTACGTATTTGACACAGATGAACAGACAAATAACCAAGGTCTCTGCTAAACACAAGGCTTCTTCACTAAGGAACAACCAAAGGATTCTGCCTAACACCAAGAAGCAACCAAGGATTCTTCACTAAGGGACAACCAAAGAATTCTACCTAACACTAAGGAACACAAGGGATCTATGGGGTAGTAAGAGGTTTTGGGTTTTAAGGTTAAAAGGTAGCTAGATATTCTTGGTGCATGTTCTTAGGATTTTTGCTTTTAACCCCATCTCATTTGGTGGTCGCGCTAAAAAGGAAGGAATTGAAGGAACAGGCAAAGGCAGAAGGTGTTTTATGACTTAGGCTTTATTGTCCGTTCATAGTCGCCTGTGGCAAGGGGATATCCCCCTGGCCATGGTAGCAACTACACTCAGTTAAGGCCTAAAATCGAATGGTCAAGAACTTCTCTTGGGAGTCGGAAGTCAGTCCTTTTTCTCCACATGCGCGGATAGTTCTTCCGATGAAGGCTCATGGGAGTTTTTTTTTTTTTTTTTTTTTATTTTTTTTTTCTAATCTCCCACAGATCTCCATGGCAAAGTGCTCTCTAAAGTGCAATTTAAAAATGGCCGCAAAAATCGTAACACTGAGACTGCAGTTGACACCTGAACACCCGGTAACCAAGGAGCTGTAATACTTATGAATAATGAATGCTATCATTCAGTAAATTCACCTTAAACACATTCAAACATGTTTCTATCACCATTATTAGCAGAACTACACTGTTGGAGACTTTATCAATGAACTCTTGTAAACAGCAGATTTGAATTTAGATCAATAAGCTTAGTTATTTATAACTAGCTGTACTTTTACCTATAGGATATTTATTCATTCTAGCAAAAAAAAAAAAAAAAAAAAAAAAAAAACGCCCTCTGGGTGGTGTAAAAATTAATTTTTAAAAGATATTGCCTGGGAGTTAAAAATTCAATGTCAGAGAGTTTGTACGTAATATCAGCAAATTTAATAAAGGAGTAAAAAAAATAAAACCATTTGAAATGGAAACTTAGTTCTGATAACTTTAAATATATATTAAAATAAAACAAACTATATATAAATATATATTACCGGGCATGTATTTATTAAAACTTGTTTTAAAAAGCAATGACGATCGTCTAAGGCTGCATGCTCAAATTTTGAGTGTATTTATTCTATGCTATGACGATTTTGGGTAATGTAATGTGAGCAGTGACATAGTTTTGGTTACAGACAAATAGAGACCTAATCTCTATAATTAATAAATTTCATTATCATTTAGTAGAGATTCTTACTAGTGTAATGGTTACTCTAGAGAGAAAAGGACACTGTAAGACGAGTTCAAATCCTGGACTCAGCTGTTTGCATTTCATATAGCGCTAATACCCTTAGGAAAGGTACAAATCCAACCAATCTCCCTCCAGTTAAATAGTAGGGCAGACAGGGGTCTTTCACCCTGGTATGGCAACTGGTCTAGGAGAAGGGAAACTCTGAATTCAAACCTCTCTTTTCTAGTTAGTCAAAACTAATTTGAGAGCTCCACCTCCCTTTTGCTTTCGATTAATTAATTATTCCTACATGTGAATCCAACTGTTCTCCCTCCAGCTATCTCCAGCTATAGGTAAATAGTAGGGCAAACTGAGCTCTTTAGCCTCCGTATGGCAACCAGTCTAGGAGACGGAAAGCTCTGAGTTAAAACCAAAGGGGTTCTCTTCTTGTTAGTCAAAACTATTTTAAGTGTCCCTTCCTTCCCCTTACTCCTTCTTAAGGTTGTACTGACAGCACATATTCTTATAACTCTCTCTCGCCACATGTCCCTATCAGTCATCACCCCTGGTAGGTCTTCTGTATGACATCCAGTATCTCCACAGAGTCGAATAATGTATGTTTTTGTTGGTTGGCTTAAATTAATTGACATGGAAAATATTGAATTTTCTGTCTTGGCAAGAGAGTTTGACAGCAGAGTGGAACTGGCCTTGTTACAATAAAAACTGAAACTAGGACAGCCTAAATAAAAAAAATAAAAAGATAAAAAAAAAAAAACAAAAGCATTAAAGCAGAAACCTGTATTGACATGTTGTTAAGTTCAGCTTTGCTGTACTGAGAGGTGGATGGTGTACTATAGGAGGTGCGTGGTGTACTGGTTAGAGTCATAGGAAATGGACTCATCAACCTGAGTTCAAATCCTGGACGAAGCCACAGTTCACATAGCACTAATACCCTTGGGAAAGGTATGAATCCAGCTATTCTCCCTCCAGCTATGGGTAAATAGTAGGCAGACTGGGCTCTTTAACCTTGGTTAGGCAACCAGTCTAGGAGAAGGAAAACTCTGAATTCAAACCTCTTAAATCTCCACTTGGAGTGGTCACTACTAGAATAGGCTCAGTCCTACTTAGTGGTCTATTTCAATTAATTGAGATCTTGTTGTGGACTAGTCAATCGTACCTTTTTAGGGAGTAAATGGACTGATCTAAGACTATTTGTTTACTGCTGTTTAGAGCAGTCAGTTGGTTGGTTGGTTGGATTTTATGGCATGTTAACTCTTGTTGGATTATTTTATGCTGAAGATGTTTTGTTTTATTCATTCTTGATGGATATTCAAATTTCTTTTTAAACTCAATTTTTTAAAAACTTTTTTTTCTATTTAACCCATAGATGGGACCCTAACGGGTACTACCACTCTAGGTAAGAGTGGACCTAGGAGTAATGCCAATTAGGAGCACTCCACACTCCCCAGAGCTACAAAATTGGAACTTCACCCTCAGATAGAGTTTAACGTCATACTCGGATATTAAGACCCTCATCCACCACCTAACACATATATGATAAAAAAGTTGGGGCTTACCATAAGGGCAATAGGGTTGGGACAATTATATAGGTACTAGGGCTTGACATGACCAGCTGATTAATCAGAGAGAGCCTCTCCGACTATTCATCTAGCTTAAATAAAGGCTAAAGTTGTCTTGTATGTCATGATCTGCTCAACCACCAGGGTTCTATCCTTAAGTATCATGGGTTGCCACTTATGACCAACAGGTGGCCCCATTGGAGGGATTTCACCCCTCTTCAGAGGTGCAGTCAGTGTATATTGTATATATACATTGTAAATACATGGACTGCTATTATTCTGCTATTACTTGTCTGAGAAGCTTTGACAGGTAGTTTTAAAGTTTTAAATTTAGTGTTAAATATGGGAACAATAAACAATCGAACAAAACAACAAAGAAAAGAAAAAATGAAGATAATATTCAACAAGAACGAAATATAATGAAGAACATGTAATACAAACAAACAATATTACAATTTGATGAAAAGGGTTCAAAGTTCAAAGTTCTCAACAGACCGTTACAAGAGAGGTAAAAAAAAGTCGAGATTTGGAGATACATCTGCTTGCTTCGGTGTTAAGTTGAAAATTATAATACTTTTTACATATTGAATTATTTTGCAATAGCTCTTAAGTAAACATGCCAAACGTTGTAATGATTAAATTATCATACTGTGGTATATTCACAGGTCCCACCAGTTATTTTTATTAGATAGGAAATCACAAACAACACAACTACTAGAGACCAGTCATTGATGAAAATTAGATATAACTAGCAAAATAAAAAAAACGCCCTCCAGGCTGTGTAAAAATTAATTTTTGAAAGATACTGCCTAACTTGGGTGGAGTTAAAAATTCAATGTCAGAGGGTTTTTATCAGAAGTAAAATCATCAAATTTATTAAAGAAGTAAAAAAAATAAAAACCATTTGAAATGAAACTTAATTCTGTCCCCCCTCAAATAAAATGTTGCATGCATCAATTAATTATTAATTAAATAATTATTTTGACTATTTTACACACAAATTTTACACAAAATCGTAAGTATTTATTTTTTTGTAAAATTTTAGTTAACTTCTTGTTACTGAAAAAACGGCGAGAGTAAGAAATAATTTTTAGAATTGATTACAAATTTTCGCGAATAATTTTCTTTTTTAAAGTAATACAATTCTTTAATTAATTTCATAGTTTATATAGTTTATCTATTTAAATAATATATAGTTTATTTATTATAATAGAAAGGATTCAAACGTTAAATTAGAAGGAACGGCTTTACTTTATTGATATTAATTGTTCTTTATTTTATGTATGACGATTTTGGTAATTGTGACATAGTTTTTGTTACAGACAAATAGAGACCTAATCATTATTAATAGATACATGTTTCTGAATGGATTTTTGTAGATTTTTAGTTTGGTTGTTTTCACAGACACCAAGTATATAACTTTGAAGCTTTGAGCTTAATCTTTCCTCAATGGGTGGGTGGGGGTGTTATCTACCTCAACCACCCACCAGGTAAGGATGTGACACAATGTCTTTTTAAAGTGGGAAGCCACATACAAACCTAAGCTTATGTGTTGTGTGAATCCCTCAGGATTCCCCTTTTGGGGTACCTTAGGCACCTTAAAATAAACCCAGCCCTGTCTCTTTAAACCGAGGGGACAGGTGTTGCCTGGGGGAATGGACCCCTAGGATCACGCGATCTATTTGCCCAGATGCCGTTCACTAGGAAAGACAGGCTCAGGGCAGGGGTAGGGTGATCAGTTAGTCACTACAGAGTAGTCATTTTTGGTTTCTATGCACACATTTTGTGGCAACCGTTTCCAGTGAGTTTGCTCTTTAAATATTAATCAACAAAATGATGAAGAGAGTTCTTAATCTCTACAGAAGAAGAATTTGAACCAAAATTAATTGATTCTTGAATCAAGACAATGACAAAGAGAAAATATTTGTATTCAAATGGGTGGAACTTGCAGTACCCACTCTCTCTCTCTCTCTCTCTCTCTCTCTCTCTCTCTCTCTCTCTCTCTCTCTGTTGTGGAGTGATAAGAACACCACTCACTGACACAATGGACTAGGCTAAAAAGACAATAGAGAGTGTATATATATTTTGAACATAAATGAAAAATACTTATTGTTGACTTCAGATATTGTCTTATGTGTTTATTCATTCTCTCTCCTCTCTCTCTCTCTCTCTCTCTCTCTCTCTTCTCTTCTTCTTCTTTTTATCCTCTCTCTTCCTCTCTTCCTGTCTACTTCTTTCTCTCCTTTGCAAATCCTTGAATAAAGTCGAAGACAATGGCAAATAGGAAATATTTGTATTTAAAAAAGAACTTGCAGTACTAAACTAATCTCTCAGTCTCCATCTCTCTTCTTTTTTTCTCTCTCTCTCTCTCTCTCTCTCTCTCTCTCTCTCTCTCTCCTTTGCTATTGTCCCTGTTCATATCTCTCTCATTCTCTTTCTAATTCTCTTCTCTCTATCTCTCTCATTCTCCCTCTCCCTCTTTTCCCTCGTCCTTCTTTCTGTCACACACTATCTCTCCCTCTCCCAATCTATCTCATTCTCTTTTCTTCTCCCTCTTTCTCTCTCCCCCTCTCTCTTTCTTTTTCTGTCTTTCCTTATCTCCCTCATTCTCTCTCTTCCCCTCCCTCTTCTATAAATAGATCTTTACAAGTTTATCATAATTGTTAACTCTCTCCCTATTTCTCTCCCTCACCTTATATCTCCCTCTATCTCATTCTCTCTGTCTCTCTGTCTCTCTGTCTCTCACTCTCTTTCCCTTCCTATTTCATAAATAGATCTACACGTTTATCATAATTATTAACTTTCTCCTCCTCTCTTCTCCCTCACCTTCTCTCTCTCTCCCTCACCTTCTCTCTCTCCCCCTCACCTTCTCTCTTTCTCCTCCTTCTCTCTCTCTCTTTCTCTCTCCCTCACCCCTCTCTCTCTCTATATATATATATATATATTTTTCTCCCTATTTCATAAATAGATCTACACAAGTTTATCATAATTATTAACTTTCTCCCCTTCTCTCCCTTTCTCTCTCTCTCTCTCTCTCTCTCTCTCTCTCTCTCTCTCTCTCCCTATTTCATAAATAGATCTACACAAGTTTATCATAATTATTAACTTTCTCCCCTCTCTCTCTCTCTCTCTCTCTTTCTCTCTCTCTCTCTATTTTTCTCCCTATTTCATAAATAGATCTACACAAGTTTATCATAATTATTAACTTTCTCCCCCTCTCTCTCTTTCTCTCTCTCTCTCTCTTCTCTCTCTCTCTCTCTATTTTTCTCCCTATTTCATAAATAGATCTACACAAGTTTATCATAATTATTAACTCTCTCTCTCTCTTCCCCCTTTCTCTCTCTCTCTCTCTCTCTCATAAATAGATCTTCACAAGTCTATCATAATTGTTCACTTTGTTCTTTGTTACTTTTAAAAATAGAATAAATTAAGTGAAAATCTTTCTTTTCTTTTTTTTTTCCTCTTTATTTTTCATAATATTCTCAACTGGACACCCACTTTTATGAATTTTGCTCAAAGAAGAGATAAAAGGTCACTCCTATTCTGATAGGGTGAGCATACATCAAGTCTAGGGAGGGGCAGGGCTACAAATAGGAGGGGACAAGTAAGAATGGTTTTTGTTGTAAGAATTAGTACACAAAATTAGATCACATTATATTCATGGAAAGTGGGGAGTGGAGAGTTAAGTGATTTTTAGGGGCAGCTTCCTTTTCAGCCTCCCCCACACACTTTGATTCCAGACATATTGACTCTAACAAATATTTAAAAATCCCTTTATTTCATTTTTCTAAACAATGTCTATTTTACAATCTTCATTGTCGCATGCCACATCAACACCAACACATGGGAGGTTGGTGCAGAAAAACTGAGCGGCCTGGTGCCTCCTTGTCAGACAAGGGACAAAAAGGGGTGAAAAAGAAAGGAAAGAAGCCGCTACAGAAAAGATAGACAGAAGGAAAGAGAGACAACTGTAACTCCAGCTAGCATCACTGTTTGTTTGCAGTCACTGCACCAGAGATTGCCATTCAAAAATTGGGTAATTTATGAGGAAGTGGGTCCCGGTCTCCTGCCTCAAAAATTGCTAGCCGGTGACTATCAAAATAACAACCCCAGCTTGTCATAATTCTTGTTTAATTATCGTAATTTGTCGTAATTCTTGTTTAGATATGAAGATGGATATATAGTTTGGAATAGACTGAGATAGATAGATAGATAAACAAACAAAATACTATAGATAGATATGAACAAATGAAGATAGATAGATATTTTTGACAAGTAAATGTATTGGGGGGGGGTCGCATCTTTTTTTGTCGTAATTCTTGTTTATTTAAACTAAAAACAAGACATTAAACAAACATGAATTAAAAAAATCTTAGTATTTAAAGTAATATAGATAAATATGAACAAATTGAGATAGATAGATAGATATGAAGATGGATAGTTTTGAATAGACTGAGCTGGGTCGTTATTTTAATAGTCACCGGGTAGCAATTTTTGAGGCAGGAGACCGGGACACACTTCCTCATAAATTACCAAAAATTGGCCTGTTCAGCCCCTCACACAGATGCAGTTAAAAAGATTTTTTTTAAATAAAAATATTGGACACTACTCCATCGTCTTTAGTAGAGGGAAGAATGCCAACAATTGTTAGTATAAAAGATAAGAAAAATAAAAATATTGGACACTACTCCATCGTCTTTAGTAGAGGGAAGAATGCCAACAATTGTTAGTATAAAAGATAAGAAAAATAAAAATATTGGACACTACTCCATCGTCTTTAGTAAAGGGAAGAATGCCAACAATTGTTAGTATAAAAGATAAAACCCACATAACAAAAAGAAATTAACCATTTATATTTTTTTACATTATGTTATAAACTTAATATTAGTATTATGTGCGTTATTCGGACTATTGTCCTCATCTTCATTGTTATCTGTACAATGTTTCGGCCAATATGCCCTCCGGCCTTCTTCAGGTATTTTCTTGACGGACTCGGGAACCTTCTCAGACTCGGGAATCTTCTTTTCGGACTTGGGAACTTTCTTGGCATATCGGCCAAAACGTTGTACAGATAACAATGAAGATGAAGCCAATAGTCCAAATAATGTAGATAATACTAATCATCAAGTCTCATCTCAAACATTCAGAGAAATAAACTTAATATTGTTCTGTGAAAAATTTAATTGTATTATGGTATTGTTGGCCTTATTCATTTTTTTATTTCATAATTATCTAAAGAACAATGTTAAGTTTATTTCTCTGAATGTTTTGAGATGAGACTTGATGATTAGTATTATCTACGTTATTCGGACTATTGTCTTCATCCTCATTGTTATGTGTACAACGTTTCGGCTGATATGCCCTCCGGCCTTCTTCAGGTATTTCTTGTCGGACTCGGGAATCTTCTTGGACTCGGGAATCTTCTTTTCGGACTCGGGAACTTTCTTCGTATATCGGCCAAAACATTGTACAGATAACAATGAAGATGAGGACAATAGTCCAAATAATCATCAAGTCTCATCTCAAACATTCAGAGAAATAAACTTAGTATTGTTCTGTGAAAAATTTAATTGTATTATGGTATTGTTAGCCTTATTCATTTTTTTTTATTTCATAATTATCTAAAGGAATCACCCACTCACCACTACTAATTCTGACTGTAAACCAGGTGGCTGAGGGATCATGGCATGCAACACTCCACTTTGGTTATTACTTAGGCTAAACGGGTGGTCAGAGTGGTCACCTCCTATCAACCAGCTGGTTACATCAAACCCTAGCACCTATATGATTGTGTGGTGTAATGGTTAAAGTCATGGGAAATGGATTCATCGCCCCGAGTTCAAATCCTGGCTGTGGTAATTGCATTTCACTTAGCGCTAATACCCTTGGGAAAGGTATGAATCCTACTCTCCCTCCAGCTATGGATAAATAGTAGGGCAGACCGGGCTCTTTATCCTTGGTTAGGCAACCAGTCTAGGAGAAGGAAAACTCTGAATTCAAACCTGTTGAACTCCGCTTAAGAAATTGACTTTGTGTCACATCCTGCTTGTGCGGAGGGATTGGTAAATATATATATGATTGTCCCAAATGATTGTCACGGACACAACAGGTAGAAGTTCAATCTAGTTTGCAGATGATAAGACGGTCAGAGAAAACGAAAGACAAGATGTGCAAGATGTGCATCAGAGACTGAGGACACCTCGGCCCACCAATAGGGTAACATGGACAAAGTTTTGAAATAAATTCATTCTTAATGGATACTCAATTTTTTTTTACAAACACATTTTACTATGTAACCCATAGATGGGACCCTAACAGGTACTACCACTCCGGCTCCTGGGAGCAATGGTGATGAAGGGGTGCTCCACATTCCCCAAACATCCAGAACTGAAACCTCACCATCAGATAGAGTTTAACCCAGGACATTAAGACCCTCAGCCACTACCTTCTGGCACATGTATGATAAAAAGAGTAAAGGCTTGCCATAAGGACAATAGAGTTGGGACAATCATATAGGTGCTAGGGCTTGACGTAACCAGCTGATTGATAGGAAGGGGCCTCTCCAACCACCCTTCTAGCCTAAGTAAGGACTAAAGGAGAGTGTTGCTTGCCATGATCCCTTAGCCACCTGGGTTCCAGTCAGAATTAAATTTTTCACCGAACAATATTAAGTTTATCAGACAATCATATAGGTGCTATGACTTGACATGATCAGCCGATTGATCAGAGGGGGCCTCTCAAACCACCCGTCTAGCCTAAGTAAGGCCAAAGTGGAGTGCTGCATGTCATGGACTGCTCAGCCACCTGGATTCCATCCTTAAACATCATGGGTCGCCACCCACGGCCAACAGGTGGCCTCATTAGGGGAGTCTTACACCTCTGCAGTGGTGCAGTCAGTGTATTCTAACACCCCAGCTGACTGGGTGGGCTTCACTCTTTGTGTGATTTAAAATTCACACAGATGAATGTGCAACATAGTCCAATTTGGGAACATATGCTTTACTTGTTCAAACTGGACCATAAAGTAAGTAAAGTCATCGGGGTGGCCTAAAGTCGGTATCAACCAGACAGCGAGGGAGTCTATCCCTTTTTCACTAGTGGTAGAAGAAGGAGAATGTTTTGGCATCTGAGCTGGAGTGCCACATCTACTATCAGCTCCTCACTTTACTGCACAGATCCCTGTGTGACTCATTCACTGAGTTGGTGATGGCTGGTATCGAAACTGGAATCTTGTGGTTCCAGGTAATACAAATAGGAGGGGACAAGTGAGAATGGTTTTTTGTGTTGTAAAAATTAGTACACAAAATTAGTTCACATTATATTCATGGGGAGTGGGGAGTGGGGAGTTGAGTGATTTTTAGGGGCAGAGTGGGGAGTTAGGAGCAGCTTCCTTCAAGCTTCCCTACTTTGATTACAGACATAATGAAAAAAATGAAATAAAGGGATTTTTAAAATATTTGTTGATTTAAAAAATCTCTTCAATGCATTTTTCTAAACAATGCCTATTTTGCTATCTTTTTTGTCAATTGGAAATTTACAGTAAATATTAACAAATGGTAATTGTTTCTATAAAAATAAATCCTACATAACAAAAAGAAATTCACCATTCATATTTATGTATATCATCTTTAGGGGCCAATTTAGCTCAATTGGTAGAGCATCTGTCTAGAAATCACAAGGTTCCTGGTTTGATATAAGCCCCTGCCAACTCAGTGTATGAGTAGTATAGCTTCAGTAATCTGATCTGTGCAGTAAAGTGGGGAGCTGCTGGTAGGTGTGGCGCCCCCCACCCCCCACCTCAGACACAAAAACACTAGCACTGGTCTAGCACTAGTAAAAAGGCAATAGGCTCCCTCGCTGTCCAGTCAATATCATCAATAGGCCACATCACATACTTTACTACTGACTACGTTATCTTATAAATTTAATATAATTCTGTGAAAACTTTCATGGTATTATGTTATTGTTAGTCTTACTAGCAAAATAAAAAACACCCTCTGGGCAATGTAAAAATTAATTTTTGAAAGATATTGTCTGAAGGGGGAAGCAGGTAAAAATTCAATGTCAGAGAGTTTGTATAATAAGTAGGTAAAATGTATTATTTATTAAAGGAGTAAAAAAATAAGACAATTTGAAATGAAATTTAGTTCTGTCCTCCTCATATAAAATGTTGCACACATCTATTAAATATTAATTAAATGATTATTTTGAATATTTTAGACATAAGCCTTACACAAAATCGTAAGTATTTATTTATTTGTAAACTTTTAGTTAACTTCTTGTTACTGAAATAGGAGTGAGAGTAAAAAATAATTTTTTAAATTGATTACAAATTTCACAAATATTTTTTTCCATCTAAAGTAATACAATTTTTAAATTAATTTCATAGTTTATATAGTTTATTTATTCAAATAATATATTGTTTATTTATTATAATGTAAAGGATGCAAACGTTGAATTATAAGGAATAACTTTTATTTATTTTATTAGTAATAATTGTTCTTTATTCTATGTATTGATGTCTTTGGTAATTGTAACGTTAGCTGTGACATAGTTTTTGTTACAGACAAATAGAGATCTAATTTCCATTATTAATAGATTTGTTTATTTGGTTTGGTTTTTGTTTTTGTTTTTTTTCACTATTATTCTTATCGGAAAACCGATAGTAGAATTATCTTCCCCTGTCGCTAGGGGGCGAATTGCCAATATAGGATGTTGGCGGCAAAACCAAACCCCATCACTTATCTGAAGGCTTGTCAACCTGAGGAGTCACCTTAACAAAGGCTCCATCCACCGCCCACTTAAAAGGGCAGCTAACTAGGCGAGTCACTCAAAAAAAGCACTCCCCAACACTTTACTTATTGGACGAGCACCAACCAGGATGGATGCGTCTCAACAGCACTCTACCACAACGACGAGTAGAAATCCCCTTTCTAGCGTCAACTCACCAACGAACTGTTAATTTCACCTCTCAAAATAAGTCTCGTAGCAAATGCCATCAAATTTGCAGCATTTTGTAACTTTGTCTAATACATGTGTATAATTTCCAATTGTGTTGTTTGTCTTCTTTCATCCAAATAATTGCCGACTACCGGGAGAATTAAGAGCTCCCTACGAACCCCGTAATTCCTCTTATTCTAAACTGTAGCCCACTCACCACTATTAATTTTGAGTTTCAATTTGTATAGTTTGTTAATAAATAATATCTGCTACAGTTTTTTAAAAACGAATTAAAATTAATTAAATCTATTATTTAAGGTCAAACTTTTGTCCAAAACGATAAGTAGTAACATAATGACTATCATTAAAAAATAGAAAAATATCAGTACATATGCAATTTATTTTTAATACATTTAAATCAGAGAATTATCCAATTTTAATGAAACTTTCAGTATTGATTTATCAATTAATGAATTTTATAATTCATCAGTTATTTTATTTCAAAACTTCAATTAAATATTTTTGCTATGAAAAATGAATATATAAAATTCATTTAAAATAAAAATATTCTGATGTTAAGTTTAAAATGTTATATTTTTAGATTCTAGAAATAAATATCTATTTAATGCAAACCTTATTTTAGTCAAACAAAGTATAAGTTTTGAAGAAAAACTCTATTGAAAATTTAGGTCCCCTCCTCTCGCTTTTTAAGCAGAAAAAATATCGATGTATATTTTTTTCTTTTATAAGATAATAGCTAATTAAATAATTATCGAAATGAGTAAAAACGAAATCTCCAAAAAATTATTTATTTATTTATTTTTTACATTTTATTTTCCGATTTTCGGTACTTATTTTCTTATGAAATATTCCCCTTAAAAAGATTTTTTTTTCTATTTACAACTTTGGTCTTTTATATTTTTATTTATACTGTAATTAGTATCAAACAAGGAAAAACTCGCCAAGATTTTACACCCCCAAAATAGGGGGGAGGGGGCAAAATTAAGTGACGTGAAAAAAATGAGAAAGTTTTGAAATAAAATAAATAATGCATTATAAAGTTCATTCATTGATAAATCAACACTAAAAATTTCATTAAAATTCGATAATTCCCTGATTTTTGGTAAATTATTTTCTGTAAGGGGGGCTAAATTCATTTTGTCAAAAACGGATTTTAGGCCAATTTTGGGTATACCTAGTTTAGATTAAGTACCGGTTATTGTCATAGGAAATAGAAACAGCAACATAACTTAAAATCCTGGATGAGACTGGTTGCATTTCACGTAGCACTGAGGTGAGGAGTGTGTGTACAAACAGTATCACCAAAAACAAGATAAATATTTGTCAAAGAGCGGATGAGCTTGCATAAATCCCCAAAAGGAGTAAGAAGAGGCTCCTTGCCTTGGTTGGCAACCCATCTAGGACAAGGAAAAGCCCAATATAAAATTTCCGCTGCCTAGCATCTCAAGAAAAGGTTAAGGGAAGTAAACCCTGAAAACAAATCCAGAGCCAGAGTCCCTAAGGGAGTGTGATGCTGAACTCCATTGTTACCCAGAAACTCCTGCGACACTTCTGCTGCCAAACTGCATTGGCTTCTTACCTTTCCTTTGGATCACAGTGGCAGTGTGGAGAGGGGGGATTTACTGCTCAGGCAACAGCTCATCCTCCATACCAACCCGCCCAGGCTACATAGTTCCACTTTAAAAAAAAAATTTAAATTTGGACACTACGCCATCCTCTCTTGTAGATGGAAGGATGCCAATAGTGGGAGGGATTCATACCTTTTCCAACAGTATTAGGTATATATTTAGTAACCATTACAAACCTTTGGTGTTGTATTTTGATTGCTCTAGACTAGTTTCATCTTCTTTGTTGTTTCTTTTTTATCACAATGTTTGGAATGTACTCTTTGACCTTCATCCATTCAATTTTGAATTATTTAATTTTGTTCTGAGGATGGATGTACTTCCCTCTTCCCCATACATTACACTCTGGTGCCTGTATCTGCTTGAGGACATGTGCCTACTTTCCCATATTCATCACACTTGGTGCCTGTGCTGGCACACTCTTGGTATTGTCCTCCCATGACCCATATATTGAACTTTGACCTTCCAGTGAACTAGGTAAATTAAACCAACACTAATTTTTTTTATCTTTGGAACCTCAAGTTTATCTTTTATTGTTACAATTTATGAGTAGTCATAAATTGTGAGCGTACCTGTAGTTAGAATTTTAAATATAGTTTGTTAGGATTAAAAGTGGAGGTGGGTAATTTTCCATACATTTTTGAGATTATGAGTGACATGATGATGATCCCAACTGGCACGTGAGAATAAGTTTTAGTTTTAATTAGCAGATTCAACCCAGCTTTCAAGGAGCGTAGACGTGTTGTCAGCTCAGGGGTCCATCTCGCTCCTGCGGCAGAACCAATATGGGCAGGGTTGAAAATAAAACCTTGATCAAGTTCAACCAAGTCTTGTTGTTAATTAATTATTAAACAAACAATGTCCAGCCCAGCCTGTAAGAAGAATTAAGAAGGAAAATCAACCCAGCCAAAAGCCCCTAGATCAGCCCAGACGTGTTGTCAGCTCAGGGGTCCATCTTCCCCCTGCGACAGAATCAATATGGGCTGGGTTGAAAATAAAAGCTTGATCAAGTACAACCAAGTCTTGCTGTTAATTAATTATTAATCAAGCAATGTCCAGTCCAGCCTGTAAGAAGAATTAAGAAAGAAAATCAACCCAGCCAAAAGATCAGCCCAGAGAAAATGGCTGACAACCTAGATGAACCAGCAGAAGCAGTAAGCAACGAGTCAGTAATCAGCAGAGTAATCAAGAAAGTAAGAACTATCATCTCTAATCTATCTAACTATCTGTCTCTCTCTATTATACACCCAAGATGACTCTCTCCATTATATACTCAAGAACTCTCCCCATTTATATACTCTATGTTGAACGAGTAGGTAACATTATTTGTTCCTAGTTATTGGTTTCTGTATACTATTAATAATGGAGATTCTGTCTCTATTTGTCTGTAACAAAAATCTACGTCACTGCTTACGTAACCATTAGCAAAGTTGTCAATATATAGAATAAAGAACAATTATTATTAATCTATCTATCTCTACATATATAAAGGGCAGTTGTGTGTATATGTATGTCCAGAGGAAACTTCGAAAATAAAACAATTAACGACAAAGAAAATATGTATATGTCCAGAGGAAATTGAAAATAAAACAATTAACACAAAGTAAATGTATATACACATTAAATATCACTAGGGCATGGTTTGGAACAAAAATAATAGAGATTTGATTTATATTCGTGAAGATAAGTAAAAAATAAATTTAAATGATAACAGCATGGATTTTTTTTTCATTTAATACTTTAAATAGTAGACATTAACATTTCTTTTCAGAGTAGCTGGATCAATGCAAGGTCTATTTTTTTACATAGGGATTTAAATAGGGCATCCTACAAGGATTCAACTCACGATTCAGTAATAATGGGTCTGTGGGACTAACTTGAAATATCGCCTTCTACCCAGGCAATGCCGGTAGCCGCTGCTAGTACTATTAACACCCAAACTTGGTCTGCTGATCAAGTTATTTAAGCATAGTATATTTTGGATTCTTTCAATCTTCTTATTTTTCAGTATTCTTGGTCTATTATTTTGACTTCCTTCCACAGAGATTGGCATTCTAAACTCAGTGAGCTAAACTGGCCATTTTGTGGATGTTTGGATCAAGCTGTACTACTCATGTGCTGAGTTAACAAGGACCAGTATTGAACCTGGAACCTTGCAATTCCTAGGCAGATGTTCTACTAACTGATCGAAACTGGTCCCATTGCTGGTCAAGAGAATGAAAAAATACACTTTTCATCTATCATAAGAGAAAAGGACACAAAAATATTGGTGAGACAAACTATTGAGTTTTAAAAAGAAATTGAATACCCAACAAAAATGAATAAAAAAATGTCTTCACCATAAAATAACCCATGGGTTGACATATCATAAAATCCAGCCAACCAACCAACAAAACTCATCTATCGTAAGAGAAAAGTACACAGAAATATTGGTGAGACCAACTATTGAGTTTAAAAAAGAAATTGAATACCTAAAAAGATTGAAGAAAAAAAGCCTCTTCAGCATAAAATAACCCAAGTGTTGACATACCATAAAATCCAACCAACCAACCAACAAAACTCCTCTATCTTAGGGGAAAAGGATTCAGAATTATTGGTGAGACAAACTATGCATATAATACTTTGCCACCCTGTTGGCTAGGGCTGTAGAATACACTGACTGCATCTCTGCAGAGTGGTAAAATCCCTCCAATGGGTCCACCTGTTGGCCGTGGTTGCCAATCTGTGATGCTTAAGGACAGAATCCTTGGGACTGAGTAGTCTATAACATGCAACACTCCACTTTAGCCCTTACTTCAATCAATTGAATAGTCACGCTAAGACATAGCACCTATATAATTGTCCCGATCCTATTGCCCTTATGGTAAACCCCAATCCTTTTTTATTATATATGTCCTAGAAGGCAGTGTCTGAGGGTCTCAGTGTTCTGGGTATGACATTAAACTGAATCTAATGATGAAGTTTTAATTCTGGAGCTCTGGGGAGTGAGAAGTACCACTTCATCGGCATTACTCCTAGGTCCACTCTGACCCAGTGTGGTAGTACCTGTTATGGGTTAAATAGATTAAAAAAATGTGTTTTAAAAAATTGAGTTTAATTAAAAAAATTGAGTTTAATTTTTTTTTAAAATTGAGTTTAAATTAAATAAGATCTTGAATACCCATCAAGAATGAAGAAAACAAAACGTCTTCAGCATAAAATAACCCAACAAGGGTCGACATGCCATAAAATCCAACCAACCAACCAATCAGTATACTTTGCTGCATACAAGAGGTCAGTATGGCTACCAGTAGAAGATAGCAATCTTGAATGATGATAGTAATCCAAAACAATATCCGCATAGGATAAATTTTCTCTCTGGCTTATTATTCCTGTCTATTGATTCTACAACCAGTTGTATCATCATAGTGTGGTTGCCATCAGGGAGTCATTTGAAAAATCAGCTGATTCGTTTTGCCAACCTCACACTATGTCTGAGGCCACTGGTGACCCAGTCACTCTCAGGGCAATTTTGCCATAAAAAATAGTTCCCATAGTTTCAGATACCCTAAATAGTTTAGAATCCCTTAAAGAAAATAGAGAAATATCACTTCAGCAAGATAAAAGTAGAATAGATAATTAATTAGTGAAATTAAGACTGAGCCTATTCTTGTAGTGACCACCCCAAGCGGATTTAACAGGTTTGAATTCAGAGTTTTCCTTTTCCTAGACAGGTTGCCTAACCAAGGTTAAAGAGCCCTGTCTGCCCTACTATTTACCAATAGCTGGAAGGAGAGTCGTTGGATTTATACCTTTCCCAAGGGTATTAGCACTATGTGAACTGTAGCTTTGTCCAGGATTTGAACTCGGGTCAACGAGTCCATTTCCTATGACTCTAACCATTACACCATCCACCTCCAACTTAGATAGTGTAAAAATGCTACAGTGAGTGCACTAAAAATCTTAGTTATAAATGATAAAATATTAGTAGGCTCTAACTTTAGGGGACAGGGATTTGGCCCTTACTCTAAGAGACATAGAAAATCATAAAACTTTCAAGTTGACCTCAAGGTAGCCATGTTGTATCCTTTGCAAGCTACTGAGAAGTACAAGTTTTGAATCAACCATCTAACCTAAGTAAAGGCCAAAGTGGAGTGTTGCATGTCATGGACTGCTCAGCCCCAAGGATTCCGTCCTTAAGCATCATAGGTCACCACCCACAGCCAATAGGTGGCCCCAGCAGAGGTGTAGTCAGTGTATTCTACTGCCCTAGCTGACCGGCTGATTGTTCTAGAAATGGATCCCCAAACAACTGTTATATACTTACCATCAGCTCCTCACTTTACCACATAGATCCCTGTGCTACTCATATGCTGAGTTGGCGAGGGCAGGTATCGAACCAGAAACCTTGTGATTCAAACACAGACGCTCAACCGACTGAGCTAAATCAGCCATTTGTCGTGTTTTGTTAAAAGAAATATATATAAAGTATATATCTTAACTATATTATCCTATTTGAAGCTATTCAAAAGAAAGGAAGAAAGAAAGAAAGAATCTCAATATGAATTGTTTTTAATTGATAAAGAAAAAAGAAAAAAAAGATAGAAAGAAAGAAAGAATCTCAATATGAATTGTTTTTTAATTGAAAAAGAAAAAAGAAAGAAAGGAAGAAAGAAAGAATCTCAATATAAATTGTTTTTAATTGATAAAGAAAAAAGAAAGAAAGAAAGAAAGAATCTCAATATTAATTGTTTTTAATTGAGAAAGAAAGAAAGAAAGAAAAGAAAAAAGGAAGAAAAAAAGAGAAAAAGAATTTCAATATAAATTGTTTAAAATTGAGCAGGGTAGGAGAGTGAAAGGAAGAAAGAAAGAAATAAAGAAATAAAGAAAGAACGTTAATTGTTCAAAATTGAGGAGAGTAGGAGATTAAAAGAAAGAAAGAAATAATCTCAGTATAAATTGTTTAAAATTGTGAAGGGTATGAGAGTAAAAGAAAGAAAGAAAGAAAGAAAGAAAGAAACTCAATAATAATTGTTCTTAATTGAGAAAGGAAAAAGAAAAAAAAAGAAGGAAAGAAAGAATATTAATTGTTTAAAATTGAGAATGGGAGGAGAGTAAAAAAAACAAAAACAAACAAAGAAACAAAAAAAGAAAGAATCACAATATCAATTGTTTTAAACTGAGAAGGCTGGAAGAAAGAAAGAAAGAGAGAAAGAGAGAAAGAAAGAAAGAAAGAAAGAGAGAAAGAAATTAAACTTAGAGCAGACTTAAAAGCAGACTGTTTTTCTTTCTTTCCTTTGACTAAAAAAAAAAAAAAAAAAAAAAAAAAAAAGAAGAAGAAGAAGAAGAAGAAGAAGCCAGTAATGAAAGATGGCTGTCCCATTTATTAATGTCTGTTGATTGATATTTCAGCTAATCTAGAGATGCTTAATGTCTCAAATGATATTTCTAAAAGACACTACCCGCCTTTCGACGACCGACTTCTTTTACCATTTTCTAGCTGTCTTGACACCACCTTACTAGTATCTTTACCATTTCTTTACACAAAGAAAAATATTCCCATAATGCATCATCGTCATTGTAATTATTATCAGCACTAGCAACAAAAAACATCCTCCAGGCTGTGTAAAAATTAATTTTTAAAAGATATTGCCTGGGAGGGGGGTAAAAATTCAATGTGAGAGGGTTTGTATCATAAGTAAACAAAATCATCAAAGGAGAAAAAAAATAATAAATAAAACAATTTGAAATGGAAACTTAGTCCTGTCCCCCTCAAATAAAATGTTACATGCATTTATTAATTCGGTAATTCCATGTCAAATCATCCAGGCCATGTCACCCACACACTTCAATTTTTCTGAAATCTTGTCCAGGTATGAACTATATTAAAGTTAAACAATCCCCAAAATTTGAGCTTCCAATTCCAAATATTGGCAGAGTTATGTCGATTTTTAGCTCTCAAAATTGGGTGTGGGGGTCGCAAAAAATCACAACTTTTGTTATCTGTTTTTGTCTGTAAAGTGAGTTCAAGAGCTTTCCTACTCCTAAAAATTGGTTTATAAAAGTATTTTTGCCTGAGGAATACAAAAGTGTTATCAAAAAAGTCTGAAAGTCAACCAATTTTAAGTTATTAATAATTTCTGATTTTTTCATAGCAAAATCAATATCCCAATGAGGCATGCATCCATGACAAAAATCTTTTCTATTATTATTTTACATATATTGAACATTATTTGTACCAAAAAGATAGTTTGGTTTTTGCTCAGAACCGAAAGCTACAAGATCAGTTAGAATTTTGCACTTTTCTGTTTTAAGTGTTACCGTTCTGCCATTGAATAAGGTCTATATGGAGCAAAATAACTGTCAGAGAGCAATAGAAATTATCAGGATTATGTTGGTGTTTGGATTTATTTCATATACATCTCGGATGCTAAAAGAACAATTTTCTGGGTCTAGTGCGAGTGAAAAGGAGATAGACTCCCTTGCTGTCTGGCTGATACTGATACTGATTTTAGGCCACCCCAACGACTACTTACTTACATACATTAAAAGAAATATGAAGCTATATCTTCTCCATATCAAAGAAGTTTCAAAATGTTTAGGGGGAGTCCCCATGGTGTAATGGCAAACATTCTGGACTATGACATCATTGTGTAATGGTTCATAAGCTGTAGATTCTTGTTAGACCAGGTTTGGAGGAAAAAAGAAAAAAAGATCATATTCTAAAAATAGACAAAGCCAGACTGACCGACAGCAAAAATTCTAAACTCCCGCCAACTAACGGACATTCTGAGAGTGGGTAAAGGGAAGATTTATAGTAGTAGAGAGCAGAAAGGCAGCAGCCAGCAAACAAACAAGTTCATGAATACCAATCCTCCTCGAACCAGGTGAACAAATACAAGTAAGCTTTGACACTAATAAGAATGTTAAAAGGAAAATACATTAACCAAACCACACCTTTGTAACTTGTTGTTCATTTGATATAAAAATGCCAAAAATTCAAAAACTCCTGTCACTAACGGATATTCTGAGAGGGGTGAAGGGAAGATTTATAGTAGTAGAGAGCAGAAAGCAGTGGCCAGCGAACAGGCAAGTCCTGAATCTTAACTCTCCTTGAACCGGGTGAAAAATACAAGTAAGCTTTGACACTAATAAGAATTTGTAAAAAGGAAAATACATTAACCAAACCACACCTTTGTAACTTTTGTTCATTTGATATAAAAATGCCAAAAAATTCAAAACTCCTGTCAACTAACGGATATTCTGAGAGTGGGTGAAGGGAAGATTTTATAGTAGTAGAGAGCAGAAAGGCAGTGGCCAGCGAACAGGCAAGTCCTGAATCTTAACTCTCCTTGAACCGGTGAACAAATACAAGTAAGCTTTGACACTAATAAGAATTTGTAAAAGGAAAATACATTAACCACCACACCTTTGTAACTTTTGTTCATTTATATAAAAATGCCAAAATTCAAACCCCTGTCAACTAACGGATATTCTGAGAGTGGGTGAAGGGAAGATTATAGTAGTAGAGAGCAGAAAGGCAGTGGCCAGCGAACAGCAAGTCCTGAATCTTAACTCTCCTTGAACCGGGTGAACAAATACAAGTAAGCTTTGACACTATAATAATTTGTAAAAGGAAAATACATTAACCAAACCACACCTTTGTAACTTGTTGTTCATTTGATATAAAAATGCCAAAAATTCAAAACTCCTGCAACTAACGGATATTCTTGGGTGAAGGAAGATTATAGTAGTAGAGCAGAAAGGCAGTGGCCAGCGAACAGGCAAGTCCTGAATTCTAACTCTCCTTGAACCGGTGAACAAATACAAGTAAGCTTTCACTAATAGAATTTGTAAAAGGAAAAATACATTAACCAACCACACCTTTGTAACTTTTGTTCATTTTGATATAAAATGCCAAAATTCAAAACTCCTGTCAACTAACGATATTCTGAGAGTGGGTGAAGGAAGATTTATAGTAGTAGAGAGCAGAAAGGCAGTGGCCAGCGAACAGGCAAGTCCTGAATCCTAACTGTCCTTGAACCGGGTGAACAAATACAAGTAAGCTTAATTTAACCAAAGCAAATTTTGTAACTTGTTGTTAGGTTAGCTCAGTCGCTAGAGCGTTCGGCTAGAAACCACAAGGTTCCTAGTTCGATACCGGTCCTCGCCAACTCAGCGCATATGAGTAGCACAGGGATCTGTGCGGTAAAGTAAGGAGCTGATGGTAGGTGTGGCGCTCCACCTCAGATGCTAAAACAATCTCCTTGGTCTAGCGCTATTGAAAAGGGGATAGACTCCCTCGCTGACTGGCTGATACCTACTTTAGGCTGCTCCATCGACTTTACTTTATAATACACATATAAAGGACAATTGTTATTACGACTCAAACTCTGGTTGAATCGAACTTAACAGACCCAAATTCCACCATCGTATGTCCCCCCGCTGAAAGAAAAAAAAAAACCAAAAATTAGGGAATTAACCAAATTTAATGAAATTTTCAGTGTTGATATATTAATTAATAGAATATATAATGCACCAGTTATTTTATTTTAAAAACTTTTACATTTTTTCAGGTCAGTTAATTTGAACCACATATCTTTGAGGCATAACACAGATTCTCAAAGATACATGGTTCATAGTTGTGGCATAATGCAGGAAGTATGGGGCATCCAGTTAAAATAGAACTCATTCATAATATATGCATTTACCAAACCCCTCTGCACAAGCAAGATATGACCCAAGGTAAATTTTTTTAAAGAAAAGTTTAACAGGTTTGGATCCGGAATTTTCCATCTCCCAGATCAGTTGCCATGTCAAGGTTATACAACGCAGTCAGACCAACTATTTACCCATAGCTGGAGGGAGAATAACTGGATTCATACTTTCTCTATGGTATTAGCACTATGTGAAATGCAAAAAGACTCGGTATCATTTGGATTATTCAGACTATTGTCATCTTTATTGTTATCTGTACAACGTTTCGGCTGATGTGTCCGCCAGCCTTCTTCAGGTATTTCTTGTCGAACTCGGGAACCTTCTCGAACTTGGAAACCTTCTTGTCGTAATCGAGAGCCATCACAGAACTTTGAACCCAACCCGTTATTCAATCCACGGGGGTATCCTGTTCTCATTTCGCTAACCATAGCTGGGTTACTGGTGTTAAGCTCTGTTAATTATTATTCTATGTTACTGTCATCCCTGACCAGGATTGAACCTGCAGCCTAGAGATAACTATTACTTAGAACTGTCTTAACTCAATGCCTTTATCGACTATACTATGTGTCCAATTGGACTACTGATTATCAAGCCTCATTTAAAAAATTCAGAGAAATAGCAAAAAGACTCGTCCAGGATTTGAACTCAAGTTGCCATATCCATTTCCTAGGATGATAACCATTACACCATAAGAACTCTTTCATAACCTACATCGCTAATCATTATATCAGTCAAGTTTTAATTATCTGCTAGTTTGATAATCTCAAAAATTTCATCATCACTGTTATTGTCGTCAGATTATTATCTTGATCTTTCTAGCACTATTGTTCTAATTATTATCTTATATATACAAATCTTCTTAGAATCAAATATATATATATATATATATATATATATATATATATTGAAGAAATGGATACAATAGAAACCTACTCGAGTTTCATCGCTAGAATCATCAGGGTTAAATCCACTGAATTAATCGAGTTACCGATTAATTGCAGCTGATCACACGTATGTTCATTGAATCAATGAACATACGTGTGATCAGCTGCAATTAATCGGTAACTCGATTAATTCAGTGGATTTAACCCTGATGATTCTAGCGATGAAACTCGAGTAGGTTTCTATTGTATCCCTTTCTTCAATAAATTTGCTCTACTTTGTATTGAGCACTTTGTATTTGTTTTATCACGGACTTAACCCCTGGATCCTGTGCACCTCCAACGATCATGCCCATATTCACCGGTAAGCCAACCTTTATATATAAATATAAAAATATATAAATATAAATATATATATATATATATATATGTATATAAGGACCTACATGAGTCAGACACTATCTACTTAGGTTTCACCCAAATGGTTCATCAGGATAATTCTGACTGAAGGAGGTTGTCTCAAATGTTTTTTATTATTGTATTGGGTAAAAATTAGCATAAAGGTTAAAAAATTAAAAATTCGTAAGAATGTTGTGTTATAATTATTTTTTGGTTTTTATTTTTATCTTTATTTCTATCTTTATTGGCTAAGGAGCCATGCTTTTTTTATGTTTACATGCATTTAAAATTTATTTTCTTTGGTTTAGTACTTCGCTTGTTTTTTTTGTTTTTTTTTGTAATTAACTATCGCGAGTTTTTCCTCCATGCAAAGTCGACAAAATTTGTCTCCTGCCTTGTATTTATTGCATTTCTTTATTATTTCCTATTTTAAGATGGGGTCTATTCCTAGTTTTTATTTTATTTTCCACACATAATTGGATAAGCTCATATTATGTCTACACTTTTTATTTACAAAACTACTTTTGTGGTTGTAGTATCTAATTTTAAGAGCTCCCTGTGTGGATCCTAAGTATACTTTTTTGTCACTATTATTCTTATTTTTATCGTTTGGTTTATTGGTATATACTTCCATTTTATATATTATGCCCTCTTGTTGACATTTTCCTTTCAAGGGACATTCTCCTTATTATACAGTTACAATTAGGGGGTTTGTTATTTAGGTTTTTGTTGATTTTTTTTACAGTTGTTTTTATTAGTTCCCCTACATTGGGCATACAGCTATACTAAGCTTGACTGTATTTTTATAAAAGATTTTATTAATATGTTAGAGTGGGGAAGATGTTTTTTTTATTAGTTAAAAAAAAATCCCTGCCAGTTAATTATCTATTACCATGTTGAATGGTGGGTAAACCAGAGGATCTTCTCTGTGCATTTCCTCTTATTATTTGTATGGGTTTTCATTTGGTGTTATTATATATAGTTAGTTTTATAGCCGCTATCCTTAAGTGCTTTTTCATATTCTGTTTTATTTTTGTCAAAATTATTGCAATTGGATGAGTTAGTTGATAATCTAACCATTATTCAAATCAGACCTTATGATTAAAATCACAATTTCTCGTATATTTATATTCAATCTTAAAAATATTCAATATGGTTGAAAGAAAAGAAATAATCTCTCTAAATATTGTAATTTGTATGTGTTTATTCAATTGAATATTTTTTACACGAGTTAAAACTTATTTTGCTTAAAAAAAACGAAAATGCGTGATAGGAATTTTTTTCCGAGAATACATTTTACACTCTACATTTCTTTGGAAAATCTAAGTGTAATCTTTATCAATATTCTTGAAATTTGCATTCAATTAGAAGACACCTGGAAGTACAAAAGGAGCTTTTTTTTGTTTCTAGGACGTTTAAGTAAAATTACAATAGTGCAAACTCCAATTTTCGAATACTTTTTGGGTGTTTGGATCCTATGTTAATGTATCTAGGGTTTGTTTATTTCTCTAAAAGTGTGATACCGTTCCATCTTGTATATTTAGTCTGTATTTTACTAAGCTTAGCTTAGATGGCACAAGGTCAGATTATGGGGTGCCCAGTGAGAATTGAACTCACTAACAATGGTCCACGAATCTAACTTGCTAACCATTACACCACATTTTTCCATTATACAGAAAATCAATAGTTGGTTGGTTAGATTTACGGCATGTCAATTCTTGTTGGGTTATTTGAGTTTTACCTCTCTGCAGAGGTGCAGTCGTGTATTATAAAGCCCCACCACAAGTCTGAAATAAAAATAATATTGACTAAACAAGAAACCCTTCTATATTTCATACTTTCTTACATGTCCTGTTGATGACACTAACCGCATTTGATGGTGAGCTTCAGTTTTGGAGATACCCTTCATTTTCATTACTCGCAGGGTGTAGTACCTGTTAGGCTGGTGGTTGGTTGGTTGATTTATGGCAAGTCAACCCATTGGTTATTTTGTGCCCATTTCTGTTTTGTTAAATCATTCTTGATGGGTACTCAACTTATTTAAAAACATTTTTAAACTCATTTTTCTATTTAACCCATAGATGGACACTAAAAGGACTACCACTCCGGGTCAGAGTGGACCTGAATAAATGTTGATCAAGGATGCTCCACATTCCCAGAGCTACAGTATTGGAACTTCACCATCAGATAGATACGTCTAAATAATGTGCTATTTCTAAATTGGTTTGTATGTTTAATTTAAATCCAAATAACCAATTCAGTTGTTTTCTTAATAAATCTCCTTTTCTAGGTATATCATTCCACTATTATAATTCTGTTGTCACGATAAAGTCTGTGATTTCAGGGTCATATATATATATATATAACATATATATATATATAAGATAGATAGATAATATAAAGAAATGTATATAAAGAAGTATAAAAGAATACAAACTGGATGTATTCAAAACATCCATCATCTTTTTAACTAATTAATCTTTTTTCTCCTTGACTAGTTTCATATTGTCCCGAAGAAGGTTTCTTTATAAACCGAAATTTTCGAACATCGACACTACGAACTGTTTGTTTTACATTTCTCCACATAAAGAAATAATATGAATAAAGTTTCCTTTCTTATCATTTATTGTCATATATAATATATATTATATAAGCTCTCTAAACAACATAAAGATTACTTCTCAATATATATATATATATATATATATATATATATATATATGAACAATAAAGTGATAAGACAAACAGCAATATTTATGTATATTATATATTATATAACATTTAAAAAATAAAGTTGTGGATGGCCTATTTTCAGTATCAGCAAGGAGGTCTATCCCTTTTTTGCTAGGGCCTCGACCTGGAGGTTTTTTTGCTAATGGACCACCACACCTATCGTCAGCCCCCACTTTACCACACAGATCAGATAACCAATCTGTGCTACTCATATACATCTGTTCAAATTGCATTCCAAGACATGTGTTCTAACTGACTGACTGTATATAATATATATATATATATATATATATATATATATGGAGTTGTTGTGTTGTAATGGTTAGAGTCTTAGGAAATGGACTCATCGACCAAGTTTTAAAATCTGGATGAGGCTGTTTGCATTTCCCATAGCGCTCATACTTTCAAAAGGTATCATCCAACTATTCTCCCTCCAGCTATGGGTAAATAGTAGACAGACTGGCTCTTAATCTTGCTATGTAATCATCTAAGAAGGAAAACTCTGAAATTCAAATTGTTAAACTCCACTACGAAATGCCTTGGTCGCCCTGCATTGTTGCAAGGGTACGTATATGACTAATATTATTATATATATAATATAATACTTATATTAACTTCACTTTTTTTTTTTTTTTTAATTATTTATTGTCCAATTTTATCTTTTTTTATTCATCTAATCTTCTATTTCAATCAAACCTCTTCACTCTGAGACTACATACTTATCTTCATCATTTGATGGACGCTCCACACCGTACCTTGTGCTCATACTCCACCTGTTGACAAATCGTTGTAAATTACTTATCTTGATAAGTAAATACTTATCCCTTACTTAAATGTTTCATTTGGTGGTCATTAAAGTCTTTATCAAGTCACCTCCTATTTGTGGAATTTATATCATCACAATCATTATCATCATCATCATTGAGATGCTGATAGGTACGTATCCTGCATCACTAAAAGGACGCAGAAAAATCGTATCTATGCGTCCCAGTTGTTTTTTTTATTTCCCCCACCATTTACAGCTAACTGTAAAAATACAGGGTGTTTGAGAGAAATTTGATAGTTTCATAAGGAAAAAGAAAAAGTGCTTGGTAACTACAAAATTTAATGGATTGTAAAGACATTCAACAGGCACGGAAATTACACTACTGTCAACAAGTTTCACTCAAAATAACCACCATTAGCATCGATCACAGCCTCAATCCTGCTCCGGAACCTAGAGCAAGCTGATGTTACAGTTTCCCTGGGAAGGGTCTCAAAAACTACCTTAATTCTGTCGATTAACTAGGCTTTTATAGTACTGGCACGGCGATTGGTGTCTTTCTCAACAGTGCCCCATACATAATAATCCATGGGGTTAAGATCTGGGGAGTTTGGAAGCCAAACATTGGGACTGGTGTAGTTGTAAATAACTTTATTTATTCATAGATAAAAACTCTACAATTTATTAAGAAACTTTAGTTGGGACCTATCAAATTTCCCAGGGACCCATTCAAATCAAATACATGTGTCCCAAGACGCACTAAATTAAAAAGCTATCATCATCATCATCATCATGATGATCATCATCATCAAGGCATTCTGACAGTACAGTTTTCTTTGATTCTCTCGTTATCCATCCCTATTAGTCTTTGCTCTTGGTAAGTCTCTTGGTAAATCTTCTGAACGGTACCCAGTGTCTGCACAGAGTTGATGAATGTAATTTTTTACCGATCAGCCAACACTGGCGTGTAAGAGTCCCTAAGAGAACATCACTTATGAATTCATCCTTACTTCTCTAGTAGTGCCCAGCATGTTTTGCTCATTTTACTCAGAAGGTATGTGAGATGGGAGGTAAGTGGCTGTACAGATGTTATTTCTTAGGGTGCTGCTTCCAGGATTTGTTCAAAACAGCATGCAGCATTCTTGTGTAGATCCTGTAGCTGTCAATGTTTTAGACTGATTCCAGCAGTAAACAAATTTTGTCTTGTCATTGGCATCATGTCCGGTTTTAGGCCTCCCCTTCCCACTTCCTCCTCCGACCCCAAATAAAGTACCCCATGACCCTGGTCACCCTCCTGGTAAAAATGGTTACCTTATAAAAAATAGTTCTTGGGTTTTTAATAACCCCTATTATATGTGTAAGTGCATTTTCTGAGATTGTTTGGAGTGCTTATTTTGCCTTTGTGTTTTATGATGAGTAACTCACTGCTGTTTGTGCAGTGAAATAAAAAGGGGTTTTAAAATAAAAGATAAAGTCTTGGACTGAGTAGGAATTTTTGGTATTGTCAAGTCTAAAAGAGTGCTGGCAAATATCTTCCTTTCCGTTGAGATGCTCTTTTGAGCAAGTCAAGTTTTTTGAGGCTCTGATTGTAAGCAACTTTTGGCGGTATTTTTGAAACCGCAATTCTTAGAACCACTAAGATATTGGTCCCTTTTAATGTGCAAGTCCCTACTTGCCAGCAAAGGTATTTAAGTTCTCCATTCTCTTCTCTGAAACTGCATTTATTTACATGTTGTTATTTTTGGTTTAATTTGTAATTTCTCAAAATGAGAAATATCCTTTTCCCCTGTTAAATTATTGTTTGTGCTTTTTTGTGGCATTTGAGTTCTAAATACCCCAAACCCCCCTTCATATGTTTAATTTGTAATTCATAGTTTTAGCTTTGAATGTTTTTTATAGTTGGAATTTTCTGTGTAATATTTGTCTATTTTTATTGTATTTGTATTTTATTGTATTTTGTGTGATATTGTGACTTATTCGAATTTTCATTTAATTCAGTTTTCACGGCATTCGCCGTATGAAAAAATAAAGAATCATTTTTGAACTACGGTGTTATCTGTACGTCCTTGAGCGCACGGTGCAAAACAACTTCTTTGCAAAGACACGGAAAGCCAAATTTGTTGTCAGCAAAATTGTGGGACTGTCATTAACAGATCCCATCTAGCTTTTTCTCCAGGTGTTTTATTAAAGATGGTTGGTGGGTTGGTGTTTAATCATATATCAACACTTGTGGGTTATCTAATGCCAAATCTTTTCTTTTTTATATACATATATGATTTGTTTACTTCATTTCTATTAATAAATTGGTAGAAATATCTTTCATTAACTTCATATGTATTAATGTTACATAATTATTAGACGCCTAATATTTATGGCAATAGTGTAGAAATCAAAATGGCCGTTATAAGCTACAGCCCACGGCCTTGAAGGATGAGTGATGGCACTTGACCTCACTCTCACCTTGCCTTCCGGGGATAAATCGTGAGAACCGGAAGGTATAGAAGACCCTGTCTTCCGGTTTAAGGATAGTAAGTAACTCAGTTAGTTAGAAGGTAGGAGCCGAGCTCGTAGGATGTAAGGATCTGCGCAGACGTCTGGTTTGGGGATTAACAATAAAATAAGATCAAAAGTAAATCGAAGTCTTGTGTTTATTATCTAAAAACTAACAATGACACAGGGCTTCTGATAAGGAGAGATCCCCATAGAAGACCAGACCCGAAGTCCCCAAGAAAGTCCAGACCTTAAAAGAGACCAGACCAAGATAGATGATAGAAGAACCAAAGCCGACCAGAAGAAAATACAACCAGAAGTAAGAAGTAAGAAAGGGTATACAACATTAATATATTGGCTGAAACTTTCATTAATTTCATGTATATCAATTGGTAGAAATAATTTTTATGTTAGTTGATTGGTTTGTTATGATTTTTGTGTCCCTTTTTAGACTTCAAGTGAGAGCACTTTACAGTGGACATCCCTTGTGTTAAGCAGAGGCTGATCCTTAGTGAAGAAACCTTTGTTGTTCCTTGGAGTCCCTTAGTGTTGATTAGAATCCTTCAGTTGAGCAAAGTCCTTGGTTGCAGGTCTGTTTGGCAATGGTGAATATGTGCAAATGAACGGCTCTCCAGATTGGCGATTAAATAGTTAATTAACCACATATTTGAGCTGTTGATTGGCTGGCTTTAAATCCATGTGCCCATGCCGAGTCTATAAGTTTAAGTGGTGGATTCCAGCACACCTTATATACCGAAATCATCCAACATGGTTATTTTGTTTAATGGCATATCAACCCTTGTGGGCCATCCAATGTCAAATTCTATATTTTTGTATATTATATCTGATTTGTAAGTGAATAAAAAAATATAAAAACTAGAAGAAATAATTTTTAACTTGCAAACAGATCTATTTGACCCATACATGTGACCCTAACAGGTACTAAAATTCTGGAACTCTGGGAGTGTGGAGTACCCCTTCATCATTATTATTCCCAGATCCTCTCGGACCCAGGGTGGTAGTTCTTATTAGGGTGCCATGTATAGGTTGAATAGATTAAAAAATGAGGTTTAAAAAAATGTGTTTAAAAATTTTTTTTTAATACCCCACAAGAATGAATAAAACAAAACATCTTTGACATAAAATAACCTAAGGGCTGTGTGAAGTCTTGTATTGTTATAATGTTAGCTATAACAAAGGCGTTATTATATAAATAAATTACTTTTATTCATCTTTACTGGGTGTACAGAGATATGTTATTAACCGGTACGTCTATGGCCGGTGTATGCTCAAAGTGTCCATGTATCAATGTGTGTGTGCCAGTTCACTTTGTATTACTACACAACAGGTTATTATCCTCGTACCCCACTTGTACAAAGTCAGGCACAAGGCCCTATTAACGTGGGACCACCTACAAGCCGAGACTCATTGGTGGCGGGTTTAAAAATTGTGTCTATTCCCTCGGCATTCCCCCTCAAGGGGGGCGACTCAGGCACTGGGCAATAAACCCAGCCCTGCCCCTTTAAATCGAGGGGGCAGGTGTTGCCTGGGGGGATGGCCCCCTGGGATCGACGCTCGTAATTTTTACCCACGTGGTTAAAGAACCCAGGTAAGTATTACTACACTACAGTGTTGTACTAAGACATGTAGAGAAGTAGTTCTACAGTACTGTTATAGGTTGACATGCCATAAAAACCAACCAACCAACCAACCAACCAACCAACTGTTTGGAACTATCTTGTGAATATGCTTAAAACCATGCTTTTCCTATACGTGCACTAACATCATTTTCTGTGAAGGAGATGTTACTGCCTAAGTATCTAAATTGTTCTACAGAGTTTAGGAGTTTGCCGTCGATGGTTGAGATGTCGCTTTTGTTTTTGAAAGACATGAACTCGATTTTATCAGAGTTCACGTACAGGCCGACATTTCTAGGCTGTGTAGTAAGGATTCGGCTTGTGCAGGTGTATTTGCGAGTAGTGCCAGGTCATCAGCATAGTCCGCATCCGTAATAGTATGTGCGGGATATCGCTTGCTTCTTGCTTTTTTTAGTGTGAGGCCATTTTCTTTTATGGGATCTAGTGATGTTCTGAGTACGTAGTCTAGTCATATGATGAATATATATGGTGCTAGTGTATTCCCTTGTAGAAGTCTGTGTCGCCATCTGGTGAACGTACCATTGCTTTTGTATTTTGGTAGAGCATCATTATGGTGTTAACCGTTTCCTTGGGTAGGCCATATGCTAGCAGTATTTGCTCCATTTTCCCTCTGTGTATGGAGTCAAATGTTTTGGAGAAGTCTACAAATAGTAGGGTTGCCTCGAGATTCTTTGCTCGAACCCCCTCTATGATTAGGCGAAATTCGTAGAGAAGTAGTTCTACAGTACTGTTACAGGTTGACATGCCGTAAAATTCAACCAACCAACCAACCAACCAACCAACTGTTTGGAACTATCTTGTGAATATGTTTAAAACCATACAAAAAGTGATGAATAATTCAATTACCTACTTTTACTGTGTTCTGCTGACGCTTGCAATTAAACTTTATCTGTGTTAAGAGACATTTAGTGAGACAATTTTGAGATAAGGAAACTTAATCAGTTGAAGCAGCCTATTTAATACCCGAACAAAGGCCACAGCACTTTTGTATCGTACCAAATCAAACAACCAAATTGAATATACTTTCATCTCTGGTGATGTTCAACTATCTACTTGAGAAATATAGATATATCCATATCTGATGATTTATGTCTACAACAGAGAGTCAAAAATTATCCGCAGTTTTGCCCTAACTCATCTTTATTATTGTCACACTGCATTCTGCGCATGTGTGCTTATAGTTGGCACTGCTTTTGTCACATGATCAAATTTTGAACCTGATTGTGCCATTTTGCTTGCTGTCTTTACAGTGTAAACATGGCCACTCCACTAGCAGTATGCACCAAGAAAGTGACTCAATTTCAATGGTCAGAAGGAGTGTCAGGGCTGAAATTCATCAGAAACTTTTAGCACAATATGGGGAGAGTACACTACTGCAAAGAAATGTGTATGAGTGGATAGAATACTTTTAAAAAACAATTAGTAATTATTATCTGCTGACAGAATCTGTTTCGATGCCTTAGTAGAAGGGTCATCATCAACGAGCAAAAAAAAATGCTTCTGATTTTTAAAAATAAAATTCAATTTTATTTTTGAAACAGTATGCGCATTTTAAAAAATTCAAGCATTCCAGCATGTGTTTGTACCCCCTATTCTCTTCCAACGGTTTTTTATCCCTTCTTCCTTTCATATATTTTTTTTGCTTGTTGATGATGACCCTTCTACTAAGGCGTCAAAACAGATTCTGTCAGCAGATAATAATTACTAATTGTTTTTTCAAAATGTTAAATTCATTCTGTCGGATTAATTTCCATTTATTTACACAATACTTTTAAAGTGGCCAGACAAGTGTGATGCACAGAGAGAGAGAGAGAGAGAGAGAGAGAGAGAGAGAGAGAGAGAGAGCAGGATGCTCATCAACCTCTGCCACTGCTGAGAAGATTCAACAAATGACTTATCATCAATGAGGTAACTTATTCTCAGCAGATTAGTCATGGTTCTTCCAATCAATTCATCCACAATGAGCTCGGCTTCCATAAAACAAGCAACAGTTCACATAGTGCTAATACCCTTGGGAAAGGTATGAATCCAACTATTCTCCCCCCAGCTATGGGTAAATAGTAGGGCAGACTGGGCTCTTTAACCTTGGTTAAGCAAACAGTCTAGGAGAAGAAAAACTCTGAATTCAAACCTGGTCACTACTCGAATAGGCTCAGGCCTACTTAGTGATCTATTTCAATTTTTTTTTAAATTCTATTTTTTGAATCTCCCTAGAATATTTGTGGTGTCTCTGCTTGTCCATCTGTCTGTCCAGTGATGCAATTGAAAACAAAGCCCTGAATTAAGATCAAACAAAACTTTTCCAGGATAGAATTTGGTTAAATTGAACTTATCGGACCTAAATTCCACCATCGTATGTCACCCCACCAAAAGAAAAAAAATACCAAAAATCAGGGAATTAACTGAATTTAATTAAATTTTCAGTGTTGATATATTAATGAATAAAAGATATAATGCACCAGTTATTTTATTTAAAAACTTTTACATTTTTTCAGGCCAGTTAACTTTGAACCACATATCTTTGAGGCCTAACACAAATTCTCAAAGATACATAGTTCAAAGTTAACTGACCAGAAAAAATGTAAAAGTTTTTAAATAAAATAACTGGTGTATTTTCCAATGCATTACTATAATAAAACCCTTTCCAATGCATTACTATAGTAAAACCCTTTGTAATGTATTCCTGGGGCTGTAGAATATGCCGACTGCACCTTTGCAGAGCAGTAAGATCCCCTGACCTATAGGGCTACCTGTTGGCTGTGGCTGGTGACCCATGATGCCATTTCGTTTGATGCATTTTTGTAGGTGCAGTGGCAGTTTTTGTATGCCTATGTCATACCAGCTCACTGACATATCATTGAGGAAGCATTGAACCAGATGCAAACCCCCTACACCACTTGCAGACGTTTTTGACATCCATGCATGAATTGCCATACACTTCCATTAATTGGTGATGAATTTTAATCAGTTTAATGCCTTTAATCAAAAAATGAATAACTGTGTGAACTTCCCTCTTGGCAGTAGCGCTAATCAGGTGCTCCATCAGAAATGACTGCCAAGCCAAAACTGAGCATGGCAGTGAGGTGCATGCAGGTGCAGGCACATGCACAACAAACACAACAGTGTTGCCAATAAGCCACATGAACAGTTTCCCTGCTTCCCCAGCACCTAGGAGACCTTCCGTTCGGGATTACCATAGTATATATGTTTTTCATAGATACAGGGTCTGGCACAATGACACCTCATGTTTAACACAGAAATAAAAAAGGCAGCATAGAATCAAAATTATTTGTTTGATTTTAATGGCATATCAAACCATCTGTGGTTATTTTATGCCAAGAGGTTTGGGAATCTCGCTCAGTGTACGTTCACATGTACATTTTTTGTGTAGTTGTTTCTTAAGATTTTTTTTTTTTGGCACACGATCCTATTGCATGGATTGGTACAAGTGCCTGCACAACAAACACAATAGTGTTGCCAATAGCCACACAAACAGTTCCCCTGCATCCCCAGCCCTTTGGACACCTTTCTTTTGTGATTACCCTTGTAGACTTCATCCGTTTAGCTTAGCTTAGATGTGGCACAAGGCCAGAAATATGGAGTACCCAATGAGAATTGAACTCACTAACAATGGTCTACAAATCTAGCTTGCGAACCATTATACAATGTGAGGTGCTCTTATATAATTACTAAAAGTGGCTACCCAGCATCAGCTGGGTAGACAGGGGGTAAAAATGGTAGTCTCGCGAATCTATTATTGATGAATCAAGAGTTGGATTCTAAATTGGGACTAAAATCCCTATGGAAAAAAACACCAGACACTCTGAAAAGAAAAATCAATATCTCCTATTTAAAATATTAAATGCAAAAAAAAATTCAATGCTGTTATTATTTAAATTTTATTTTTTAATTATCTTCACGGATATAAATCAAATCTTCATTATTTTTGTTCATAAAGCAAGATCTGTATCATCCATGACAATCTCTCTCCATCCGTCCCTATCGCTCATCATTCTCAGGAGGTCCTCTATGCAGCATCCTGTATCTGCACAGAGCTGATCAATGTACATCTTTGCTGGTCAGCCCACACTGGTGTGCCTATGTGCTGGCTTCCACAGGAGGACGTCACTTAATTTAGGTACTTAGGCAGTAATATCTTCTCCACAGAAAACGATGTTAATGCATGCATAGGAAAGACATGGTCTGCTATAAATAAATTATCAGTCTTATGGAAATCCAAACTCACAGACAAGTTAAAGAGACAATTCTTCCAGGCCGTTGTCATGTCAGTATTGCTGTACGGCTGCACCAACTGGACCCTAACGAAGAGAGAATAAACTAGATGGGAGCTGCACAAGAATGCTGTGATTGATCTTGAACAAGACGTAGAAACAACACCCCATGAGAAAACAGCTGTACAGCCACCTACCACATATCACCCAAACCATCCGATAATATCATTCTATATAATTTTCTCCAAATTGTTCACATCTGTGTAATAGACTCTTCTGATAATATTAGAGAAAACTGACATTTTTTTAAGTTAAACTTGATAACCAAAGTTCAGTAGTAATTAAATTGTGAATCTGGGATTTTCCTGTGATGCATTTGTTACCAAAGTTAGATTTTTTTTTTTCTGTTATTTGATCACTCGTCTCCATGAAGGATAGAAAGAAGAAATGAAAAGAAAGAAAGAAAGGAAGAAAAAACAAAGAAAAAAAAGAAAAGAAGAAAATGAAAGAAAGAAAAGAAAGGAAGAAAAGAAAGGAAGAAAGAAAATAAAGATATGATTGATAGAAATAAAGAAAGAAAGAACGAAAGAAAGAAAGAAAAGAAAGATATGATTGATAGAAATAAAGAAAGAAAGAAAAGAAAGAAAGAAAAGAAAGATATGATTGAAAGAAAGAAAGAAAGAAAGAAGAAAAGAAAGAAAGAAAGAAAGAAAGAAAGAAAGAAGAAAGAAAGAAAGAAAGAAGATAAGATATGATGATAGAGAAAAGAAAGAAAGAAAGAAAGATATGATTGAAAAAAAAAGAAAGAAGAAGAAAGGAAAGAAAGAAAGAAAGAAAGAAGAAGAAAAGAAATATATGATTGAAAGAAAGAAAGAAAAAGAAAAGAAAGAAGAAGAAAGAAGAAAAAATAAGATTGATAGAAAGAAAGAAAGAAAGAAAGAAAAAAAAGAAAGGGAAAATAAAGATATGTTTGATAGAAATATATAAAAGAAAGAAGGAAAGAAGATAAAGATATGATTGATAGATAGAAGGAAAGAAAGAAAGAAAGAAAAGGAAAGAAACAAAGAAAGAAAAGAAAGAAAGAAAGAAAGAAAGAAAGAAAAGAAAGATATAATTGATTGAAAGAAAGAAAGAAAAGAAAGAAAGAAAGAAAGAAAAAAAAAGATATGATTGATAGAAAGAAGGAAAGAAAGAAAGAAAGAAAAAAGATATGATTGAAAGAAAGAAGAAAGAAAGAAAGAAGAAAAAGAAAGAAAAATATAAGATTGATAGAAAGAAAGAAAAGAAAGAAAGAAAGAAAAGAATGAAAGAAAGAAAAGAAAGATATGATAGAAAGAAAGAAAGAAAGAAAATAAAGAAGGAAAGAAAATAAAGATATGATTGATAGAAAGAAAAGAAAGACAGGCAGAAAAAGAAAGAAAGAAGAAAGAAAGTGATGTGAAGTCAATCAATCTCGAGAACATACGTTTATCTGTAGGTACAGTTATTAACCATCTGCCTTGCTTCTGAGGCAGACAACTTTTATAGTCTATCTCATTTGCATATGATACTAAGAAAGAAAAAAAATTGATATATAATTGAAAGAAAGAAAGAAAATAAGAATATAATTGATAGAATGAAAAAAAAAAAAGAAAAAAGAAAGAAAGAAAAATATAATTGAAAGAAAGAAAGAAACAAACAAATAGTTTTAATTTCAATTTTTTCTAACATTATCAGAAGAGTCTATTACACAGATTTGAACAATTTGGAGAAAATTATATAGAATGATGTTATTTACAATGTATGTATATATATATATATATATATATATATATATATATATATGAGGTTAAGTAAACAAACAAATGTGTTTATTTTTTATATGGCTTTAAGCCGACAATTTTTGGAGGATATGTGCTTAATTGAAGTCATACCTAATTTTGAAAATTAATTAGTTAATAATTAATGAATTTAGGCGGGCATATATGTTCAAATGTAAGGCTAAACAAATCGAGAAAATGTCAATCCCTAAATGTACATTTCGACCCATTAGGTCTCATCAGCTAGGTTATAGACATGGGAGACTGCTCCGTGTGTGACTCGAAACCTCGACTGTCAAGCTGACAGGCGAAGTCTCTAACCGTTACACTAGCTTTCCATTCCACATTCTTCGTTCGTTTGAAACTTTTTTTTTCAAAATTAGGTATGACTTCAATTAAGCACATATCCTCAAAAAAAAAAATATATATATACAAAGTGTGTCAAAAAAATATTGAGATTTTTTTTTTTAATTTGAAATTTACATCTTTCAACTCAGACATTTTATTTTTATTTTCTACTCCATTCTTATCCTTATTCTCAGGAAATATTGAGTGCAAACTTCAGGGTCGGCTCACAAAATATTTAAACATTTTAAAAAACTCACAACTTTCTTGTTTTTATTTGTCTTATTGTATGTAGATTGGAGGAGATTTTTATGTGAAATGTAACATTAAAGAAACAAGAAAAACAGTACAAGTAATAAGTTTGTGTTGTAATAAAATTCTCCTTTATGAGTATTATAAATTGTATCAAATGAACAACAAGTTACAAAATGTCTGGTTTGGTTAATGTATTTTCCTTTTTACAAATTCTTATTAGTGTTAAAGCTTACTTGTATTTGTTCACCTGGTTCGAGGAGGATTGGTATTCATGAACTTGTCTGTTTGCTGGCTGCTGCCTTTCTGCTCTCTACTACTATAAATCTTCCTTCACCCTCTCAGAATATCCGTTAGTTGACAGGAGTTTTGAATTTTTGGCATTTTTATATCAAATGAACAACAATGTTTACAAATTCTTATTAGTGTTAAACCTTACTTGTATTTTGTTCACCTAACACATCTGGTTCTTCGGAGCCAGTGACCAGTGGCTTTGGCCCTGGACTGTGTAAGCTAACATTATTGATCTCAGGGGGTTACCCTCCCAGGCAACACCTGCCCCCTCAATTTAAAAGGGCAGGGCTGGGTTTATTGTCCGGTGCCTGAGGCGCCCCCCTTGAGGGGGAATGCTGACGGGATCAACACATTTTTTGCACCCGCCTTCCATGAGCTTCAGTTCGTGGGGTCCCACATTAATAGGGCCTTGTGACTAACTCGTACACATGGGGTACATGGTAAATATTTCCCTAGTTTGCTGGCCACTGCCTTTCTATTCGTTCTGCTCCTATCACCCTTCTCTCTCCTCCCTCTCTGAATGTCTGTTAGTTCGAGGGAGTTTTGAATTTTGGCGTCAGTCAGTCTGACTTTTTAGAATACAATCCTTTTTTCTTTGTTCCAGAAACCTGTTCTAATAACAATCTACAGCTACCATTACAGTCTGAATTTTTGAGATGAGGCTTGATAATTTGTATTATTTAGATTTTACAGACTGTTGTCCTCATCCTAATTGTTATATACACATTTTGTCCGATGTGCTTTTCAGCCTTCCTCAACTGTTTCTAGTTGAACTCACAACCTTCTTGTCAAACTCAGGAGCCTTCATGTCAGAATTGGGAACCTTCATGTCAACTTTGAACCAAACACTTTTTCTATTACATTGGGGTAGATTGTTTTCATTCTGTCATGACCAGCTACAGGTGTTAAGCTACAGGTGTTTCTTATCTTTAATTTGATTTTTATATTACTTTTGTAAGTAACCTAAGCAAATTGTAAATATCAAGTTACAATGTAAAGAACAGATTAAAATAACAGAATTTTACAAGGCCAAAGTTATGGGGCACCTAGTGATAATCAAACTCACTTATTAACAGTCTTTGAGCCTACCTATAACCATTACTCCATACAATCTGTCCTTAAGTCTTGTTGCTCTATCCATAGTGAAATTATGAGGTGGAATTTTAAAAATTGTTGTTTAGAATAAAATTAGCAATTTCATATTGAGCAGTCAAATACCAACCTTCATGGGTTATTTAATGCTAAAACCACCTTGTAGAGGGTGGCCCACCAAATACTGGAACAATTAAAAAATTCATAACTTTCTTGTTTTTAATTTAATTTTTATATTATTTTTCAGATGTTATAACCAACCTAAGCAAATTGTAAATAACAAGTTACAAAGTGAAAGAACAAATTAGAATAATAGAATTTAAATCTAAATTTGGGGAAATGATTTAGAGAAACAAGGATGAACTCATAAGTGATGTTCTCCTGGATGCACCAGTGTAGTGTAGAGGGTGACCTGCAAAATACTGAAATATTTAAAAAATTCATAACTTTCTTGCTTTAAATTTAATTTCTATATTATTTTTCAAAAGAAATCACCAGTTTGATACCGGTCCTCACTAACTCAGTGGATGAGTAGCAGAGATTGGGTAATCTGATCTGTGTGGTAAAGTGGAGGAACTGATGATAGGTGTGGTGCTCCACCTTAACAAATACAATTACCCTGGTCTAGCACTAGTGAAAGAGGATAGACTCCCTCGCAGTCCGGATGATACCGACACTAGGCCACTCCACGAACTTTTTATAAGTAACGGAAGAAAATTTGAAAATTTTAAGTTACAATGTAAAGTTGAGGCATAATGATGTTAAAAAAATTGATAAAAATTCAATAATCTATGAAATTCTACAGGGTTGAATCATACTGAAACATTAAAAAAATTAATAACTTTCTTGTTTTTAATTTAATTTTTATATTATTTTTCAGGTGTTATAACCAACCTAAGCAAATTGTAAATATCAAGTTACAAAGTGAAAGAACAAATTAGAATAATAGAATTTAAATCTAAATTTGGGGAAATGATCTAGAGAAACAAGGATGAACTCATAAGTGATGTTCTCCTGGATGCACCACTGTAGTGTAGAGGGGGACCCGCAAAATACTGAAACATTAAAAAAATTAATAACTTTCTTGCTTTAAATTTAATTTTTATATTATTTTTCAAAAGAAATCACCAGTTCGATACCGGTCCCCTAACTTAGTGGATGAGTAGCAGAGATTGGGTAATATGATCTGTTTGGTAAAGTGGAGGAACTGACGATAGGTGTGGTGCTCCACCTTAGTAAATACAATTACCCTGGTCTAGCACTAGTGAAAGAGGATAGACTCCCTCGCAGTCCGGCTGATACCGACAATAGGCCACTCCACCAACCTAAGAAAATTTGAAAATTTTAAGTTACAATGTAAAGTTGAGGCATAATGATGTTAAAAAAATTGATAAAATTTAATAATATATGAACTTCTACAGGGTTGAATCATACTGAAACATTAAAAAAATTAATAACTTTCTTATTTTTAATCTAATTTTTATATTATTTTTCAGGTATTATAACCAACCTAAGCAAATTGTAAATAACAAGTTACAAAGTGAAAGAACAAATTAGAATAATAGAATTTAAATCTAAATTTGGGGAAATGATCTAGAGAAACAAGGATGAACTCATAAGTGATGTTCTCCTGGATGCACCACTGTAGTGTAGAGGGGGACCCGCAAAATACTGAAATATTTAAAAAATTAATAACTTTCTTGTTTTTAATTTAATTTTTATATTATTTTTCAGATGTTATAAGCGACCTAAGCAAATTGTAAATATCAAGTTACAAAGGGAAAGAACAAATTAGTGTGTTGGCACCCTTCCATCTGTGAAAGACAATGTAGTAGTGTCCAAATGGATTTTTTTTTAAATTACGTAGCCTGGGCAGGTTGATATGGAGGATGTGCTATTGCCCAAGTAGCAGATCCCCCCTCTCCACACTGCTACTGTGGTCCAAAGGAAAGGTAAGGAACCAATGCAGTTAGGTAATGGCAGTGTCGCAGGAGTTGCTGTGTAGTGCTGAAGTTCAGCGTTACACCATCTTAGGGACTCCGGCTCCTGATTTGTTTTCGGGGTTTACTCCCTTAGCTTTCCTCAGGATCATATAAAGCTGCTCAATAGTGGTGGTTTTGTAACAAACTCTTCCTTGTCCCATATGGATTGACAACCAGGCCAGGGAGCTGCATCAAGCCAATTTGGGTTTTGTGTGTGTAGTAAATGCACCAATCCTACTAATGTCAGTGTAGATGGTGATTGGCTCCTCAGAGCTTGTCCGCTCCTTTCCAGCTCCTGTGTTTTGCTTCGTTTTTTGTTTTTAATATGCTGGTGTTTACTCACCCTTCTCTTCAGACAACCGGGACATACCGTGTAAAAGTGCTAGTTTCGTTGCTTGTGAGATATCTAAGTTTTAACTTAGTATAAGTCCACATGTACACTAAACCATCAAGTTCAGACTTGGACTGACATTTATGACTAAATTTTTTACTTTTTTTTTGCCGGTAGATTACCAATCGAAGCAAGAGGGGGGGGCATAGAATTTCACTATTAAACTGAGAGCTTTATAATTTCAAGGAAAATAAATTTTTGATGCTGAATAATTTCAGTGTCTTTAATATGAAGTTTAAACTGCACCTTTTGGTGAAGTTCCAGTTCTGAAACTCTGGGGAGTATGGAGTACCCTTCATCGCCATTACTCCCAGATCCTCTCTGACCAGAAGTGGTAGTACCTGTTAGGTCCCCTCTATGGGCTAAATAGAAAAAATGAGTGTAAAAGTGTGTTAAAAAAAATTGAGTTTAGAAAATAATTTTTGAATACCCATCAAGAATGAATCAAACAAAATGTCTTCAGTATAAAAAAAAACCCAACAAGGGTTGATGTGCCGTAAAATCCCACTAACCTACCAACCAAGTGAATAATTTAAAGAAATTCAGAATTCAAATGGCCTCCCATTTGTTGCTTTATCTGCCTGACTTCTTTTTGTCAATTATTTAAATGAGTGTGTATATTTGAATAAGCTTAAGATATTTCGACAGCTCAAGAATAATATTCATGCAAAGATAAGAGGATTGCCCCCAGAAACCTTGAGCAAAGTCATGTAAGGTCATATAAAATGCTCGAACTAAGGTGCAATATTTTATCCATGAAAATGGTGGCAATCTACATGATATCATATAGCTAAAATACATTTCTAATTGAACTATATTTTTTTGACTCATTTAAAAATAAATGATTAAATTTTTTTATGTGTCAGTTTTTTATGGGTTACCATGTAGAAAATCCACAGTGCACTAATGTTTTTGATATAATTAAAATTAATTGCTAGATTATTTAAATATTACCATCCTTTTTAATGGCAGGGTAAGTAAAAATAAGTCAGTGGAGTCTATCCCCTTTTTGTTACACTAGACCAGGGAGATTGTTTTTGAGTGGAGTCTATCCCCTTTTCAGTGGAGTTTATCTCTTTTAGTGGATTCTATCTCTTTTTAGTAGAGTCTATCCCCTTTTTACTAGCACTAGACCAGGGAGATTGTTTTTGCTGAGATAGTGCATCACAACAACATCAACTCCCAGATGATTTACCACACAGATCAGATTACCCAAGCTGTGCTACTCATGCGCTGACTTGACGGGACTGGTATCGATCCCAGAATCTTGGATTCCTAGGATTAAAAACAAAAAGTAATGAAGTTTTTAAATGTTTCAGTATTTGTGGGCACCATGTAGTTTGCACTCAATACTTCCTGAGACTAAGATAAAAATGGACAAAAAGGAAAAATAATCCTCTGACTGAGTGGAAAGATGCAAATTAAGATGTGTTTAATTTTAAATTAAGATAATAAAAGTCAAAACACTGATCAAGGGTTTCCATGGCGATGAGTGATCAAATAACAGAAAAAAAATCTAACTTGGTGACACATGCATCACAGGAAATCCCAGATTCACAATTTAATTACTACTGAATTTTGGTTTCAAGTTTAACAAAAAATTTCAGTTTTCTCTAACATTATCAGAAGAGTCTATTACACAGATGTGAACAATTTGGAGAAATTATATAGAATGATGTTATTTACAATGTATGTATATATTATATACATATATATTATATACAAGATGTGTCAAAAAAAATATTGAGATTTAAAAAATTTTTTGACACACCTTGTATTCTGGAGAAAAAATAACGTTCCATTCATTAAATTCTTTCAGAATACAAGGTGTGTCAAAACATACCAAGTTTTAAAGCTGTATTTACCAAATAGAAATGAAGAATGAATTGAATTTTTTTTTCAGAATACATTGTGTGTCAAAAAGTACAAAAAATCTTGACACATTTTTGATACACCTTGTATATATATATATATATATATATATATATATATATATATATATATATATATTATATATATTTGTGTGTATTATATATTTGTTATAGATTAAAATACATTTAAGGGGTGATTGTTACCATTGGTTTCACAGCAGTGTATTCGCCACTTATCATCAAGACAATGCGTCTGTGAAATTGAAATTGCTTATAACCATGAAATGCAAACAGACACGTCCAGGATTTGAACTCTGTTCACCATGCCATTTCCTTTGATGATAACCTGCCCTATCAGCTGGGGCTGTAGAATATGCCTACCATAAGCGCAATACAGTCAGGACAATCATATAGGTGCTAGGGTTTTGTGTGGCCAGCTGATTGATTGGAAGGGGTCTCTCCAACAGCCCATCTAGCCAAAGTAATGGCCAAAGTGGAGTGTTGCAAGTCATGGACTGCTCAGCCATCAGGATTCCATCCTTAAACATCATGGGTCAACAGCTACGGCCAACAGGTAGCCCTATAGGTCAGGAGATCTTACCCCTCTGCAAAGTGCAGTCACATATTCCCATATTCACAATTTAATTACTACTTAACTTTGGTTATCCAGTTTAACATAACAAATTTCAATTTCTCTTAGAAGAGTCTATTACACAGACTAGCAAAAAAAAAAAAAATAAAAATAAATAAAAATAACATCCTCCGCGGCAGTATATAAAATTAATTTTGAAAGATATTATCTGTGGGCATGGAGTGAAAAATTCATGTTAGAGGTTTGTATCATAAGTAAGTAAAATCATCAAATTTATTAAAGGTATAAAAAAATAGAACAATTTGAAATAGAAATTTAGTTCTGTCCACCTCAAATAAAAATGTTTTGTGCATCTATTAATTATTAATTAAATAATTATTTTGAATATTTTACACATAAATATTTCACGAAGTCGTAGGTATTTATTTATTTGTAAACTTTTAGTCAACATTCTTGTTAGGATGAGAGTAAAAAATAATTTTAAAACTGATTACAGGTTGTTCTTTATTCTATGTATTAATGATTTTTGTATTGTGACGTAAGCAGAGACATAGTTTCGGTTAAAGACAAATGGAGACCGAATCTCCATTATTGATAGATGTGAACAATTTGGAGAAAATAATATAGAATGATGTTAGTCACAATGTTATTATATATATATATATATATATTATATATATATATATATATATATATATTGAACGAATGGTTAGTTTCTGAGATGTGTTTTGTGAGTGCGTTGTTCATTTGACCATTTCTGATATCTCTCTTGTGTTCTCAGATTCGTTGGTCAATATGTCTGACGTCTCTCCTATGTATTGTTTGTCGCAATCTAAACATTAGATGGTGTATACACCAGCATCAGACCTTGTGTGAGTGTTGTTTTTTGATTGTTAATAATATTTTTATTGTTTTAGAGGATTTTGATACCGTTTTTATTCCTAAATTATTTATGTTTTTTTCAATAATGGTTGTAGCTGAGTTTTTTACATAATAAACGCACACAGCAACTCAAAAGTTAAAAGAATATTCTCTTGCCACATTTATCAATGAAAATCATGCTCATACACACACACACACACACACACACACACAACCTTAAGTTTTTTTGATTCCGTTTATCGCAAAAGATTTATACACACATGCGCAACCACACATTCATAAACACATAAAAATGCACAATGCTTTTTTCAATACACACACTTACACACTTTAATACTCAACCGCAAAAATAATATTGACGTCATGTGTATATATATATATATAATAATATATATAAAAATAAAGTGTTCAAAAAAAAGATGAATTTATTTCATGTTAATGCCAACACTTAAATGTTTCAGTTTATGTTAAACCTTCCTCAGGACAATATAATAGAAAAGAAAAAGAAATTTTTCTGTTCAAATGATGATGGATGTTTTTAAATGACTTGAGTTGGAATGTGTATGGAGAAAAAGGCTCATAACAGTTTATTGATCAATGTTCATTTTAAAAGTTCATAACAGGATTGGTACACACAAAGTTGAAAGTCAACACGCAATTGGTACATGTGGAATGCTAAAAATATGTGACGTATTTCTTATTGACGCCATTGTTTAAAAGACAAGAAAAGTATTAATTTTGTTGGAAGACTTTGTTTTTCAATTTCTATATATTGTCAGATTCATTTACATATTTTACTCCCAATACATACATATATATATATATATATATATATATATATATATTATATATATATATTACTATTATTATCTTTATATACATTAGTATTATTATCTTTATCTTTATTCCCTTTTATTTCCTTTTTATCTATAGTCCTTTTATACACCATATATTATCTATTATACTCTAATGTTTAAATATTTTTAAAAATTTTTTATTACTAGTCTATCTATATTTTAATATATACTCTGTTTTTTCTGTCCTGTCACTTTTTGTCTGTCTGACACCCTAAGAAGCCAACCTTGAGATGTATCTCTTTTTTTCTCATTCACTTCCTGTTTCTATGGTAACAATCCTATACTGTTAAAAAATATTTTTTATATTTTTTATTTTTTGTTTTTGTTTGAATTTATTTATTTTTTAAATTCAGCTTTTGGTTTTTTTTTGTGATGTGCAAGTCCATAAGTGAAATGAGACCCATCTGATGAGACGGAATTTTGGGAGCTGTATTAAATCAACTTAGATTTATATAGGCCCCAATTTTGGTCGAAATAAATTTATTATGGAATTACGTGTTGAGTTCTTCCTTCCTTTATGATAATATTGCTCTGTATATAATCTAAAAAGTTTATTATACATTGAGCTCTCTTCAGTGATTTAAAGATTCGCTGTATTTATACATACTGGATCATCAATATTAATACAGTGGATGCATTAGAAATCAAAATCCTTACTACCAAGTTTTGGATAAATCTCTTATTATATATATATATATATATATATATATATATATATATATATATATATATATGTTCTTTTCTCATTTGCAATGACTTCCTGTCATCATAGTGACAGACTTTTAATGTAAAAAAATTTTTGAGGGGAAGAAGATTCTACATTGAGAACATTTTTCTATTAGCAATTCAAATTATGATGATTATCCATCTGATGAACTTGTATTGGGGAGCTTTGTTAAATCAACTTAGATTTATAAAGGCCCCAATTTTGGTCGAAATAAATTTATTATGGAAGTCGGTGTTGAGTTTTTCCTTCCTTTCAAAGATAAATATTGCCTGTATATATCTAAAAATATTATTATGCATTGAGCTCTCTGTAGTGATTTAAAGACTCACTGTATTTGTATATACTGGATCATACAATAATAGCACAGTGTCTTAGAAATCACATGTAGAATCATCCTTACTACCAAGTTGTGGATACCTACATCTAATATGATATATATATATATTATGGAGTCTCCCGTCGATTTTCAACATATGAGGGTTCATACACACAATGAACACCCACACAGTGATTTGTTTATAGTGGTGAAGGCTTGTGTTGGACCATCCACACTTTTTGGCACAGTCGATAGGAAAGAATTTGTGCATCAAGGGTTGCCACAAACCCAATCAACGACCAACCTCAGGAATTTTGAATTCAGAGTTATCCCTTTCCTAGACTGGTTATCTACCCAAGGCTGAAGGGCCAGTCTGCCCTACTATTTAACCTATAGCTGGAGGGAATTTTGAATTCAGAGTTATCCCTCCCCTAGACTGGTTACCTACCCAAGGCTGAAGGGCCCAGTCTGCCCTACTATTTAATCCATAGCTGGAGGGAATTTTGAATTCAGAGTTATCCCTCTCCTAGACTGGTTAACTACCCAAGGCTGAAGGGCCAGTCTGCCCTACTATTTAACCCATAGCTGGAGGGAGAATATATGGATTCATACCTTTCTTAAGGGTATTAGCGCTATGTGAAATGCCAACAGCTTAGTCTAGGAATTGAACTCAAATCAACGAGTCCATTTTCGACGACTCTAACCACTAGCCCACGTGCCTCCATTAGCCAGGTGGTCTCATATATATATGGTATATAAAGCCTCATGAATTTTCTGTTTACCATTTTCAATAAAGTCAGCTGTCTGATGAAACTGATAGGCTCATAGGTATACAATTTGTTTGAATGCATATACATGAAGTGTATAAATTTTGACCATACAACAAAATGGTATATGCATAAACCAGAATCTGTTCTTGAGAACGAAATGCATAAAATTCTCTGGGACTTTGAAATAAAAACAGATCCCCTTATCCCAGCAAGAAGACCAGACCTAGTGTTGATAAACAAAAAAGAAAGAACTTGTCAACTGGTGGATTTTGCAGTGCCAGCAGATCACAGGGTGAAGCTAAAGGAAAATAAAAAAATGGACAAATATCTGGACCTTGCCAGAGAACTGAAAAAGTTATGGAATATGAAAGTGAAAGTGATAGCAATTGTAGTTGGTGCACTTGGAACAGTCCCAAAAGGATTGGAAAAGGGTCTGGAAAGTTTGGAAATCAGAGGAAGGATTGAAACCATTAGAACCTCACTGCAATGGTGAGTATCGTATTGTTTCTATATCTGGAGGATAACTTCTACATATGTAACGGCAACACCCAGCAAAGAAAGGAATAAAACAGAGTCCGACTGATGAAGACGCCTTTATTTGGGTAAATATGGGAGTTGTCACTATCCTCCTGTTTCGCAACGGTCTTCATCAAACGTCTTCAATGTGAAACTACAATAGAATACAAATAGACTATGTAGTTTCTCTAATACAACTACTAAAATCGAAAAAGAGGAGGAAAAGTTCCAAGCATGTATTCTTACCTTCTTGCCGTCTTCAAATCCTGCTGCTAAATGAAATTCGAAATCCAGCGCCACGCAAACACGTGACTTTTACCGATGTCAAACGGTGCCCGTACCCACACAATAGGATGGCCGAACAAAACAAGGGAGATAATTATCTTGCATTTACAATATATACTCATTCATGATAAGTCTGAAATTCTAGATCAGTGATTCTCAACCTTTTTTTAACTATGGATCCCAACAGAAATATGAGGGAGAAATAATAATTCTGTTGTAAAGGAAAGGAGACAAGGCGAATACAATTGTATATTCGGGTTAACAATTTTTAATGGTGCGAATAAGAGAAATGTATTCAAGGTTTGAGTTTGAGTTTGAGTTTTGTTTAACGGCATATCAACCTCTGTGGGTCATTTAATGCCAAAAAGGTTATTTTGGATTTCAGACTTTAAAGTAGTGGTTCTATGGAGATAATTGGTTATGTTCTGTTATATTTTGTTGAAAAGGTTGCTTTTTTTAATAAAATTTAAAATGTTTTCAGGGTTGTATTCAAAGTGTGCAAAAGAGTTTGTAAAGTTCATAGAAACATTGAAACATAGAAATTTGCCATTTGGTGGAGAAAAGTCTAATGCAAGTGACAAGAGTTATTTATCTTTTGTAGAATATTATCGTAATGGTTTCTTGTTTGGAGAATATAGTCTGCCCTGTCGTTGTTCGTTTCGGACTGCTGCCTCGTCAGTAGAATTTGTCTGGTGCCTGTTGAGCTGTTCTTTTGCTGTTGAGTTCCCCGTTGACCCTCACAGGTGGTTGACTGTTCTCAGTGCCTGCCGATACTGTTCTCCCTCAGGGCCTGGCGAAACTGTTCTGTCTCAGTGCCTGCCGAAACTGTTCTGTCCTCAGTGCCTGCCGATACTGTTCAGTTGATTTAGGGCTCTTTCTCTGCCCCCTAGCATCTGAGCTTCCAGGAACTGATTATGGGGCAGATAACCCAAATTTCTGATAATCCCTTTGGTTCCTATTTTACAATAGTAGACTCCTCCATCCCTCATAGCCATTTGATATCTAAAAATTCAATTGTATTTTTATGATTAGATATTTTTTGCTTGCCTGTACTAAAAAAAAATGTTATATGGTCCAGTGGGGGTCATATGGCCCCAGGTTGAGAACATCTGATCTTTATGTCAGTCAAGTTGTTAAGTTAGATAACTTCAAAGATTTCATCATCGCAATCATTCAGATCAGATTATCTTTATCTTTCTAGCATTATTGTTCCAATTATTATCTCATATATAAAAATACAATGAGAATTATGTATATATATATATATATATATATATATGAAAGTAAATGGTAATTTGCTTGAAGCATTGTTAAGTATGTTATAAAATAATAAAATTCGAAGGCAATACAATGCGTAAAAAATAAAGACAAAAAGATGTTTTATATGTCTAATCGATTTCAAAGCAAAGGCTTCATCATCAGAGTGTATTTTCAGAAATGACGTGCTTATGTTTTTTTATTTGTGTGGTTATAATTTCTCTTCTTATTTCCTTTTCCTCTCCTTTTTTTCCTCTCTTTCTTCTTCTCCTCCTTTATGAATGGGCGAATAACTGTAATTTCTTATTTCTCTCTTTTTTTTTTTTTCTTTTTTAAAAGTTTGTTGAGAACAAGGCTGACATCCGGTAATGTTGCAATATGTTGCGACCGTGTGGAGATGTCAAATTTTTTTAAAAACAAAATGAACAAATAAATAAAAACCGTTAATAGAAAAATTTTTTTACATACTTAGCTTTTGTTTCGCTTTCACCTTTCCTTTCTTATTCTTTCAAATAAACCTACGAACTATCAACTGTTTGCATATTTGAATTATGTAATACATCTATAATAGATATCTATTAAAACATACCATTGATTCTCAACATTTCATGCACCACAATATGAAAGGAAAAAATTTTTTTTTAAATTGATATTAAATATATATATATATATAGTGATGGAATGATTAGGAATGAAAAAAAAGATAATAAAAAAATATTTTTAAAAAATTAATTACGATTAATTTAACAATATTGACATACTTATTAACTCCTTTACATGACATATTTCTTAACCATGACACCATTTCTTTAAACCATAATACCCTCTTAGGATTACGGTCAGTCTAGAACTATTAAATATTTAAGGAAAAAAGAATAAATAATAACAGCAAAAGAATGAAAAAATAGTAAATAAAATATATAATTGAAGCAAAACATTATGCCTTTTGTAATTCAAATTTGATTTATATATTTAATCTATTTGAAATTTAAAAGGAGAATGGTTTGTTTTATTGTTTTGAATTTTGCATCAATCCTAATATGTAATTATTATATGATATTTTAATATATAATTAATATAATATTTAATCTATTTAAGTTTAAAAGAAAAAGAGAAAAAAGTACACATAAAAGATATTTCTTAAAAAAAATAATAATAAAAAAGAATATTTATTTTTCTATCAATACTAATACATAATTTAAGATAATCTTTATTTACTTATTTACTAAAAAAAATAAAAATTAGAGAACAAAGGGGATAAAAAGAGAAAAAAAGAAAAAGAAGAGAAATAACACAAAAAAAAAAAAAAAGAAAGAGAGGGAGGGAGAAAGAATAAGAAAGGAAAGGTGAAAGCGAAAAAAAGCTAAGTATGAAAAAAAATTTTTCTATAACGGTTTTATTTATTTGTTCATTTTTTTTTAAAAAAATTTTGACATCTCCACACGGTCGCAACATATTGCAACATCTTACCGGATGTCAGCCTTGTTCTCAACAAACTTTTAAAAAAGAAAAAAAAAAAAAGAGAGAAATAAGAAATTACAGTTATTCGCCCATTCATAAAGGAGGAGAAGAAGAAAGAGAGGAAAAAAAAGGAGAGGAAAAGGAAATAAGAAGAGAAATTATAACCACACAAATAAAAAAACATAAGCACATCATTTCTGAAAATACACTCTGATGATGAAGCCTTTGCTTTGAAATCGATTAGACATATAAAACATCTTTTTGTCTTTATTTTTTACGCATTGTATTGCCTTCGAATTTTATTATTTTATATATATATATATATATATATAGGTATATATAAAAACAAATTTTTTTTGTGATGAAACAAAGAAAATACAGTGCTCAATCACAAATTGTGAGAGCTAATATATATTTAATTTGTTGAGTTTTTAAAAATAAATGCTTATTATAGACAGCTACCCAGGTTGTTTTGCTAAGTCGCAATCATCAGGCTGTCAAATTAGATCTTATGGTGTTTATTTGAAGATCTTTTCTTAATGTTATATTCTGGACCGTAAAAAAAGCAACCGACGTTATTTGCGGTCCAGAATATGACATTTTCTCCATAGGTT
>CM042145.1:92599414-92611914 GCA_023376005.1 Doryteuthis pealeii
GTATACTTATGATTTCCCTCCGACAGAAATCAAAACCAGGAAACCAGCATGCTGAATCAGAGACTCTACTCCTAGGCCACTGATACGTAGTACAAGATACATGCGAAATTAGCTTGTCAATGATAAACATGCCACTACTATACAAAGTACAGTGGACGTTGAGAAGATCGCAAATTAGGCCTATGCTCCAGCATAAGAAATGATGAGATTTGATAATTTGCTTTAGAAGCATTGTTGAGTAAAGTATATTATTATTTATATTTTTTGCTTGAAGGCAATTACAATGCGTATATCGTATAAAATTCGATAATTATTGAAAATAATCATGACAAGCGAACTCAGCAAATATTGCGCCCCACATAAGAAATTGGTATAAAAGCTTTTGCTTGTTTTATACTAATTTCTTACGTGGGGCGCAATATTTGCTGAGTTCGCTTGTCATGATTATTTTCAATAATTATCGAATTTTATACGATATACGCATTGTAATTGCCTTCAAGCAAAAAATTTTTTGAGTTTTAGATTCTACTTAATTACACTGTCAGATTTTATATCCATTTTTCTTCTAATCCTGTTTATCTAAATGTCTTTGATTCAGACGTCTTTATTCTTTTTCCTTTTCAAAATGGTATTTCTTCCATCTGATTTTTCATTTGTCTGAATTTTTGAGACGAGACTTGATGTGTATAATTTTGATTTTTCAGACTGTTGTCCTCGTCTTTATTGTGGTATGTAAAATCACAACGTTTCGGCTGCTGTATCCTCTGGACTTCCTCAGATGTTTCTTTTGTATTTGATATAATGGAATGACCCAGCTCCCCTGTACCTGAACAGTGGCGATGGTTCTAAACCACTGTGGTGAGTCGGAAGTTATCGCTTCGACAGACGGAAGTCGAATGGCAAAAATAATTAGTTTGCACATATGGATTGCGCAACCTTAGTAAAAATAAAATTTAAAATACAATTCGTAAAATTCAACCAATCAGAGGCGTTCCCGCCTAATAAGAAAATTTATCAACTAGACCCAATTTGGAGCCTACTTAATTCTTATAAATAACAGAACTTTCGGATTCTAACCAGAAAGATTTTGCCTGCCAAAGAGAATCCTTGTCACTTGTTTTAAGAAAATTTAACGCATAAGGTACAAACTATCTATCTATCTTTCTCACTTTAAATAATCATCGCTTTAACAGACAATCTTAATATCAGTACAAATACAGCCTGACTGATGATTATTTGGACATACAAACTTTAATGTTTCTTCTTATTGTGTGAATTGTAAAATATTTTATTACATTTTACATTTGAACTTTAAAAAAAGAACTTTGGGATGGAACCTCGCCCAGTATTCCATGCTACTTTATTGTAAATTTCTGTTAATACAATTTTGTTTGTTTAATCAAGAGTTTTGTCTTCTCTACCATCTTTGCTTGATTTATTTATGGTCTTTACATGTTTGAATACTTTTATTGAATATTGACATCAAACTGCCCTACCTACCACCATACCACTATTTAAGAACACACAGATTACTCTGTGCAGAATTCACCTGAAGTACTTAGACGACGGACTCTCCTCCTAATACTCACGTGACCTTACTATATAACAGTATGGGAGCTGAGAAATCCTTTTGAATAGCTTGACTATTGATCTTTGATGACTTGTTTGATCAACAGTCAAACAATTTAAAATAGCAATGACCCAGGTTGGGTTATTGCTATGCTCAGATACTCAGGAAAACCTGAAGAAGGCAGGAGGATACAGCAGCCGAAACGTTGTGGTTTTGCATACCACAATAAAGATGAGGAAAACAGTTTGAAAAATCAAAATCTTATTTTTTGTTGCTTGTTTAAACCTAATTACCGCCATTTACTCCCCTTCTCGTGTTACATAATTCATGGATAGCCTATGAATTATGTAAGTACTGTAGCCAGATATTTTTGAATCAGAGTTCATTAGATTCAAAATCGGAGGGGTTGAGTGGAAAATTACCTTAACCATTATGGTTATGATTGACAAGTAATAACCTTGACTTGACCTCCTCCAGAAACGCGTGATTAAAAGTGTGTCACAATTTTAAGTTTTTAGTTTAGTTGTGACCAGTTTCTCGCTGAAAGAAGACGTTCTTTTGAGATGTCGCTTCTCAATCCACACGGTCCTGGGCTGGGGTTTGTTCTTAATAAAGACTTGAAGAAAAAGAACAAAGTCTAGTTGATTGATTAACTCTTAACATCCTGTTGAGAATTTTCTAAGTCCAGAGCCCCATTCCTCTAAGGATTTATCAAAAATGGCTAAAAATGGTCTTTTCATTTAAAGTTACCTGTTATTTCCCTTAAATCAAAAGACTTCTAAATATATTTAATATTACATTTAAACAAAGGCTATCATTTGGGTCAGATTAGGAAAATGAATGTGACTTCTGGACGGGTGGAATGAGGCGGTATAGGACATTAAGAGTTAAAATAAGAATGCACAGACACTCAGCCCAACCAGAAAGAAGAACCAGCCTGAGAAAAACAGCCCAACAAGAGAAGATATCAGGAACAAGCAAAAGAGCAAGTAAGAGCCCCTCATCATCTCTCATACTCTGTCTCTCTCTTGCCATTATATACCTCATATTAAGGGGTATATAACACTCGCTTATGGTCAAGTCATGCTGAAAGCGCTGGTTCCTGCTAGATTACTGAAGTTAAGCAGGCATATTTCGGATATAGGTGTTTGGTTTGGTTTGGTTTGTTTTACGGCATATCAACCTCAGTGGGTTATTTAATGTCAAAAAAGTTTTAAAACAAAGTCATTCTTAATGGATACTCAATTTTTTTTATAAATACATTTTTCTATTCAACCCATAGATGGGATATAGGTATTTAATGCATAGATATATACATATATGGCACAAGGCCGAGTTGGGGGGGGGAAAAGGTTGGTCATCTCTATTCTTAACTTAACTAGTCTCATTTGTGACCGTATTCATTCTACAATTTTTCTATTCACCACAATACCAAATCGTACAACAATCACCAAAACGTCTCACTTTCTCTATGCAAATCTTAAACCTATTCCCTTATTTACAAGTTTGTGAGGGAGGGAGGAAAGTTGATATTTATTTACAATAAAAAATTAAAAATTCCCCGATAAAATGAAAACGCAAAAAAAAAAAAATTTTGATAAAATAAAATGATTATTAGTATGACACTTAGTAATTATGGCAGAAAAAGTTAGATACCGCCCTGTCGGCTGGGGCGTTAGAATGCACCGACTGCACCTCTGCAGAGGGGTAAGACTCCCCTAATGGGGCCACCTGTTGGCCGTGGGTGGCGACCCGTGATGCTTAAGGATAGAGCCCAGGTGGATGAGCAGTTCATGACTTGCAATACTCCAATTTGGCCCTATCTTGGGCTAGACGGGCAGTCGGAGAGGCCCCCTCTGATCAATCGGCTGGTCATGTCAAGCCATAGCACCTATATGATTTTCTCAACCCTATTGCCCTTATGGCAAGCCCCAACCCCTTTTTATCATATGGGTGCTAGAAGGCGGTGGCTGCGGGTCTACATGTCCTGGGAATGACGTTAAACTCTATCTGATGGTGAGGTGCCAGTTCTGGAGGTTTGGGGAATGTGGAGCACCCCTTCATCACCATTACTCCCTGGTCCACTCTGACCCGGAGTGGTAGTACCTGTTAGGGTCCCATCTATGGGTTAAATAGAAAAATGTATTTATAAAAAAATTGTATTATCCATTAAAAATTGATTTATTTCAAAACTTTATCGGCATTAAATGACCCACTGAGGTTGATATGCCGTAAAACAAAACAAACCAAACCAAAAGTTAGATAGATGGGTTACCATTTAAGCAATAGCAGGTACTGTAAGAAAACGAATATCAAGATGGCTTTAAATGACCCCAAAAGAGTTGATATACCCCGAAACAAAACAAAAAAAACAAACAACCTCCCATCTCAGAAACCATTCAAGTTAGATAAGGAAAGTACATGTGACTCGTTCACATGGACACACCAGAATAGGCCAATCAGCAAACACTTACATTCATCAGTTATCTGCAGACACTGGATAATAATAGGGATTTCTACCTCTGGACTAGATTTCTTCTGGACCTATAAGGTCTGTAAGCAGAAGAAATCACATATTTTTGAAAGTATTCAAAGTTTCGATATGTTTGGTTTTTCTGATCGATTTTGATGCGTAGAATTCATTGATACCAAAGAAAGCAATCAATTCGAAGAATTGGCAGAGATATGAGAACTTTAATCACCTATTATAGTGTTAAAAATCTACAATGTCGTTAAAATTTTAGGTGTGTATTTAATTGGCTTTTTTGATAGATTTCGATTCATAAAATTCATTGATTTTAAAGGAAAGATAAGTTCGAAGGATTGGCAGTGATATGAATACTGTCGGTTTTATGGATCGAATTCTATCAAAAAAGCCAATTAAATACACACCTAAAATTTTAACGACATTGTAGATTTTTAACACTATAATAGATGATTAAAGTTCTCATATCTCTGCCAATTCTTCGAATTGATTGCTTTCTTTGGTATCAATGAATTCTACGCATCAAAATCAATTTCAGCCCCTGACACTCCTTCTGATCAGAGAAATCATGTCATTTACTTGGTGCATACTGCTAGTGGAGCAGCCATGTTTACACTGTAAAGACAGCAAGCAAAATGGCACAATCAGGTTCAAACTTTGATCATGTGACCACAACAGTGCCAACTATAAGCATGGATGCGCAGAACACAGTGTGACAATAATGAAGATATGTTATGTCAATCGGTTGGATAATTTTTGACTCACCATCCTAGATATATATTGTGGCGAGACCAGAAGTTATCGCTTCAACAGACAGAAGTCGAATGACAAAAATAAGTAGTTTGCGCATATGGATCGCGCAACCTAGAAAAAAATAAAATTTAAAATAAAATTTGTAAAATTCAACCAATCAGAGGTGTTCCCACCTAATAAGAAAATTTATCAACTAGACCCCTTTTGGAGCCTATGCTGGACTATAAATAAGCCAGCCTTTCGAATCCTAACCAGAAAGATCTCATTTGCCTAAGGGAATTCACGTCACCCTTTTTAAGAACATTTCGATTACATGCTGAAGGTATCTATCTCTCTCTCTCTCTTTAAATAACCTATGCTTTCGGAGATAAACCTTATATTCATTCAACTTATGCCTGACTGCTTTTAAGTTGACTTTAAACTTTCACCTTTTCTTTCTCACTTTTGAACTGTGAAATACCAGCTTACATTTTACATTTGAACTTTAAAAAAAAGAACTTTGGCGGAACCTCGCCCAGTATTCAATGCTACCTTTTGTAAACTTCTGTTAATACAATTTTGTTTGTTTAATCCAGAGTTTTGTCTTCTATGCCATTGTGCTTGATTTATTTATGGTCTTTAAATGTTTGAACACTTTTATTGAATATTGACATCAAACAACACCATACTTATCACCATAAAATTGGTGACTACCCACCGTGAATTGAATGCCATCTACCATAATATTAACAGATATGTATATATCTATATTTCTAAAGTAGATAGTTGAACATCACCAGAGATGAAAGTATATTAAATTTGGTTATTCAAGTTGGTATGATACAGAAAAGAATAATAATATCAAATTCTTTTTTTTATTTTATTTTTTATTTTTTTATTATTTCTGAGTCAGATACAATGAGAAAGAAGCTGATGATAATGGATCTTATTTCATTTTGTTTGTTTGTTTTTGTTTTTACATGTAAATAATTTCTGTTTGGAATAAACCAATGAATTTTAAAATGATGTGAAAATATATTTCTTTCCATTTTATTTCCTTCTACAATTTGATCAAACGTCATCGGAGAGCTGCTTCGAATTTGGGCCGGAGAGCTGACATCGTTATCAAAATGGCTTCCTGTAAATAAATAAAAAAATTTAAAAAATGTAAAAAATCGAATATAAATAAAAGATCATACTTCCCCGTCCCAGCCGGGGTGGGGTGGGGGGTCCAGTGAGCTTCGGCCGCTGGACTGATAAAGTAATTAACATCGTTGATCCCAGGGGGCCATCCGCCCAGGCAATACCTGCCCCCTCGATTTAAAGGGGCAGGACTGGGTTTATTGCCCAGTGCCTGAGGCGCCCCCTTGAGGGGGAATGCCAAGGGGATCAACGCATTTTTTGCACCCCAGCCACCCATGAGCTTCGGTTTGCGGGTGGTCCCACATTAATAGGGCCTTGTGCCTAACCCATACATGTGAGGTACATGGTAAATATCTCATACTTAAATTTATCTGAAACTTTTTCTCTACTTCACCTCTTCCCATTTGTCCCCTCAATTCACAATAGAATAGAGCACAGCTTCAACTATGTAAAAATAACTACAATCATAACAACCCAGAAAAGTATTGTTCAAATAAAAGCTTGAAAGACTTGTCTTATTCTTTGACACTAATAGAAACTTCTTTCCTATAAAGATATAAATAAGTAAAGTCGGCAGAGTGGCGCATTGTCAGTATCAGCCAAACAGCGAGGGAGTCTATCCCCCTTTTACTAGTGTTAAACCAAGGAGATTATTTTTTGCATCTAAGTTGGAGTGCCACGCCTACCATCAGCTTCCCATTTTACAGCACAGATCCAAGCTGTGCTACTCATGCACTGAGTTGGTGAGGACCAGTATTAAACCAGGAACCTTGTGGATGCCCTACTGACAGACCTAAACATTTTATTAAAAATTTTGTATAAATATATATACATATATATATATATATTTACCAACCCCTCCGCACGAGCAGGATGCGACACAAGGTCAATTTCTTAAGCGGAGTTTAACAGGTTTAAATTCAGAGTTTTCCTTCTCCTAGACCGGTTGCCTAACCAAGGTTAAAGAGCCCAGTCTGCCCTACTATTTGCCCATAGCTGGAGGGAGAGTAGGATTCATACCTTTCCCAAAGGTATTAGCACTAAGTGAAATGCAATTACCACGTCCAGGATTTGAACTCGGAGCGACGAGTCCATTTCCCATGACTTTAACCATTACACCATGCGCTTCCTTATATATATATATATATACATATATATATGTGTGTGTGTGTGTGTGTATTACAATGTACTCCACAGATAAAACAGCTATTTATGCTTTAAAAATCTTTAGATTAAAAATGATAAAATAAAATAAAATAGAATAAATAAAAAAATAAATAAAAGATAAAGTAAAACTGATCTTAGTTCAGATTGTTCGTCTCCCTTGACTTTTTGGGAGGGTCTTTACCCAGTGGTGGGATTCAAAAAGTTTAAGAACAGGTTCTCTCACTACAGGCCTCACTAACAAAACGTTCTCTAATTGCAACAGCCTCAATCAGAAAACCATCATACAGGTAAAGAAAATTTGGTACATCCGTGGGGGAAATTTCATAGGCAAAGAGTTAAGAAATTGACCTTGTGTCTCATCCGACTCATGTAGAGGGGTTGGTAAATATCTATATATTAATACTCAGGTTACTTAATTGTTAAACCGTTATCCAAGATAAAATGCAAAAATCTAAATCATGATTATCTGGTGTTGCTTATCAACCAAATTATTCCTTATGAGTGTTGTCACCCCAGCTAAATAATGGACCATTCGGTTTTTATTACAAAGAAAGAAAAGGAAGAAAAAGGACATACTACAAAGAAAAAATATAATAAGAAAGAAAGAGAGTAGCCTGATATACGTGCAAAGGTTAATCTTTGGTTTGTTACATGCTGCAGTCTAACAAGAGAAATTATTGATTTGAATTATTTTCCCCAAATTAAAAAAAAAAAAAAGTAAGCAATGGTTAAAGCTTAATTAATAAAAAAAAAATCTGTTTAACCCATAGATGGGACCCTAACTGGTATTACCACTCTCAGAGTGGACCTAGGAGTAATGGCAATGAAGTGTTACTTGACACTTCCCAGAGATTCAGAACTTGGGCTTCATAACTGGATCAAGTTTAGTTTCTATAGTAGGAATTTACCTTGGCTGCATGTTAAAAAAAAATATGCCGAAATAGCTTGTAGTAAAAAAAAATAGAGGCGGGGAAAAATAAATATTTAACTCAAGTTTTTGTTGAGGGGGGGGGGGGAGAAGAGAGTCCAACGCCTTCTCGCAGGCTTCTTTGTCGTCGTTGTTGTCACAATCCTTAGCAGCTAATGTAGCAACACTCGTTTCTGCCATCACACCACTTCTTGGTGTTGCCTTCTACTTATACACCATTTTCCCCCCTATCATCAGGGCGTCTGTGCCCCACACACAGGACTGTCAACCCAATCCCAGCCGCTGGAATGCTCACAGCTATCATCCGGGCATCTGACACTCACATATGGAACTGTGGCATCTCAACTCCGGTGCCCGCGCCAATGTGTCGCCCTTTCGCATTCTGAAGGACGCAAAATTCGATTCTAGGTCAGTTCTACATACCAGGCAAAGCCTAGCCTGCTTCCTTCAAGAATACGGCAAGCCTTCATGCCTATCATTCACCTCGTGTTCTCTATCACAGTGTCATACTCAGAACATTGTAGCTAAGTATTAAAACAGAGTCTTCATTACATTATACCCCAATATTCATGTTTTTGTTTTTTTATCATGTCAAAACAGCAGTGAAAATAAGTTTTTTTTATATTTAAAAAATCTTTAGATTAAAAATGACAAAAAAATAAATAAATAAATTTTTTAAAAAATAAAAATAAGAAAATATGAAAAATGAAGTTTATTTATAAACTGACCTCAGTTCGGATTGTTCGGCTTCCTTGAGTCGGACATGTATTGAGATAATGAGGAAAAAGATATTTGGGATCATCTACTTCAAGGTTGTCATCAGCATCAAGACTTGCCTCAAGACCTTTTACGCCTCCAAACACAATTAGAGCATGTCTATGAGAAAAAAAAAAAAAAAATGAAATAAAACAAATAAGAATAAGACAAAAGATAAATTTCTTAATTTCTTAGATTGTTAGTTATCAATAATTCTTTTTGCAAGGTTTTCTTTCATTTTAATTTCAGCTGCTTTTTATCAACCTGTGAAAAAAAATCATAAATAAACCTCAATGTGATGTGTGTGTGTGTGTGTGTATATATATATATATATATATATATATATATTGAAGGCCAATACAATGCTTATGAAAAATAAAAACAAAAAGATGTTATTTTTGTCTTATCGATTTCGAAGCATGAACTTCATCATCAGAGTTTCTTTTCAGAAAAGAAACTCTGATGATGAAGTTCATGCTTCGAAATCGATAAGACAAAAATAACATCTTTTTGTTTTTATTTTTCATACGCATTGTATTGGCCTTCAAAATATTAATATATTATAACATACTTAACAATGTTTCAAGCAAATTACCAATTGCAATTTTAAACAAATCAAAAAGTAAAGATAGCGAAAGAAAATAGAAACTTAAGGGCCCTTTCAACCAGTGCTTTTTCAAAAGTAACAACCGTTTAAAAGTCAAACTGTATATATTGGGTAAAAGAGGAGGATAAGAATATGTAAATGTTGGAGAAACATGAAGAGAAAAAAAGAAAAAAGTAAAAAAAGAAATGTATCTATTTTACCTTCACGTTACCCCCACTTCAGCTACCACGTCCCCAATAAAAATTACCAGGGAGTGTTTTAGATGTCTTTGTTTACACAAGGACAGGCAGTGAAAAAAAATAGTGACTGCCTTGTCCTGGCCTTGTATAGAAAAGAAAATTGCTGATCACTATAGTTGATTTTGCAACTATTTATACTACACAGGTGATCACCGATGGTAGGGTCTTGTGCCTGTGAGAGCCCAGATGTTGTTTGAGGAATACTTCTTATTCCCCTCGCAACCTTTGTGTCATCCTACCAATATAAACAAAGTGGAGTGTTGCATGTCATGCTAAGCCGCCAGTGTTCCATTCTTAAGGATCACGGGTCGCAACTCACAGCCAACAGGTGGCCCCGTTGGGGATGGTCTTACCACACTGCAGAGGTGCAGTCTATGTATTCTACAGCCCCAACTGACAGGGTGGTTTCTTTCTTGGGGAAAGAGGGCTGACAAAGAAGCTACATTGTTGAATATCCATTCTATAAGAGTTGAATTCGTGGTAAGTGTTCAAGGATAAACTTGTGGACTGTCCTTTGCACATTTGTGAGGTAAAGCAGGTCGATCCTTAACGGATATGCTTTGAGTGTTAATCATACTAGGCCGTAGTGGTGAGTGAGGAAACTACTATGTGTAAAAGTAAAGTTATTGGTGGGGTGGCCTATTGTCAGTATCAGCCAGACAACAAGAGAGTCTATTCCCTTTTCAGAGTGCTAGGCCAAGGAGATTGTTTTTACTGAGGTGGAGTGCCACACCTACCGCCAACTGCCCACTGTACCGCACAGATCAGATTACCCAATCTGTGCTACTTATGTGCTGAGTTGGTGAGGACCAGTACCAAACCAGGAATCTTGTGATTTGTAGGTGGGTACTCTACCGACTGAGCTAAAAGACACAAAGAACAGCAAAAATATGAACTGGCCAACTTAAGAATACAGGTGTTATTTATTTTGTTGATGGGATCAAGAAAGCGAAGGTTTCAGTAGATGGCGATCTTCTGATTGGCTAAAAAAGGTTTTAATCTTGGTCACTTGATTGATCACTACTACATCCACAGCAGATGTTTAAAAATAAAAAAAATAAAGTTTTTTTTAAATATAGAAATATGTACTAACTTGAATTTTTTCATTTGAAAATCATCAACGCTTGTTCCTCGTTCGGAGGTGCCAATTATTGCATCATATTCTTCACCGAAAGGACACTCTGTAAACACACCACTCAAACAGTCAGCCAGACGTACAGTATAACCCCAGTAGATACCATGTTCTTTCCGAGGGGCTGAATAGGAAACGATTTTTCCTTTTAATTTCCCTTCTGAAAAGAAAAAGTTATTCCTTATTAAAAGACAGCAATCCAAAAATGTCTTAAAAAAAAAAAAAAAAAAAAAATTTTAATTTTAAAATCATATTTAAAAAAAAACAAAAAACACACAACACAGTATCTCTCCTAAGTGTTTCATCAAATCTAAAAATAGAAAAAGACCCAGGTGTGTCATGATTTCCCAAAATAACCTTTTCCTATTTTTCCACCATAAGCTAGTAGGTCCAAATACCAGCTATCCCCACTAGTGAGTTGGAGTCTAGTAGTTGAAGAAGACAGACATTAGATTCTCCAGACTGAACAAAACCCATCATTCCCGATTTTCATGACAATAACCAAGTTTTATCCTCAAAGCAATTCAGGATTCACAAGCAATCTATTTACTTGTTTGGCTTTTTGCTTATTTTATTCTATAATTCATTTCAAAATGAACCTATCTATCTATCTATACATATATAAAGGGCAGTTGTGTGAATTTGTAAGTCCAGAGGAAACTTAAAAAATAAAACAATTAACGACAAAGTAAATATATATATACACATTAAATATCACCAGGTATTGTTTTTGGAGCAAAAATAATAGATCTGATTAATATTCGTGAAGATAATTAAAAAATACAACTTAAATGATAACAGCATGGAATTTTTTTTTCATTTAATATTTTAGATAGTAGACATTAAGATTGCTTTTCAGAGTAGCTGGATCAATGCAAGGTCTATTTTTTTTTTTACATAGGTATTTAAATGGGGCATCCCACGAAGATGCAACTCAGTAATAATGGATCTGCGAGACTAACTATAAAAAATCTCCCTCTACTCAGGTGACGTCGGTTAGCCGCTGCTAGTTTATCATAATACCCAAAAGACTCCATTGCGGAAAGATTAAACTACATTTCATTATGAACTCATTACATCCGATAGCTGGTGGCTCTCTATGGCATAGTGACTAACATGCTAGACTGCGACATCATAGTAAGCGATTTTGAACTCCAGTTGTGCTATCATCTTTACTTTTGGACTAATACTCTTGGGAAAGGTATGAACCTCCTCATACCTCTAGCTATGGGTTAAATAATGCCACTATTGTTCTTCTAAAAGGATAGCTTTGGCATCAAATAACCAATGAAGGTTGATATGCCATTAAACAAAGAAATCAAACAAACTCATAATAGATAATTTGCTAAATTCATGCAACCCTTGTAACAAACATATTTTATATATTTTAATATATCTATTCATTTAAATGTGATTATAATGAACTTGTCTACTATTTGAAGCATCGGACCATATGACCTTTAGGCACCCCTTTTGTGATCTCGATTCATAAGGACATATTTTTCATTTACACCGTCAAAATCCGGTTGTTTGTTAGGGGTTAGTTTTATAATTTTAAAAAAAACTGTAAAAGTCGCCTGTTAACAAACAACTGGATGTTGACGGTGTAAATGAAAAACATGTCCTTATGAATCGAGATCGCAAAAGGGGTGCCTAAAGGTCATATGGTCTGAAGCATCTTATTTAAAAAAAGATAACATTAGCATTATTTGGAAAACATCTCAATATCAAATATCTTTTA
>CM042145.1:92614414-92644161 GCA_023376005.1 Doryteuthis pealeii
ACATATAATATATATATATATATACATCACATACATATACATACACACACACACACACACACATATACATACACACATATACACATGCACCACACATACTCTGAATTCAATCCTGTTAAACTCAGCTTAAGAAATTGACCTAGTGTCACATCCTACTCATGCGGAAGGGTTGGTAAATATGTATACCACCCAATTTAGTCCAAACAATATATATCAACACCAGAAAGAAAAAAAAAATCAACATATAAATTGACATAAAAGTAATGATCTTATGGAAGACTGTTCTTGAAACATAAATTAGCATCCAATATATTAAATGACCATAAAAGAAAAAAAAATGTCAGTGAGAAATTTATCAAATTTATTATTCTGGATTTCCATATACTGTCTTAGTTATTTACACATTTTTTTACCATCTACATATAAAACGGAAGCATTTTTTCTAACATTTGTTTCAATATACTTCTTGTCAAATATATCTAAGATATCTGAAAATTATAAATGGCAAATACGAAATTATAATTTACAAATACAAAAGTCATTAACAAATTCTAAAATATTAAAATGACCAAGTATATTTCTTCATTATACGAAGAATACAAATCTACTTATAATAGAGATTCGGCCTTAATTTATTCTGTAACCAAAACTATGTCACTGCTTACGTCACATTACCCAAAATTGTCAAATATAGAATAAATCATTTGAATTAATTGGATTTTAACTGTGAGAAAGTTGATTTCATTAGAAACATTTAAATTTTGACAGGAAAACTATTTTTTATGTCTATTATCAAAAAAATCTATTTACATTTTTTTACGAAAGAGCGTGGCAAAAAATAATTTATATGTACTTTTGGATGTCGATATAATCAAGATTAAATTTTTTTTTAAACATTTTTTTTTACACTAAAATTAAAACATTTGTTCAATTCTAATACAATTTTGTAGAATTATGTATGAGTGTATTCTTGAAGGGGCCGGGTTAGCTCAGTCGGGAGAGTGTTCGGCTAGAAACCACAAGGTTCCTAGTTCGATACCCACCCTCGCCAACTCAGCGTATGAGTAGCACAGGGATCTGTGCGGTAAAGTAAGGAGCTGATGGTAGGTGTGGCGTACCACCTCAGTAATCTCCTTGGTCTAGCGCTAGTGAAAAGGGGATATACTCCCTCGCTGCATGGCTGATACCGATGTTAGGCCGCCCCAACGACTTATTCTTGAAAAAAAACATTGTCGTCTGTCATAAAACAAAACAAAGTTTAACCCCCTTGAGCAATATCTTTCAAAAATTAAATTTTACACCACCCAGAGGGTGAGTTTTGTTTTTTTGCTAGTATCTAGTAACATATTCCTTAACATATAAAAATGATCAGAGTCATAACATATCTCTAACTATTTAGATCTATATCTATCTATCGGACAAATATTGTGACATCCACTTTTAAAAGTATCAAAAATGGAAGATATTTTATAATTGTTAAAAAAAAATTGTTAAAAAAGAAAATAGATATTTGTAAAAACAAACATCATATCATAATGAGTTTTTTTAAATATCTACCTGATTCCGATTTCTTCATTTTCACTGTTACTCTCATTCCATGGGGAATAACTTTATCAACTTCAATTTCCTGTTAAAAAAGATAAGCAAATATAAAATAAAATAAAAAATATTAATTTGTTGGTTAGTTTTGAAGGCTATCACAATGCAAAGTGTAAAGAAAAAAGAAGGTAACTGTGGTGTTGTTTGTTAACCTGTGATTTACTCTTAATATTTCGGGATAAAAATCCCTTCTACAGAAGATCACTAGAACTGAAGTTGTTGCTAATGGCTGATCATTTGTTGTCTCATGTCTTCCAAATTCTCTGTGTGTGCCCCCTGCCCCACACACTTGTTTATGTGTGTGTTTGTGCTTATTAAGCTTTAAATTGTAAATATGCAAAAAAGCCAGACTAACACAGACTTTTTAACATGGGGAACCATGCACAAACCGAAGCTCATGCAGTGGCTATTACAATAAGTGTGTGATCCCTTTGGGATTCCCCTTTTGGGACACCTCAAGCACTGGGCAATAAACCCAGCTCTGGTCCTCTTAAACAAGGAGGCAGATTCTGTCTGGGAGGGATGGCCCTCTGTAATCACGTGATTAATTTTATATCTTACTGGTCCAGAAGCCAAAGTCCCTGGACTCTGGTTAAATATCACAAGGTTACAAGTATGGGGCATCCAGCGAGGATTGAACTCGCTTTTCAGTAGTAATAGAATTCAAACAGAATTGTGAGAATTCATTTCGGGTCACTAGGGACCAAATTACAGTCTGTGGTATGAAAAATTGGGAAAAAAATAAATAAGGGGAATAACTCTAATAAATTTGCGAATCTAATGTATTTTACTATCAAGCATTCTGAGAAAAATTTGGTTGGTTGGTTGGCTGGATTTTACAGCATGTCAACCCTTGTTGGGTTATTTTTTATGCCGAAGACGTTTTGTTTTATTCATTCTTGTTGGGTATTCGATTTTTTTTTTCAAACACATTTTTTGTAAACTCATTTTTCTATCTATTTAACTCATTGATGGGACCCTAACAGGTACTACCACTCTGGGTCACGTATGAATGAAAAAAAGATCATTCTATATAATTCGACAGTTAACAGTTCTCTCATGCACTCCAAAGTTTCAGCACCATATGTTGCAAGATGGGTATATTATCCTGACTTTTGTAAGCTAGGACTACTAATGGAAGGGGGAGGAAGAAATAAATAAATAAGAGATGATAAAGGTTTAAAAAAATAGTGATGAGCCAAAACAGGATGAACGATGATTTGACCGTAGCGTGACCCCGAACTGAGAATTGAGTGGCAACCGGAAGTCGGGTGTTGACCGGAAGTCACGTGGTGACGTGGAACAACGAAGAAATGTATCGGCCTCTTTTTGCTTTCGGACGCCTAGGGGAACGGACGGGTCTCTGGACCCTAGTATGGGTCACAGTAGTTTAACAGTTTCTCTCTCTCTGCCTTTCCTCCTCTCCGATACAGCACACGAGACGAACCTACCCTGGAAATAAAGGCTAGCAGTTGTGACGACATATTTCTCGTGTTATTTCTATCAATACCATTTTAGCACTGTGAATTTTGAGGCACATGGACGAGACCCGCTATACAATATACACCGCCGCCGCCACCTGACAGATATCGTTTTAGTGCCTGGAAAAAGGGGACAACGTTACTTATATCATTTTGGTACCGTGAAAATATACCACAACGGTACACATAGCGATCACATTTGTTAGCCTCACCATGTCTGGGATTGAACTCTTGACTTCTTACCTGACAAATATTCAGTTATTTGTCACCATAAAATTCTTGTGGGTTATATTCTAATTATGACAATAATAATAGAAGTCACATTATCTGATACATTTAATTCCACCATTGTATGTCACTCATGTTATAAGGGCCGGTTTAGCTCAGTCGGTAGAGTGTTCGGCTAAGAATCACAAGATTCTTGGTTCAATACCGGCCCTCGCCAACTCAGTGTATGAGTAGCACATGGATCTGTGCAGTAAAGTGAGGAGCTGATGGTAGATGTGGCGCTCCACCTCAAATGCTAAAATACGATGTCATTATGCTGAAAGAAAAAAAAATACCCCAAATCAGGAAATAACAGAATTTAATGAAATTTTCAGTGTTGGTATATTAATGAATAAAAGATATAATGCACCAGTTATTTTATTTAAAAACTTTTACACTTTTTCAGGTCAGTTAATTTTGATCCACATATCTTTGAGGCGTAACACAGATTCTCAAAGATATGTGATTCAAAGTTAACTCACCTGAAGAAATGTAAAGGTTTTTAAATAAAATAACTAGTGCATTATATCTTTTATTCATTAATATATAAACACTGAAAATTTCATTACATTCGGTTAATTCCCTGATTTTTGGTATTTTTTTTCTTTCGGCGGTGTGACATACGATGGTGGAATTTAGGTCCATTTAGTTCGATTTAACCCATTTAACTTACAGATGTTTCTGTAGATAAAGTGTCTTTATGGTAATGTCTTTTTATTTTTATATACCATAAACATCAAGTAGGAATGAAATACAATTATTTTCTATTTACCTTTCTTAATCCAACATTGACTAAGCTTCCTTTTCCAGGCTTGATGGGTTTATTCAGTACAAGACCTTCTCGATATAAAGAATCTTCATCAACTCGCATGTGATGTGGGCAATCAAGAGGATTCAATAGACCTGAAAATGTAACAGAATCAAAAATTAGAAAATTAAAAAGTTCTGTAATACACAACAAAAGGTAGGTTGGTTGGATTTAACGGCATGTCAACTCTTGGGTTATTTTATGCTGAAGACGTTTTGTTTTGTTCATTCTTGTTAGATATTCATTTTTCTTTTTTAAACTTGTTTTTTTGTAAAACATTTTTTTAATCTCATTTTTTGATCTATTAACTCATAGATGGAACCCCCTAACAGGTGCTACCATTCTGAGTCAGAGTGGACCAGGGAGTATTGGCAATGAAGGGGTACTCCACACTCCCCAGAGCTCTAGACTTAGAACCTCACCACTAGATGCAGCTTAACATCATACTCAGGACTACTAATACAAATGATTAGTAGAGTTATATGGTTTCAAATATTCCTATCTAATACAAATAATTACCTGGTTTCAAACAATTATTTCTATTTAATAATAGTCATTTGTTTGCAAGCAATTATATGGTTTCAAGTAACTATTCTTAATACAAATGGCTTAGCTCAGTTGGTAGAGCATCTGGCTCAAAACCACAAGGTCCTTGCCAACTCAGCATATGAGTAGCACAGGGATCTGTGCGGTAAAGTGGGGAGCTGATGGTAGGTGTTGTTGTATACTCTTCTTTTTCCTTTCTTACTTCTATTCTTCTAGCATCTGGACTTCGTCTTGGTGGTCGGTCACACTTAATTCATTTCTTCTTCTAGATCAGTCTTGTTGCCAAGACATTCATCAACCACAAAACCATATTATTTATGTAAGCTTTTATTTACTTAACTAAACATTTCATGTAACTAACATAACGCGCGTGTGCAGTGAGCTTCAGCTAAGGCAGAAAAACCTTATCTGCCTGACGTCCAAGCTGAAACTGAAGACCCAACCAGGTCCCATGTGACTTCCCGTATTTCGCAGGCTTTCTGTAATATTCCATGGAAAGTCCCGCCCGTGATATGAAAAGGGGCCATCCCTTCAGAAATACAGGGGGTTGACAATAATCTATGCATAGATTATGTAACAGTGTGACACTCTACCTCAAATGCAAAAACAATCTCCCTGGGATAGCACTAATGAAAAGGGGATAGACTCCCTTACTATCCAGCTGATACTCATTCATTAAGTTGGTTAGGGCATCAAACTAGGAACCTTATGCTTTCTAGGTGCATGAGTAGCATAGCATAGATCTGTGTGGTAAAGTGGGGGAGCTGACGGTAGGTGTGGTGTTCCACCTCAGATGCCAAAACAATCTCCCTGGTCTAGCGCTAGTGAAATGGGGATAGACTCTCACTGTCTGGCTGATACTGACAATAGGCCACTCCATCAACTTATTCCTATCGAATACAAATAATTTTTAAACAGATCTATTTAATCCCTAGATGACACCTTAATAGGTACTACCACTCCAGGTCAGAGTGGACCTGAGAGTAATGACAATGAAGGAGTACTACACATTCTCCAGAACTGGAGCCCCACCATCAGATGCAGTTTAATGTCATACCCAGGATATCCCTGTTTTTGGAAGTGGGAGGTCCTTACCCCTCTGCAGTGGGTATAGTTAGCATATTCTAAGCCCTATCAACTGAGTGGACAGAAAATTAAAATATTGATATCCGCACAGATAATCTAAATAAGATTTGTTAAAAATTGAATAAAATTTTAAAAGAAATTTTAAATTAAAACTTTCTGAAATAAAAAATATATTTGAAACGGAAAAAAAAAAAAAAAATGGCTGAAATATTTCATTGTTTAACTCTTTGCCTACTTTAAACCTCCCACAGCAGCTTTCCCACCATTGCAATCCTACTGATAACTGCTGATGGTTAGTTCATTATAATTAAGCAGATGAACTCAGATTATAATGATAATATAACTTTACTTGAACAGAATAAGTTCTGAGGTGAAGAGGCAAGGAACTCTGAAATATCCCATCATACAAGTAAAAATAATCTGTGTAATAAAAATTTTGGTAAGCAAAGAGTTAAATAAGAAAAATGTGATTCTATGAATAAAAAAAAAGAATACTCTTGTATATATTGTTGGTTATACACTATACCTGATGCCACTCTCCACATACACATGCACACACATACATACATGCATATTACTACTGTGAACTGTTCATGTTCCTGACACAACATTATTCTGTGTACTTGACATGAGACTTTGATGAGTTGTGGTGCACCTGAGCACTGTACACAATAAATTACATTACATTATTTACAAGAAATTATTCAAAAAGTTATATTTCCTATTTATTTCCATGGAAACTACCATGGATAACTTGCTCTATCCAATGGATTTATTGTACTCCCTGTATCTGTTGTAGTTTCAATAGAAATAAATAGGGGGCATTACTTTTGGAACATCCCTCAGATTTTTCAGATATCATACCTGCATATTGAAGATCCTGGTGTTTGGGAAAGAGAAACTTCCGAAGATACTGAGGGCATTCTAGATACTGTAATATTCGGCCCAACTGGATATTGGCATGTCCTTTCTTTCTAATTCCATTATAATCTCCTTCAACAGCACTACAAAAAAAGAACACATACATTTATATATATGATATATATATATATATATATATGAATTTAACATTTTTTTTGAAAAAACAAATGATGTTGATAGTTTGCAGACAGAATCTGTTTCGACCGTTTTAATAGAGCGGTCTTCATCAAGAGCAACATATGAATGAAAGACAGAATAAATAACCGTTAGAATAGGAGGTACAAACGAACTGTCCTTTGAAAAAACAAAATATCTGGATTTTCACATCTCCGGACGCATATAATCTACAACACTACGGATTTGTCAACAATACAAATTCTTTGAAACTTTACACCTTTCTTCAATTGTGCTGTGGACTTTTAACTTACTTTTTGTAGCTGGAATATATCATGAACATTTTTGATACTTATTATACTTTTTTACATATTTTTACATCAAACTCTTTTGAGTTTTATTATGGATTATAATGCTTCTGATTTTTAAAAATAAAATTTATTTTATTTTAACACAGAATACGCATTTTTTAAAATTCCAGCATTGAACACTAGCGTTCGTTTGTACCTCCTATTCTAATGGTTATTTATTCCGTCTTTCATTCATATGTTGCTCTTGATGAAGACCGCTCTATTAAAATGGTTGAAACAGATTCTGTCAGCAAACTATTAACATCATTTAAAAAAAAAAATGTTAAATTCATACTGTCAGACTTCCATATATATATATATATATATATATATATATATATATAACATGGGTGCTATATTTTAAGTAAACAGTACTCAATAGCATTGATAGAGCATTTATATTTAAGTTAAGGTAGTGTTGACATGGAGTCAGTGGTGGCTAGATACTGAGTTTCTTGCCTATGCAATCTTCAGACCAAGTCTACTAGGTGTAAACAAACAATATATCTTGGAGAAGATTGGATGAAAAAAAAGAAAAAAAAAAGAAAAAACATGCTTATGATTGAGTTTGAACTTCAAATACTGATAAATTTCTATCGTTTGATCTATGTTAGACGAGCAATCAAAGATACGGGTTACAAGTTCAAATGTGGTTATGGCTATTTTGTTTGCCATCTATGCTGTCTACATAATAATCAAAATAATTCAAAATATTCTGTGTATTATAATTAACAAGAATATATATATATATATATATATATATATATATATATAACAGAGAAAGAATAAAAAGCAAAAATTGCAAAGAAAGGAGATAAAAATAAGTCATTTCGAGAAGCAATGAAATCAAGCATAGCTGATCATGTGTAGAAGGAAAGGTGGAGGGGGTCACTAATCCCTATGAAATAAAGTTAGAATAATAGAGTGAGTACAAGAAGGTATTTTCCTGACCTCTCACAGGGCCAGGATTGACACAAGGTCATTTTAATGTAGGGAACCACGCACAAACTGAAGCTCATATGATGGCTAGTGCAAAAGATGTGTGGCTCCATTGGCATTCTCCTTTTGGGGTGCCTCAGGCACCGAGCAATAAACCCAGGCCTGCCCCTTTAAATCAAGGGGGCAAGTGTTGCCTGGGAGGATGGTCACCAGGGAACAAGTAAATTCTTCCCACATGTACCCTGGGGCCGCCCTCCTAGGCAACATGTGGGAAGAATTTGCTTCTTAACCAAAAAACTGAGAAGTGTATAAGATATTAGTATATGCTAAACAGCATAGAATTCAACATTATATATATATTTACCAACCCCTCCACACGAGCAGGATGCGACACAAGGTCAATTTTTTAAGCAGAGTTTAACAGGTTTGAATTCAGAGTTTTCCTTCTCCTAGACTGGTTACCTAGCCATGGTTAAAGAGCCTAGTCTTCCCTGCTATTTACCCATAACTGGAAGGAGAATTGGATTCATACCTTTCCCAAGGGTATTAGCACCATGTGAAAAGCCAACAGCTTCGTCCAGGAATTGAACTCGGGTCGACGAGTCCATTTTCCACGACTCTAACCATTAGACCACGCACCTCCATTCAACATTATATAGGAGCCTATAGGAGGCACGTGGCATAATGGTTAGAGTCGTGGGAAATGGACTCGTTGACCCGAGTTCAAATCCTAGAAGAAACTCTTTGCATTTCGCATCATGCTAATACCCTTGGGAAAGGTATGAATCCAACTATACTCCCACGAGCTATGAGTAAATAGTAGAGCAGACTGGGTTCTTCAACCTTAATAAGGCAAACTGTCTAGGAGAAGGAAAACTCTGAATTCAAACCAGTTAAACTCCACTTGAGAAATTGACCTTGTGTCGCATCCTGCTCGTGCGGAGGGGTTGGTAAATATATATAGGAGCCTTTGATTAAGAAAGAATAGACATTAGGTTTTAAGCTTTAAGATTAATCCAACTGATTGTCTTAGTGAGTAGGTATTTACCCAACCCATTTACAACCAGTAGGATGTGACTCAAAGTCGCAAGTATGGGGCATCCAGCGAGGATCAAACTCACTATTCAGGAGTAAAGGATCTGGAAGACTAGCTTGCTAACCCTTACACCATGATGGGATGCCCTGATTGTTTTAGTGGGTATAAAGATTGGTTAAGTGAATGCAGTTACCTAGTGGTTGTAAGTTTAATCCTTAGACCAAGCATGAGGTGATCTAACTGAAATTTTCGAAATAATAAATAGAATTTCTAATTATGGTAGACATTATTTCTCAGAATTTTTTAGATGAGGCTTGATAATTAGTATTATTTGGATTATTCGGACTATTGTCTTCATCTTCATCGTTATCTGTACAACATTTCGGCCGATGTGCATATTCTTGCTAGTTGTATTAATTAATTTGTCTTTTTCCTTACCGGATATTTTGTGTTAGGTTACCCTCTCTTGGATAACTTAATGTATTATGAGATTACAGGCGTTAGCTATGAGTTAGCACCCTGCTATTATAATGCTAAAATTGGATAGCATTTTCTGAATAACCTAATAGTAATCAATATTATCAAAAATAATGATTTAATCAGTTTAAATAAATCAGTTCAACCAATTTTGTAGAAATTAAGCCAAGTCAAGCAATTATAATGGAAGTAAAAAAATTGGAATATTCCAGAATAGAAGAATTTATGGGAGATGTTATTAACAGATTTTTGGTTTGGTTTGTTTCATGGCATATCCACCTTAGTGGGTCATTTAAAGCCGGCAAAGTTTTGAAATAAATTCATTCTTAATGGATACTCAATTTTACCCTAACAGGTACTATCACTCCAGGTCAGAGTGGACCAGGGAGCAATGGTGATGAAGGGGTGTTCCACATTCCCCAAACCTCCAAAACTGGAACCTCACCATCAGATAGAGTTTAACGTCATTCCCAGGACATGAAGACCCTCAGTCACCACCTTCTAGCACCCATATGATAAAAAGGGTTGGGGGTTGCTATAAGGGCAATAGTGTTGGGACAATTATTAACAGATGAAGAGTAAGAAAACAAACTCACTTATTTCCATTTCCGCTTTCATCAAAGATAATAATTTCATCAATGTTGAATACAACTGCAGCACGGGCAATCTAGTTTAAAAATAAAAAAATTAAAAAAAAGATAAACAGTCAATACAAAGTAAAATAATAACCATTTTCATAACCTATAATTTCTGTAACAATTTATGGGTGTCATAAATTGTTGGCAGACCCTGTAGCGAGAAATAAGGGCAGTTAATGAAATTTAAAGGGCAGGGAATGGAAATTTACCAGTGATTGTTGGTAACCCTTGACCTCTAGAGGCTTGAATCTCACGTGCCAGGAGAAATACGTGATTAGTTTTAGTTTTGAGATTCAGCCCGGCTGTCAAAGAGTTTAGATGTGCTATGAGGTTGGTCTCCCCACGCTGTGATATGGGCTAGTTAGTTCATTTAATTGAGGAGTGGGAAAGGGAGGCAGAAGAAAGAAGAAAGGAGGGGAAGCAAGGAAGACACAGAGGAGGGAGAAACGAGAAGAGGAAGCCAAGGAGACAAAGGGGAGGGTAAGGAAGGGGAAAAGAGGAAGCTAGGGGGACAGAGGGGAGAAGAAGGGGGAAGCAAAGGAAACAGAGGGGATATGAAGGAAAGAGAAGAGGAAACAAGGGAGATAGAGAGGGAGAAAAGATGAAGGGAAGGAAAAACAAGTTAACTGGGGAAAGTGTGTTGAATACCAAGGAGACTATTTAAAAAAAAAAAAATAGCATTTCATTCATTCATTCTTAGTCAAAAAATGTATTATAAATAAGAAGAAGAAAAAAAAAGGAAAAGAAATACCAGCCAAGCTGTCAACTTACCTGTCCTGCAAGATATGTCCGCAGTTCGTACGATTGTGCATTGTCCAATATAGAACCAGGTAATGCAATTGACACAGTATAATTTCGTCCTTGAATTTGAAAAAAAAAAAAAGAAAAAGAAGGTTAATGACAATATGAAATGCAATTTGTAAAATTCCCACACATTTAAAAAGTTGTATGAAGTAGAATACAGACATGTAAACATATCCACCACAAATTGGTGTGTGTGTGTGTGTGTGTTGGGGGGGGGGGGGAGTTAGCAAGAATTAATCAAACTGTTCAAAAATTGGTTATTTTTGGCACTGTTGAAAAAGTGTAAGTAAAGTTGTCAGGGTGGTTTAAAGTCGGTATCAGACAGACAGCGAGGGAGTCTATCCCCTTTTCACTAACGCTAGACCAAGGAGATTGTGTAGGCGTCTGAGTCAGAGTGCCACTCCTACCATTAGCTCCTCCCTTTACCGCACATATCCATGTGCTACTCATACGCCGAGTTGGCGAGGGCTGGAATCGAACCAGAAACCTCAAGGTTCCCAGCCGGACACTCTACCTACTGAGCTAAACGGGCCCTATGTAAAGTCATTGGGGTGGCCTAAAGTCAATATCAGCCAGACAGTGAGGGAGTCTATCCCCTTTTCACTAGCGCTAGACCAAGGAGATTGTTTTTTGCATCTTAGGTGGTGCACCACACCTACCATCAGCTCCTTACTTTAGTGCACAAACCCCTGTGCTACCCATTTGCTGAATTGGTGAGGGCTGATATCGAACCAAGAACCTTGCGATTCCTAGGCGAGTGCTCTAACGACTGAGCTATAGTTAAATCTATTTTTGATGAACAATAGAAATTTTATCAAGAAATAAGTTGAAGAATCATGTCAGCATTATCATCACTAGTGGATATACCACAGTATGATGATTTAATTATTACAACATTTGATATGTTTACTTAAGAGCTAGTGCAAAATAGTTCAATATCTAAAAAGTATAATAATCTTGATTTAACTATCTCTCACTCTTTCCTTCTTTTCATTATGTTTGATTGAAACAGATTAGCATTATTGCTTCCACATGCTCATCCCTCTTTCTATCTCCAATTCTCTTTCTTTTTTATTATATTTTTTCTGTGTAGCATGTCCCTTTTCTTCACTTTCTTTATAATAAAAACAGTATGGTCCATTAATTAGCTGAGGTGATGACACTCATAAGAACTAAGAATTTAGCGGATAAGCAACACCAGATACACAGGCTTTACATTTTTGCATTTAATCTTGGATGATATCATTTTTAATCAGAGGGTGTTGTAAGATTATAACAGTTGTACTTTTAAGGAACACGAGTATTAATATATAAATTGTGATCAATTTTAGAAAGAGCCATTGCTTTTCAAACAAGAAAGATCCAAGGAAGATTAAAACAGGGGAGGGGGAAAAATGCATTTGTCATAGGAAATGGACACGGCGTCCTGATTTCAAATCTGGGACAAGGCTGTTAGCATTTCACATAGCGCTAATACCCTTGCTCCAGAGGTCCCACAGTGACATGTCTAGGCTAGCAACAAACAGCGTGCATGAACGTGATTTACAATAAAACAGCTTGACCTTACTCTCTCTCTCTCTCTCACTCTTTCTCTCGGAAAAAGAACCCACAAGCCTAGAAAGAAATAAACAACCCCTTTTTTTGACTATACAACTTTCGTATGTTGTTACTCTGAACTAATGACAGCTACTACTACTAACGACTCCTACTACAACTCGACCTTGGCCCCTATGCAACACAAAAAAAAACAAAAAAAAAATTAATAAATAAATTAAAAAAATTGATTTTACAAAAGTATAAAATAAAAATGATGGAATATTGAAAAAATCCGAACAACAGGAGGTTGTAGGTCGCAGTGGTGTAATGGCTAACATGCTGGACTGCAACACCATAGTAAGCGAGTTTGAACTTCAGTCACACTACTATGTTTACATTTGGACTAATATCGTTGGGAAAGGTATGAACCCCATTATCACCCAAGCTAGGGTACCACACATGGTGTAATGGTTAGCAATCCATTGTTATTGAGTTTGAGTCTCATTGGGTGCCCCTTACTTGTGGCCTTGTGCTTAGTGAATAACTACAATACTCATCTCATTTTTATTTCCTATTACTGCTTCGATGAGTCCCTGTGGCGTAATGGTTAACATGCTGGACTACAACATTGTAGTAAGTGAGTTCAAACTCCAGTCCTGTTATTATAGATATGAACATAATTATTATGAACATAGATATATAGATACTTCCATACTTCCATCCCCACCTACCACTTGACCCAACTTCTACTATGCACCACTATAGACGACCCCAACTTCCATCCCAAACATTCACCCCGAATCACTACGTGACCCAATGCATACTATCCCCATCGCAATGCTATAGCTGACCCCTACTTTCTTCCCAAACATTCACCCCATATCAGCAGCAGTGGACCTCCACCCTCCTCTCCCTCACAACCAAAAGATACTCGTCAGTAAGAGAATTGAATTCTTCAATACAAGAACTCAGCTAGTGTCCCGAAGAAGGTCTGAAAGACTGAAATGTTATAGCATCAACATTATCACCAGAAATAAACTTCCATCCATTGTTACATCCTGTGTTTGTCTACATTTCTCCACATATTGTTAGATTGATTTCCTCATTTTACTCCTATCGACAGATGAATAGATAGATAGATGTGAATATAGATGGATGGATATGAATATAGATAGATAGATAGATGGATATGAATATAGATAGATAGATAGATATGAAGATAGATAGATAGATATGAAGATAGATAGATAGATAGATATGAAGATAGATAGATATGAATATAGATAGATATGAATATAGATAGATAGATGGATAGATATGAATATAGATAGATAGATGGATAGATATGAATATAGATAGATAGATGGATAGATATGAAGATAGATAGATAGATATGAATATAGATAGATAGATAGATAGATATGAATATAGATAGATAAATAGATATGAATATAGATAGATATGAATATAGATAGATAGATATGAATATACTTTGTATAGGTAGAAAAGTAACCCAAGAACACAACATCACAGAAACGAACAAATGGCACACAGTTTAAAATAAATGCAACATCATCTATCATACCTGCACCATTCTCTTCTTTTTCTTCTTCTTCATCTTCACTTTGGTCCTCAGCCTGGGAATTATCTTGGGCTTCTTTTTCTTCTTTCTGTTCCTTTTTTAGATTTTCTTCCATAGCTCTTATCAGTCGCGCTTCTTTCCATTTTTTCTTTTTGAGTCTTTCTGAAATACAAACAGTAATACACGGGTGAGTCAAAAGTTTTGCAATACGCGGTATGTCAGAAAAGTTCCAGGACTAGTGTCACAAAAAATATTTCAAATTCAAACTACAAGTTATCCCCCTAGAGTCTAATGCACTTTCCCATCCTTCTCTGCCATGCTTGCATGCACTCCTGGAAGGATTCTTCTGGGATTCTCTGTAGCTCTGTCATCACTGCCTTTTTGATGTTGTGCACATCCTCAAAAATGGGTTCCCTTGATGACACCCTTGAGCTTGGGGAAGAGGAAAAAAATCACATGGAGCCAGGTCGGGCGAGTTGGGAGGTTTCTCTAGCACAGTGATGTTCTTTTGGGCCAGGAACTCTTGGATACTCAGGGCAGTGTGAGCAGGTGCGTTGTCATGGTGAAGCACCTACAAGATGTCCTGCCGCAACTCTTGCCTCTTTTCACGTAATTTTTTTTTTAAATATTAAAGTAATAGAATAAAAATATAAGAGGATGATCAACTGTCTTCAATACTCATGGCACACCCACGGAAGTTTCACGTTACACTAGTGTGCTGCAGCACACCGGTTGAAAAACTCTGTTTTAGAGAAATATTTACAATCCATTGACACTCAGATTGTTTACAAGAATCATCAAATGGAATATAAAAGGTCTGATTACCCCTATGATGCCAACATGTCTAAATGCAGTTGTCTCCCTTGAAATTGAGGAGCAAGGTATTTAATACAAATAAAATCCTTTCCGTCCACTGAGGACGATGGCGTAGTGTCCAAAAAAAAAAAAAAAAATTAAAAAAATTATCTGTATCAATAGAATCAAATTTATCTATAGTACTTTACTAAGCTTAGCTTAGTTGTGAGTGAAGGCCAAAAAAGTATGTGGCATCCAGTGAGAATTGAAGTGGTATGTTAATCTAGCTTGCTTAACCATAACAACAGGTGAATTAAATTTATCACATTACACCACTGGTATTGTTAAAACTTAAAATGCTTAACTACCTGGACATTTTTAAAATAAAAATATATAAACCTATAGAAAATAAATATAAAGTTTTGCAATAAGAAAAAATGAAAAACAAAAAACTCACGTTCTTCTCGTTCCTTTTTCAAATCCTTTTTCTGCCAAAAAAAAAAAAAAAGAAAAATTTATAATCAACCAAGGGTTTTTTTTTCTAATTTATTCATTATACATTGCTAAATGTGGTTGTCTCCCTTGAAATAATAGAGCGATATGAATACAATTGAATTAAATTTATTATATTATACCACTTAACAAAAATAAAAATAAAAATTAGAAAAAAAAAATAAAAAAAATTACCGGTTTATTTATACATGGATCAGCACTACTTCAAGGATCAAAGATTCATTCTTTGATCCTATGATTATGATCTCTGTATTGGTTGGTTGGTTGGATTTTATGGCAAGTCAACCATTGGGTTATTTTATGCTGAAGACATTTTGTTTTATTCATTCATGATGGGTACTCGATTTTTTTCCTATTTAACCCATAGATGGGACCCTAACAGATACTACCACTCCGGGTCAGAGTGGCCCTAGGAGTAATGATGATGAAGGGGTACTCCACATTCCCCAGAGCTCCAAAATTGGAGCTTCACCATGAGATAGTTTAACGCCATAGAACATATATGATAAAAAGGGTTGGGGCTTGCCATAAGAACAATAGGGTTGAGACAATCGTATAAGTGCTAGCTGATTGATTGGTGGGGGACCTCGTCTAGCTTAAGTAAGGGCCAAAGTTGAGAGTTGCATGTCATGGACTCCTCAGCCATCTAATGGCCAACAGGTGGCCCCATTGCAGAGGTGCAGTGTATTCTAAAGGACCAAGCCAACAGGGCTGTGATCTCCGTGTAGTATCTGTGCATTTTGTGATGAGTCACACACACCTGACAGAAAAATTAAATTACAATATCCTGATAAAGGGCGATGGATATTTTGATCTAGTTACAACATGCGCATGAGGTCTGAGTACTGTGAAAAAAAGGGGGTAGAAGGACTGGTGACTTACCGGTTGGAGCTGCTGGTTCGGTCGAGGGAGGTTCTGGCGCTTGTGACTAAACACGAGACCAGAACAGGATTAGGTCATATAGTTTCCTGTCGAAAGTTGGAGGGGTGAGGAGGTTTACAAACGCCTATAAAATAGGCTTCCCTCTCCGTTCGCCACTACTTACTTCTGTGCTTCTGCTGATCAAGCAAAATGCTGACTGCTTCGTCTCAGAATAGTTAATGGCTAAGGTGAGAGTGGTCCTTAAAGACCAACTACTTTTGCTCCCGCTGATCAAGCAAATTATTACTGAAGTTTCGGTGATTTTCACCTTTAGTTGTCAAAATTCCCAGCAAATAAGGCAATTAGAGTAACCTCCCTTGACTTTCACTTTGAACTAAGCCAGTAGCTATTTTGAAAGTCTCCGTGCGAAATAAACAAATCTTAGAAACTTTTTCGAAAACAATACAACTGCATGCTTTAACACAAAAATATCATAAAATGTGTTCTTGATAACAATTAAGTTCATTTCAGATAATGCGCACGCACAATTTTATGCTAGGAATTTTAACAACTAAAGGTGAGAATTACCAAAGTTTCTTCACGTCGAGCATACTACCAGTGTTACAAGACCCCAAGCAGGAGTGGGTCGCAGAAGAGTATTCTTTTTGCAACCCCGACTAGTCAGCCTGCTCCACCTGGGTCACCAGTGTTAACCATTTTATTTTTTCTTACAGTACTTTTTGTGAAAAAAAGGGGGAGGACTGGTGACTTACCGTCTGGAGCTGCTGGTTGGGTTGAGGGAGGTTCTGACTCTTGTGATTGAACACGAGACCAGAGAGAGATTGCATTATATAGTTTCCTGTCGGAAGTTGGAGGGGTGAGGAGACATTGCAGCGCCTATATAATGGGCTTTCCTCCCCCGTGATCAACTACCTTCTTCGCTCCCGTGATCAACTACAGTTATAGAAGTTTTTTACGGAGTGTTTACTACTTGTTACCAGACCCTAGGCAGGAGTGGGTCGCAAAAGATTATTCCTTTTGCAACCCCCGACTCGTCGGCTTGCTCCACCTGGGTCACCAGTGTTCAACTATTTATTTTTTCTACATTTTTTTTATATACCCCTTATTTTGGCACCTGCACACACAGTGAAGTGTGATCAATAAACATAATGAAAAAATACAAGAACGAAAAAAAAACAAAACAAAAAACAAAGGAGCTAATAAATCCTAATTTACGATTGTGCCCAAGCTTAAAAAGAAAAAAAAAGGATTGGCGATTTTGAGGAAGATGTCGGTAAAATAAGGGAGGCTACTCCTGGTGAATTACAAAACCGTACGAACTACGAAAGTTGTCAGCTCTCTTACTTATTGTTTACACAGCGGATAATGACAAATCTAACAAACGTAATTAAAAATATAAAGTGTTATTAAAAATTTGACGAAATTCAACCTTGTGTACTTGGAGGTTGTGCAATTTGATATTGTGTTTACAAAAAATTTCAACTTGTCTTTTTTTTTTATGGAGACCAATGAGAATTTTAATACACACGATTGATTTCCAATTTCCATCATTAGCAACAAATGGAAGTCGCCTCCCTTTTTACCCACATATTCCGAAAGATCGCCTTAATATTAATATATATTGCAAAATTTTGAAGATTCTATCTTTCCTTAAATAAAACCATAATTAGTTAGTTGTCCAGGAAATAATAATTCACATTTATTTCTAGATGATAAATAAATGAAATGTATTACTACATTGTCATTTCATTTATCATAATTATTGTAATAAATACAATAATTAATAATTTACATTCATATATTTTTTAAATTATTTTGTGTATTATAGGATTAACTTCTATATTTTTAGATGCATTTAGAATAAAATAATTGTTTAAGAAAACTTAATTATTCTATTCCACATGCATGTAAAAAAAAAGGGGGGGCACAGTATATTACCATATCGTAGCAGTCTTTTATTTGGCTGTATATTTTGGACAAGTACGGTTTGTTTGTTTTTTTTTTTAATTTTAAAAAAAGAAAAAAAGATTTAGAATTCACACGAAATATTTTCCTTATTCCCCGTGGAAGTTGGATACAATAATCAATTTTGTAATTTTTAAATATTTAATTGCTCTTTTTTATTGCATTTATTATTCCTAAAAAATTAAAAATCAAAGAAAAAATATCTATTAATTTTTTCCCCAGATGTCATTTGCGTATTCTTTAAAAATGTTATTAAAAATCGAATCGACCCATCATTAAGTACAAAATCAGATAATTTTCACCACGTGTTTACCATGAATTTTTTTTTTTAAAAAAAAACGAAAACATCCGATTTATAAAAGTTAATGAAAAACGTGAATCAAGAAGAAACTGAAAAAAATAAAAATAAAAAACAAACTTACAAATCGTGAATTCGTCATATTATATTTTACACGTTTTGAAGGAGTTTCCATTGCGTATTTCAGAATAGGAACTTACAATTTAAAAGCCGGTGTACATAAAATTAGTGGAACCGGTGTCAAACTTTTGATAGTTCCCTATTATATACTATACTTGACTATACCGTGTTGAATCTAAAAAACGCATCACAATATACAAGCAATAGAGAATATGTTTTGATTTGGTTTGACTTATTCAACGTCATTATAGGTTATGTAATGCCGAAATTTGATTAATTTGCAAATTTTTTGATTTTTATCATTTTTTGTATTTTCAACGTTCCATTTCAATCATTTTCATCTTTAGGTCAAATAGATCTATTTGAAAATTATTAGTTTTGGATATGAATACTTGAAACCATATAATTGTGTGCAAATTATTTGTACTAGCAAACATATGTTCCCTCCAGGCACAAGTATCTAAGTTTTAGTATAGTTAAATATCGAATTAGAAAGACTAAAGAAATTAAATAAGAACACAAAAAAGATTACACTCATTTTTACTTTATTCTGATCGATTTCAACATAAAATTATACATAGGATTGCTTCTAATACGTTTGAGAATGAAAAAAATAATATCAGAAATCGATAACACCAATTAATTATTTATTAAACACAGTTTTGTTAAAATTGGTATGCAAATTATTCACGTGATATACTATGTAAACATTTATTTCTTAATGATATAAAAAACACATTAATAATATGGGCCATTTGGGGCCTGTGAGTCCGATCGCTTCGGCCACTGGACTGTTAATGAAATTAGCAGCATGATCCCAGGGGGTCATACCCCCAGGCAACATCTGCCACCTTGATTTAAAGGGACAGGGCTGGGTTTATTGCCCAGTGCCTGAGGTGCTCCCCCTTGAGAGGGAATGCCGATGAGATCCACGCATTTTTTGCACCTGGCATACCACGAGCTTCAGTTTGTGGGTAGTCCCACATTAATTTGACCTTGTGTCTGACCCGCATACGTGGGATGTGTGGTAAATAAACATTAATAATATGGGCTGTTTTGAGGCAAGTCTATCTCAGCTTGCCCTGTAATAGAGACATTGTTAATAAAGAAGATGCTAATTAAGATTAAATAAATGTTGTTTTTTTTAAAAAAAACATTGAGAATATAGCATAAATAATTATGGGAATTGTGACGTTGGTGGTGACGTGGTTTCAGTTACAGACAGACATACAGATAATCTCCATTATAATAAAGAAAACTAGTTAGAAATACTGGACCATATGACCTTAAGACACCCCTTTTTGATCTCGATTAAGAAAGAACATGTTTTTCATTTACACCGTCAATATCCGGTTGTTTGTTAGGGGTTAGGGTTAGGGGTTAGGGGTTAGTTTTATAATTTTTTTTAAATCTAAAAATCGTCTGTTAAAACAACCGGATATTGATGATGTAAATAAAAAACATGTCCTTTCTTAATCGAGATCAAAAAGGGGTGCCTTAAGGTCATATGGTCCGGAATACTTGATTCCATATAACTGTGTGTAAATAAATGATTATTATTATAGACAAATGAAAAAAAAATCAATTAAAAAAAATCATTGGAATGGAATGTTGAAAATACAAATTGTTAAGTCCTGTGTAAATGGGTTAACATGAGACAAATTTAGGTTAGTCTGGTTGGATTTTACGGCATGTCAACCCTTGTTGGGTTATTTTATGCCAAATATGTTTTGTTTAATTCATTCTTGTTGGGTATTCAAATTTTTTAAAATTTTAACTTAAACACAAGGATTCAGAGGGACATGTTTCGCATTGCACCGTCAACATCCAGTTGTTTGTTACCAGACGATTTTTAGACGCATTTTTTTTTAAATCATAAAACTAACTGCTAACCCTAACCCTAACCCTTAACCCTAACCCTAACAAACAACCGGATGTTGACGGTGCAAAGCGAAACATGTCCTTCTGAATCCAGGTGCTTAATGGTAACTTGGTCCAAAATATTTTTTAAACTCATTTTTTCTGTTTAACCCACAGATTAGACCCTAACAAGTATTACCTCTCCAAGTCAGAGTGGACCTGGAGTAATGGTGATCAAGGGGTACACCACACTCCCCTGATATTTCACATATTTTGCACTTCTCAGCCACCAAAAATTTGATGACAGAACTCTATTCAAGCCTGGAGCACTCTGCTGCCATCTTGAATAGAATAAATATTTCTTCTATTCAAAATGGCAGGAAATCAAACAGAGTGCTCCAGGCTTGAATAGAGGTCTGTCATAAAATTTTTGGTGGCTGAGAAATGCAAAACATGTGAAATTTACAGAAGAATGTGTGATGTGTACACAGAAGCATGTATGTCAGTACCCTTATGGTACTAGTTATGACAGCTTGAGCTGCTTGCACTTGTTGCTGTATTGTATGTTGTGCTGTGTAATTGTCAGACCCCATTGCTGTTAGCAGTTTACTGCAAGATGTGCTTGAAGCTGCACCCAAGCACCAAGATGAGGTTACAAAGAGAAAAGAAAAATGGAAAAAGAAACAAGACAAAGGGCAAACTCTTAAGACACAGAGGGCGGGTGTATGACACTTATCACAACTGCTTCTCTAGCACTCTGGCTGTCTGTTGGAGGACTATTTTGGTATAGATATCGGACCATATGACCTTAAGGCACCCCTTTTGCGATTTCGACTCGTGGGGACACTTTTCTTATTTACACCGTAAAAATCCGGTTGTTTGTTAGGGGTTAGGGTTATGGATTACGGTTAGGGTTAGGGGTTAGTTTTATAATTAAAAAAAACTCTAAAAATCATTTGTTAACAATTAACCGGATTTTGACGGTGTAAATGGAAAAAAATGTCCCCAAAAATCAAAATCGCAAGAGGGGTGCCTTAAGGTCATATGGTTCAATATTTACTAAGCTTAGCCTAGATGTGGCACAAGGCCAGAAGTATGGTGCACCCAGTGAGAATCGAACTCACTACCAATTTTCTGTTAATCTAGTTCACGAACCATTACACCATGTGAGTTGCCCATAAGGTTAGATTATTGTTGATCTAGTTATTTACTAAGCTTAGCTTAGATGTGACACAAGGCCAGAAGTATGGGGTGCCCAGTGAGAATCGAACTCATAATGGTTTGTGAATCTAGCTTGCTAACCATTACATCACATGAGGGGCACAGTTATTTACTAAGCTTGGCTTAGATGTGGCACAAGGCCATAAGTATGGAGTGCCCAATGAGAATCAAACTCATTAACAATGGTCTGCGAATCTAGATAGCTAACCATTACATCACGTGAGGTGCCCTGGACTATTTTGGTATAAGATGTTAGCAAAAAACAGTGAGAGAATCAGCGGCAGGAAGCAACTTCTGGTATAAAGTAGCCAATGGGATGGCAGGACAACAAAGCATTTAAGATCGGTGCAATGTCTTGATATCAGTCACTGGGCTATCAATACCAATGAAATATTTTATGATATAAGGTGTGCAGAAGTCCACCACTTAAACTTATAGACTCTGCGTGGGCATGTAGATTAAAACCAGCCAATCATCACGCTCAAATACGTGGTTAGTTAACTATTTAATTGCAGATCTGGAAAGCTGTTCATTTGCACATATTCGACACAGATGAATGGATTTGCAACCAAAGGATTCTGCCTAACACTGAGGAAGAACCAAGGACTCTGCTTAACACAAGGATTCTTCCCTAAGGAACAACCAAAGGATTTTCTGCCTAACACCAAGGAACAATCCAAGGATTCTTCACTAAGGAACATCCAGAGGATTCTATCTAACACTAAGGAACACAGGGGATCTCCACTGTAAAGTTCTCTCACCTACAGCCTAAAAATGGCCACAACAATTGTAACAGACAGCTGACTTAACTCTCAACTAGAGGTTTACTACAGACTTGGATTTTTCAACAACAACAACAATGGCTTCAAGGATTATAACACTGTCAAGCATAATTCCCCATTCTTTCTTACCCCCAGCTCTCAGACTCTCAGACTCTCAACTCTGCTACAATGCACAAAGAAGACTGGGGGGTTCATTCTTTAAGGGCCTGGTTATTTCATACTTAGCTGATCTGTTCTCTAGCATGCATCTAACCCAGGGATTACCAAACTACAGCCCGTGGGCCGGATCCAGCCTGTGAAGTCATTTTATCAGGCATGCTGATGGCACTTGAATTTGTTTTTTAAAACGTATGGAACGCGAAACATTCTGATACCATCTAAATTTAATTATCATGTTAAGCTTAATAAATCCTCATGGACTTGACTACAGAATCAACCCATGAAACGAAATTGACTGATAAACATTTGAAAGCAATTCTCTTGATTGGATGTAGCAATTCCAAACCAAACATTGATGATATCTTGAAAGGCAAACTTCAATTTCACAAATCTCATTAAACCTTTCTGCTAATGTTGTGTTCTTTGATAATGTTTTGAAAATAAATATGTTGGTTGAATTTGTTTTTGTGCATCTTACGCTACTCATCCATGAATATAACATGGAAAGATAATTTTGTTTTACATCTTTTTCTCAGAGCTTTCATTCTGGCTAGCAAGTATTGAACACAATAATAATGTGGCCCCCACTCATTATTTTTTCAATTATCCGGCCCACCGTGAAAAAAGTTTGGTGATCCCTGATCTAACCTCATCTGCTCAAAACTACTATCTGGCTGAAATTGTTTGGGTGACCCTCCCAGATTGATCTCCTATGTTTTCTATCTTAGTATAATGCTGAGACTAGTCATGATTTCCCCTCCTGAGCAAATTTGCTTGTCCTCAAATTCCAACGTGTGGATACAAGTTGGAATTTGACCAGTCCATGACATGCAGCACTTCACTTTGGTCCTTACTTGGGCAGTTGGAAAGGTTCCCTCCAATCAATCAGCTAATCATGTCAAGCCCTAGCACTTATATGATTGTCCCGACCCTATTACCCTTATGGTTATTGTTGTAACTCGGGCATCAGAGTTAACAGAGCAATAATAGGTAGAAACACAACATAGAAATGTTCTGATATGGAAGGGTGGTACTGAATTTGTCAAGGATTATTTTATGCCTTGCATTCATTGTACATTTATACTAACATCTTTTGTGTAGTTGTTTTTTAAGAGTTTTTTTGCTCACAGTTATAAAATATCAAGTAGGTATTTACCCAACCCCTTCACCACGGGTAGGATGTGATAGAAGGGTGAAAATATGGGGCATCCAGTGATGATAGAATTTACTATTCAGTAGTAATGGAACTTCAAGTCTAGCTTACTAACCATTACACCATGATGGGACACCTTAGTTATATGATATCAAGTATTCCTATCTAATACAAATAATTTGCCCACAGTTGTTTGGTTTCAATTATTTCTATCTAGTACTAATAATTATATGATATCAAGTATTTCTATCTAATACAAATAATTTGCCCACAGTTGTATGGTTTCAATTATTTCTATCTAGTACTAATAATTATATGATATCAAGTATTCCTATCTAATACAAATAATTTGCCCACAGTTGTAGGGTTTCAATTATTTCTATCTAGTACTAATAATTATATGATATCAAGTATTTCTATCTAATACAAATAATTTGCCCACAGTTGTATAGTTTCAATTATTTCTATCTAGTACTAATAATTATATGATATCAAGTATTTCTATCTAATACAAATAATTTGCCCACAGTTGTATGGTTTCAATTATTTCTATCTAGTACTAATAATTATATGATATCAAGTATTCCTATCTAATACAAATAATTTGCCCACAGTTGTATGGTTTCAATTATTTCTATCTAGTACTAATAATTATATGATTTCAAGTATTCCTATCTAATACAAATAATTTGCCCACAGTTGTATAGTTTCAATTATTTCTATCTAGTACTAATAATTATATGATTTGAAGTAATTATTTCTATTTAATAATAGTCATTTTTTTGCACATATTTATATGGTTTCAAGTAACTAATAATAGTCCTTTGTAAACAATTATACCTTCAAGTAACTATTCTTAATACAAATAATTTAGTTAGATGACATCAAGTATACAAATACTTTTTTAAACAGATCTATTTGACCCATAGATAGGACTCTAACAGGTATTATCACTCCAAGATAGAGGGGATCTGTGATTTGTTGGATTTGTCAAGTATTCAGCTCTGTTACAAGCTGACTACAAAACTAAAACTAGAGTTTGGTAGGTGACTTATATGGAGCTTTGGGTTGTTCCATTATGAACTCAGGCAAGTTCATTTCTTGGTTTCTGATTGGCTGTTGGTTTTCAGGGTGAGTAAAGACATGGATAAGTACCCACTTTTCAGCCATCACTTTGCACTATGCTAGCAACATGCAAGGACTGTATTTAAGTTGCAGCTTGCATGTTTGTTCTTGTCTGCTAACTTGACGGTAGTTAGGATCCCATTGCAACGGTGAGTATTATATTGTTTTTATGTTATCTGGGGGATAACTTCTACATGATTAATGACAATGGACTTGCAAGGAGCAATGACTGGTAGGGATGGGTGGTATGAGAGAGTCAAAGGAATCTATACTATTGTTGCATAGCTCTCAATTTTACTCTTCTTAGTTTTATACTTATATAACCATGAACATACAACTCCGACACGTTTGTGGGACAAAACATTTTATATTGTAAACAGCATGGAAATAAGACAAGATACAATAACAATAAAATACATGTACATACAAGAGTAGAGATAAAAGGACTTGAGGGTCCGAACATACAAAATCATTTACTAGTGATGGGGGGGGGGCAAAGCCCCACCAAGAAGGGTGTGACAATGTCTCTAACCTATGTGCTCGTACGAGAAGATGTAGCAAAAGAGGGAGAAGCGTTTGAACCAGGCGCTTAAATACTATAGCCCCTGGTGGGAACAAGCGACAACCCAGCGGGAAGATAATCCCAACACTTACCTTTTTCTATCTTCTAACTTCTATGCTGGCTGGATTTCTCTGGTCTTCTTCTTCTTGGGTTGGTTTGGGTATTTCTTGGGTTTGTCTAAATATCTGTGTCTACTTCTTGTTCTTGTTTATGAACACATAGACATGGCTTAATTTTGACGTCTTTATTTTCCCAAGTCCCTGTTTCCAACCTGCTGAAAAAAAACTGAGTTTTAAAAAACTTTGAATACCCATGAAGAATGAATAAAACAAAACATTGTCGGCATAAAATAACCCAACAAGGGTTGACATGTCGTAAAATCTAACCAACCAACCAACCATCTAACCAACCCATTTCTCTTACAATGATAATTAATCCTTTGTACACTTAGTTCTTCGGTTTTCAGATATCTCCTTTCAGAGCTCACAAACCTCACTCCAGGGTGCAGACATCTTTGTTAAGAGCTATCCCATAATTCAATTTGTTGCATTGCCCTTTCTTATTCTTCTCATACTTATTATCTTCTATCTACTATGTGTAATAAACAGGGTTAGTAGCAAGCGTATGGTGGCAAGGAAAAACAAACACAGATTTTAAGTTTCAAAATTGTATTGGACAAAATAACATGAGAACGACGAAAAGCTGAAATTGAATTTAAGTGAGAAAGTCTGATTTGGTGATAATAGTAAAATGAATGATAAAGTCAGTAAAAATGTCAGGATTACCATGGTAATGTGGTAGTGGGGTGGTGACGTAGGCAGAATTTTGTGTATGATAGTTGGCGTATTTTTCTTGGTATCGCTGAACGATGTGGAATTGTTCGCTTGTTGACTGTCAGTCAGATTTGGGTAGAGCTAGGTGAGGATGTAAGTCATCCGCCTGTGATGTGGTCTGCGCGTGTCGCTGGTTTAGTCTACTGTCGGCTTTTCAAAGCCGATTTTATATAGGCCTGTGTGATCCGAAATTGGATCACAGAAGCCTTTTTTGTTTTTGGGGAAGAGAGCTTTCGATTGGATGAAAATGTGAGTTTATTCACAAAATTATATTATTTTTATTTTTTGGGCATTCTTGTTTTCCAACCGGAACTTCAATTTGGAGCCTGTGCGCAAAAACGTGTTAAATTGGTCACTTCTTTTTAGGCTACCATGGAGTAAACTTCCAGTTGGCGTCACAACTTATGTTTTGTCTTGTTGGCGAGTGTGTGTATCTTTTTTATTGCAGTGTGTGCACGAATTGAATTGGTAATTAGTGAATCGAGAGATATCTATTATTGTTTATGTAACATATGCTGGCCGGATTCCTCTGGTCTCCTGTCTTCTTGGGTTAGCTTGGGTGTTTCTTGGGTTTGTATAAATCCCTGTGTCCACTTCTTGTTCTTATTTATCAACACAAAAACATGGTTTAATTTAGACGTCTTTATTTTCCCAAGTTCCATAATCTCATGTATTAAGAGGAATTCTGGCAATAATCGCCATTCACATCTGTCCCAAGCGATTGCCTACTTCACTCTAACAAACCTCACTTGTTCTCTCGGCTGTGTAGTCACATGAACAAACCAATTAATAAGAGAACTACTAACATGTCAATAAGGGGTCAAGGCTGTCAATTAAACTACTGGTTATTTTCCATGTCTCTTCTAACGAATTACCTGTTAATTTTTTAATTCAAATATTTCTGGAAGTGGTAGTGCCTGTTAGGGTCCAATCTATGGGTTAAATAAATTTTAAAAAATGTGTTTTGTGGATGTAATGAAAATAACATACCTCGAAACTCAAAGCGTGCGCGGACGAGTCTGGCTTGCAGGGTCATCCCGGGAAAGAAATATGGCTGCTGTAAGCACTATATTTAACGATGGGCGATCTTGAACCAGCGAGAATGGGATTGCATGTATACAAATTCTCTCGAGATCAGGCGTGCATATAAGTATATGGCGATGGCTAGAGGCAGCGTCAAACGATTACGTACGACGACTACGAAAAAAGCTGGCAGTAGTATTTTGGCTCTTGTGACGGGTGGACGAGGCATTTCGAGATAGATTTTGATTGTTGGTGAGCAGAGTGCAGCACAGTTGGGAGAACATTATTACTAGATGTTTAAAAGAAATGTGTTTAAAAAAACTGAATATCCAACAAGAATAGATAAAAAAAAATGTTTTCAGCATAAAATAACCTAAGGGTTGACATACTGTAAATTCCAACCAACCAACCAACCAACCAACCAACCAGCCTGAACTTTAAAGACCTTTCAGTAGTTTTTCACTAACCTTCATTGAACCTTACTTATCCTTCATGTTACAGGTTGAATGAGATATCATTTTGTTGATTAAAATAAAGCATGTGTATTCATTTCTACTTGTTTGAAAATATCATAGGTTTTCTGACATTGTTCTTCAGATATTTGAGTTAGGAATATACTTCATATGTAATTACAGGAATAAGGAAGAAAATAGTTGGAAAATGGCTGAAAAGTAGAGGAAGAAATGAAGGAAAGAAAGAAGAAATTGAAAATGAGAAAAAAGGAATGTGAAAATGAATGAAGGAAAGAAGAAGAAATTTAAGGAAGGAATTAAGAATTTTAAAAAAATATGAAATGTGGGATATGTAAAAAGGAAGGGATGAAAACAAACGAAAATGAGACTTGAAATTGATTGACCTCTCTCTTTAATACAAATCTACACTTAGCAATTCAGCGAGAATTTCTGCCTAGGCCTCTGATCAAACTCTTTTATATACAATTCAAAAAACCAGAAACTGAAACTGTAAGAACGCGTTTTCAAGGTGTAAAAAAAAACAAAAAGAAATTGATACCAAATCAAAAATTGCCCAACACTCCACCCCTACACTCCTCTAACTGCATATACAAATATATATACTTATACACACATTGATATATAGAAGTGATAATAGCTTACAAAGCCATATATGTATGTGTAACAACCCCCTATATATAATATCACCACACAAACACAATCGATACTATAGGAAAGTGTGGGTGACCAAAATAATACATACAAGCGGATATGGGATGTGAACCGTATTTAGCTGTGTGTCAGTGTATTGTAACTAAAATGTATATAAATCGTCTATATTCTTAGTATGGCTATAGTGTAGGTATACCAACATTACCTTGTGGATTTTGTCAGTTTTGTCTATGAATTCCCATCTTTGAGTTTTGATCTGTTTGAGGTAATAGTGTCAAGTGTTTTCTTGGGAACAGCTTGCTTCATTTTTCATTGTCCATAATTAAAAAGAGAACAAAATTGATAAGGCAACAAAGAAATATCTTGTGTTATTCTTTTTTTTTTTATTCTGTTTTCAACTAGGTTTCATCTTTGATCATGTTAGGAGAAAAGTCTTTAGTTAAAAATAAGGATAACAACATATATGATATATTAATATATATATTGTTTGTGTGCTCATGTGTGTTGTGTGTAGATATATCCGACGACAGTTATATGCATATATGTAGGCATGCTAGTGTAATGATTTAAGTAGTCGTAGAAAATGGACTCGTCAACCTGAGTTCAAATCCTGGGACAAGCATTTCACATAGCCGCCTAATACCCTTTGGAGAAAGGGAATGCAATCCAACTACACTCCATCCAAGTATGAGTAAATCAGTAGGGCAGATCTGCCCGCTCTTTAATGTTGCCCAGGTAACCAGTCTTGCGAGAAGGAAAAACTAAATTCAACCTTGCTTAAACTCTGCTTAGAATATGGCCTTGTGTACGACATCAAGCTTGTGTAGAAGAGTTGCGTGAATATTATATTATATCATAGATAGATAGTAGATAAAGATATTACCTCCCCCTTCCTTTCCCTTCATTTTGCTGTCAAAATCTGACGAGGCTTTTAAAGCTGAAATAAATTTATATTTGATAATCTAAATATATATATTAATATAATGAGAACTCACTTGATAGTGCAAAGAAATTGTCATATGAAAGAGTTTGATTCAGTTCAGAACCAGCAGACACAGCCCAAATTTTAAGGACTTGAGCTATGTGTGGGTAACCAAATTAAGAAGGCTTTCCTTCATCAACTAAGAATGAAGGAGAATCTCTTCTCT
>CM042145.1:92644261-92709261 GCA_023376005.1 Doryteuthis pealeii
TTTGCTTGTTTTATACTATATTCTTACGATGGGGCGCAATATTTGCTGAGTTCGCTTGTCATGATTATTCTTCAATAATATTATCGAATTTTATACGATATACGCATTGTAATTGCCTTCAAGCAAAAAATTTTTTGAGTTTTAGATTATACTTAATTACACTGTCAGATTTTATATCCATTTTTCTTCTAATCCTGTTTATCTAAATGTCTTTGATTCAGACGTCTTTATTCTTTTTTTATTTTCAAAATGATATTTTCTTCCATCTGATTTTTTATTTGTCTGAATTTTTGAGACGAGACTTGATGTGTATAATTTTGATTTTTCAGACTGTTGTCCTCATCTTTATTGTGGTATGTAAAATCACAACGTTTCGGCTGCTGTATCCTCTGGACTTCCTCAGATGTTTCTTTTGTATGTGATATAATGGAAAATGGAAAAATAATTAGTTTGCACATATGGATTGTGCAACCTTAGTAAAAATAAAATTTAAAATACAATTCGTAAAATTCAACCAATCAGAGGCGTTTTCCCGCCTAATAAGAAAATTTATCAAACTAGACCCAATTTGGAGCCTACTTAATTTCTATAAATAACAGAACTTTCGGATTCTAACCAGAAAGATTTTGCCTGCCAAAGAGAATCCTTGTCACTTGTTTTAAGAAAATTTAACGAATAAGGTATGAACTATCTTCTTATCTTTCGCCACTTTAAATAATCATCGCTTTAACAGACAATCTTAATATCAGTACCAAATACAGCCTGACTGATGATTATTTGGACATACAAACTTTAATGTTTCTTCTTATTGTGTGGAATTGTAAAAAAAATATTTTTTTTTTATTTTACCATTTTGAACTTAAAAAAGAACTTTGGGATGAAACCTTGCCAGTATTCCATGCTACTTTCTTGTAAATTTCTGTTAATACAATTTTGTTTGTTTAATCAAGAGTTTTGTCTTCTCTACCATCTTTGCTTGATTTATTTATGGTCTTACATGTTTGAATACTTTTATTGAATATTGACATCATCTGCCCTACCTACCACCATACCACTATTTAAGAACACACAGATTACTCTGTGCAGAATTCACCTGAAGTACTTTAGACGGACGGACTCTCCTCCTAATACTCATTTGTGACCACCTTACTATATAACAGTATGGGAGCTGAGAAATCCTTTTGAATAGCTTGACTATTGATCTTTGATGACTTGTTTGATCAACAGTCAAAACAATTCAAAATAGCAATGACCAGTTGGGTTATTGCTATGCTCAGACACTCAGGAAACACCTGAAGAAGGCAGGAGGATACAGCAGCCGAAACGTTGTGGTTTTGCATACCACAATAAAGTGAGGAAAACAGTTTGAAAAATCAATCTTATTTTTGTTGTTGCTTGTTTAAACTAATTACCGCCATTTACTCCCCCTTCTCGTGTTACATAATTCATGGATAGCTGATGAATTATGTAAGTACTGTAGCCAGATGTTTTTTTGAATCAGAGTTCATTAGATTCAAAACGGAGGGGTTGAGTGGAAAATACCTTAACCATTATGGTTTATGATTGACAAGTAATAACCTTGACTTGACCTCCTCCAGAAACGTGTGGATTAAAAGTGTCACAATTTTAAGTTTTTAGTTTAGTTTGGTGACCAGTTTCTCGCCTGAAAGAAGACGTTCTTTTGAGATGTCGCTTCTCAATCCACACGGTCCTGGGCTGGGGGTTTGTTCTTAATAAAGACTTGAAGAAAAAGAACAAAGTCTAGTTGATTGATTAACTCTTAACATCCTGTTGAGGAATTTTCTAAGTCCAGAGCCCCATTCCTCTAAGGATTTATCAAAAATGGCTAAAAATGGTCTTTTCATTTAAAGTTACCTGTTATTTCCCTTAAATCAAAGACTTCTAAATATATTTAATATTACATTTAAACAAAGGCTATCATTTGGGTCGGATTAGGAAAATGAATGTGACTTCTGGACGGGTGGAATGAGGCGGTATAGGACATTAAGAGTTAAAATAAGAATGCACAGACACTCAGCCCAACCAGAAAGAAGAACCAGCCTGAGAAAAACAGCCCAACAAGAGAAGATGTCAGGAACAAGCAAAAGAGCAAGTAAGAGCCCCTCATCATCTCTCATACTCTGTCTCTCTCTTGCCATTATATACCTGATATTAAGGGGTATATAACACTCGCTTATGGTCAAGTCAAGTCATAAGGAGGGGGTGCTTACGGAAATTCCATAAAACCAACACTGACAATTTACATGAAATTTGTGATTTTCAGTTACAAGAAAGGGTTTTTTAAGTATTCATATCACTGCCAATCCTTCGAACTTATCTTTCTTTTAAAATCAACCCCCCTTATAGGTCCAGAAGAAATCACAAATTTCATGTAAATTGTCGGTGTCGGTTTTATGGAATTTCCATAAGCACCCTTATAGGTCCAGAAGAAATCACCTATTTTTGAAAATATTCAAAGTTTCGATATGTTTGGTTTTTCTGATTGATTTTGACGCGTAGAATTCATTGATACCAAAGAAAGCAATCAATTCTAAGAATTGGCAGAGATACGAGAACTTTAATCACTTATTATAGTGTAAAAAATCTACAATGTCGTTAAAATTTTAGGTGTGTATTTAATTGGCTTTTTTGATAGATTTCGATTCATAGAATTCATTGATCTTAAAGGAAAGATAAGTTCGAAGGATTGGCAGTGATATGAATACTGTCGGTTTTATGGATCGAATTCTATCAAAAAAGCCAATTAAATACACACCTAAAATTTTAACGACATTGTAGATTTTTTACACTATAATAGGTGATTAAAGTTCTCATATCTCTGCCAATTCTTTGAATTGATTGCTTTCTTTGGTATCAATGAATTCTATGCATCAAAATCAATTTCAGCCCCTGACACTCCTGATCAGAGAAATCATGTCATTTACTTGGTGCATACTGCTAGTGGAGCGGCCATGTTTACACTGTAAAGACAGCAAGCAAAATGGCACAATCAGGTTCAAACTTTGATCATGTGACCACAACAGTGCCAACTATAAGCATGGATGCGCAGAACACAGTGTGACAATAATGAAGATATGTTATGGCAAATCGGTTGGATAATTTTTGACTCACCATCCTAGATATTATATTGTGGCGAGGACCGGAAGTTATCGCTTCAACAGACAGAAGTCGAATGCAAAAATAAGTAGTTTGCGCATATGGATCGCGCAACTAGAAAAAAATAAAATTTAAAATAAAATTCGTTAAAATTCAACCAATCAGAGGCGTTCCCACCTAATAAGAAAATTTATCAACTAGACCCCTTTTGGGAGCTATGCTGGACTATAAATAAAGCCAGCCTTTCGAATCCTAACCAGAAAGATCTCATTTGCCTAAGGGAATTCACGTCACCCTTTTTAAGAACATTTCGATTACATGCTGAAGGTATCTATTCTCTCTCTCTCTTTTGAATAACCTATGCTTTCGGAGATAAACCTTTATCATTCAACTTATGCCTGACTGCTTTTAAGTTGACTTTAAACTTTCACCTTTTCTTTTCTCACTTTTGAACTGTGAAATACCAGCTTACATTTTACATTTGAACTTTTAAAAAAAGAACTTTGGCGGAACCTCGCCCAGTATTCAATGCTACCTTTTGTAAACTTCTGTTAATACAATTTTGTTTGTTTAATCCAGAGTTTTGTCTTCTATGCCATTGTGCTTGATTTATTTATGGTCTTTAAATGTTTTAACACTTTTATTGAATATTGACATCAAACAACACCATACTTATCACCATAAAATTGGTGACTACCCGCCGTGAATTGAATGCCATCTACCATAATATTAACAGATATGTATATATCTATCTTATTATAATGGAGATTGTGTGTTTGTCTGTCTGTAACCGAAACTATATCCCTACTCAAGTCACAATTCCCTTTGTTATTTACATCACATTCTCCATGATTTTATTTATATTTAAACTTCAATTATTAATAAAATTGTTTTCCATTATTTACACTGTTGGCCATATCTACATACAATAACATGCAATTGTATTTATATATTTACAACAAAATAGAGGTTTACTGTGTGAACGGGAAGGCTAATTTGCATATTGATATTAGAAATTTGATTTTAATAAATATATGCTTAGTATTATTGATTTCTAATTGTTTGGTTTTATCTTATTGAATATGAGCAAAAATCTCTTCAATAAATCTTAAAAGAAATCTCTCAACAGAAAGAAATAACTGTAATATTATTCTTACTTCCTATTTTAACTAACAGTTTAATTAGGAAAATTTACCAATGAAAGACCGGGAGTAACGGAAAATGATGGAAGAGTTAGTTTTAAAGTTATTTTCTATTTTTCAATCATACCCCCCTGTTTTCAAAATCTTTTTATTTACATTCTTATTCATTCATTAGCCTTTTCTAATTTAATTATTTTTATTATAAAATATAACTAAAATACTTGCACCCGCAGGGTGCATATATTTGCTAGTATTTCTAAAGTAGATAGATTTGAACATCACCAGAGATGAAAAGTATATTAATTTGGTTATTCTAAGTTGGTATGATACAGAAAGAATAATAATATCAAATTCTTTTTTTATTTTATTTTTTATTTTTTTATTATTTCTGAGTCAGATACAATGAGAAAGAAGCTGATGATAATGGATCTTATTTTCTTTGTTTGTTTGTTTTTGTTTTTAAGTTAAATATTTCTGTTTGGAATATAAAAACCAATGAATTTTTAAAATGATGTGAAAATATATTTCTTTCCATTTTATTTCCTTCTACAATTTGATCAAACGTCATCGGAGAGCTGCTTCGAATTTGGGCCGGAGAGCTGACATCGTTATCAAAATGGCCTTCCTGTAAATAAATAAAAAATTTAAAAAATATAAAAATTCGAATATTAATAAAAGATCATACTTCCCCGGCCCAGCCGGGGGGGGGGTGTCAAGTGAGCTTCGGCCGCTGGACTGATAAAGTAATTAACATCGTTGATCCCAGGGGGCCATCTGCCCAGGCAACACCTGCCCCATTGATTTAAAGGGGCAGGGCTGGGTTTATTGCCCAGTGCCTGAGGCGCCCCCCTTGAGGGGGAATGCTGAGGGGATCAACGCATTTTTTGCACCCCAGCCACCCATGAGCTTTGGTTTGCGGGTGGTCCCACATTAATAGGGCCTTGTGCCTAACTGATACACGTGAGGTACATGGTAAATATCTCATACTTAAATTTATCTGAAACTTTTTCTCTACTTCACCTCTTCCCATTCGTCCCCTCAATTCACAATAGAATAGAGCACAGCTTCAACTATGTAAAAATAACTACAATCATAACACCCAGAAAAGTATTGTTCAAATAAAAGCTTGAAAGACTTGTCTTATTCTTTGACACTAATAGAAACTCATTGGCTAAATTTCTTTCCTATAAAGATATAAAGTAAGTAAAGTCGGCAGAGTGGTGCATTGTCAGTATCTGCCAAACAGCGAGGGAGTCTATCCCCCTTTTACTAGTGTTAGACCAAGGAGATTATTTTTTGCATCTAAGTTGGAGTGCCATGCCTACCATCAGCTTCGCCTTTTACAGCACAGATCCAAGCTGTGCTACTCATGCATTGAGTTGGTGAGGACCAGTATTAAACCAGGAACCTTGTGGATGCCCTACTGACAGACCTAAACATTTTATTAAAAATTTTGTATAAATATATATATATATATATATATTATATATATATATATATATATATATATATGAATATGATATAATCAAAATGATATAATCAAAAAAATGCGCTGTCTATATTAAAAATAATATGAATTTTATTTAAAAATAAAATGAATCTCATTTTTAATTTTTTTAAAATAATCAGAAGCATTATAGTTATAAAATAAGACTCAAAAAAGTCTGATGTAGAGTTATATAAAAGTCTAAAATATGTATAAAAAGTGTATATAAAATATCAAAATTATTGTAATACAATCCAACTGTAAAATAAGTAGCCCACTTTTATTTTTTTGATTAATTCCAACGTTTGACTAGCAGCGTTCTGTTTTACTAACGGTCATTTTCCCGTCTTATTTTTGTTGATGACCGACCCATGTGCGGTCGATGCATTATAATGCGAAGGGTCCTCATATTAGTGAGGATGGGCCGGTGTTGCTTTTTTAAACCGTCGAGAGATTGGCCCTGAAACGGTTTTGCACACTTCTCTCCTGATGAGCCTATTAAGTTGTAAACATCTTTTGTTTTTTCATATATATATATATATATATATATATATATATATATATATATATATTATTATGTGTGTGTGTGTGTGTGTGTGTGTGTGTGTGTGTGTGTATTACAATGTACTCCACAGATAAAACAGCTATTTATGCTTTAAAAATCTGTAGATTAAAAATGATAAAATAAAATAGAATAAATAAAAAAATAAATAAAAGATAAAGTAAAACTGATCTTAGTTCAGATTGTTCATCTCCCTTGACTTTTTGGGAGGGTCTTTACCCGGTGGTGGGATTCAAAAAGTTTAAGAACAGGTTCTCTCACTACAGGCCTCACTAACAAAACGTTCTCTAATTGCAACGGCCTCAATCAGAAAACCATCATACAGGTAAAGAATATCAAGAAAATTTGGTACATCCGTGGGGGAAATTTCACAGGCAAAGAGTTAAGAAATTGACCTTGTGTCTCATCCTACTCATGTAGAGGGGTTGGTAAATATCTATATATCAATACTCTTGTTCCTTAATTGTATGACTGTTATCATCTTACAACACCCTCTGGTTAAAAATGAGACCGTCTAAATCATCCAAGATGAAATGCAAAAATCTAAATCCTGATTATCTGGTGTTGCTTATCCACCGAATTATTTCTTATGAGTGTTGTCACCCCAGCTAAATAATGGACCATTCGGTTTTTATTACAAAGAAAGAAAAGGAAGAAAAAGGACATACTACAAAGAAAAAATATAATAAGAAAGAAAGAGAGTAGCCTGATATACGTGCAAAGGTTAATCTTTGGTTTGTTACATGCTGTAGTCTAACAAGAGAAATTATTGATTTGAATTATTTTCCCCAAATTAAAAAAAAGAAAAAGTAAGCAATGGTTAAAGCTTAATTAATAATAAAAAAATCTGTTTAACCCATAGATGGGACCCTAACTGGTATTACCACTCTCAGAGTGGACCTAGGAGTAATGGCATGAAGTGTTACTTGACACTTCCCAGAGATTCAGAACTTGAGCTTCATAACTGGATCAAGTTTAGTGTCTATAATAGGAATTTTACCTTGGCTGCACGTTAAAAAAAAATATGCCGAAATAGGTTGTAGTAAAAAAAAAATAGAGGGGGGAAAAATAAATATTTAACTCAACAAGTTTTTGTTGAGGAGGAGGGGGGGAAAGAAGAGAGTCCAACGCCTTCTCGCAGGCTAAAACACTGACTTCTTCGCCATCGTTGTCACAATCCTTAGCAACTAATGTCGCAACACTCGTTTCTGCCGTCACACAACTTCTGGGTGTTGCTTTCTACTTATACACCGTTTCCCCTCTATCATACGGGCGTCTGTGCCCCACACACAGGACTGTCAACCCAATCCCAGCCACCGGAATGCTCACAGCTATCATCCGGGCATCTGACGCTCACATACGGAACTGTGGCATCTCGACTCCGGTGCCTGCGCCAATGTGTCGCCCTTTCGCATTCTGAAGGACTCAAAATTTCATTCTAGGTCAGTCCTACATGCCAGGCAAAGCCTAGCCCGTTTCCTTCGAGAATACGGCAAGCCTTCACGCCCGCCATTCACCTAGTGTTCTCTGTCACAGTGTCATACTCAGGACACTGTAGCTAAGTATTAAAACAGAGTCTTCATTACATTATACCCCAATATTCATGTTTTTGTTTTTTTTTATCATCTGTCAAAACAGCTGTGAAAATAAGTTTTTTATATTTAAAAAATCTTGAGATTATAAATGACAAAAAAAATAAAATAAAATAAATAAATAAAATAAAAATAAGAAAATATGAAAAATTAAGTTTATTTGTACACTGACCTCAGTTCGGATTGTTCGGCTTCCTTGAGTCGGACATGTATTGAGATAATGAGGAAAAAGATATTTGGGATCATCTACTTCAAGGTTGTCATCAGCATCAAGACTTGCCTCAAGACCTTTTACGCCTCCAAACACAATTAGAGCATGTCTATAAGAAAAAAAAAATAAAATGAAATAAAATAAATGAGAATAAGACAAAAGATAAATTTCTTAATTTCTTAGATTGTTAGTTATCAATAATTATTTTTGCAAGGTTTCTTTCATTTAATTTCAGCTGCTTTTTATCACCTGTGAAAAAATCATAATAAACCTCAATGATGTGTGTGTGTGTGTGTGTGTGTGTATATATATATATTATATATGAGTAAGAAAAGGTGGAATGAAAACATCACACAATGCTGTTAAAGAAGAAAAACAATTTATAATATAATCATAGCTGATATTGATCAATATTTCGATTTTACAAAAATCATCATCAGAGCTCATTCACTCCCGTAGTTGTTTGGGTCGGAGAGGAAAGTTAAAATGAGTTTACAAAACAAAACCTTAATACTGCAAAAAACGAAGGACGTTACAATATTCACCAACGTGGGCATTTCGCGCCATATATATGTCGGTCATGTTCCATGTATATCTTTTGACAAAATGTAGCGAATTTTTGAGATGTTGGCAACAAGGCGAAAACAATTTAAACGGAAGGGGATGGGTGTTAAGAAATGTGACGGTTGGAATTCAAAAGACTTTTATTAAAGGAATTTTTTACGATTAAATGTTTTTATTATTTAAATTTTATTTTTAAGTTCTGTGATTCATAAATGATTAGATATTTACTGTAATTAGTTTTTATATATAAAGTGAAAAAGTTATCAGCGGAATATGTTAATATTTTAGAAAAGGAGTTTTATATATTTTTTATTTTACGATTAATTATTTTAAATTTCTAATTATTATTATTATTAAGTTCTGTATTTAATAAATGATTAAATATTTATTGTGTTTGTTTTATATATAAATATATAACCAATTCCGCCATAACTTTTTAGGTTATGGGCGGAATTAAAATAACACCTTACATTAGATCCAAATCGCTTAACATTATCTAAAATAATAACAATTCCGCCCATAACCTAAAAAGGTTATGGGCGGAATTGGTTATATATTTATATATAAAAACAAAAACACAATAAATATTTAATCATTTATTAAATACAGAACTTAATAATAATAATAATTAGAAATTTAAAAATAATTAATCGTAAAATAAAAAATATATAAAACTCCTTTTCTAAAATATTAACATATTCCGCTGATAACTTTTTCACTTATATATAAAACTAATTACAGTAAATATCTAATCATTTATGAATCACAGAACTTAAAAATAAAATTTAAATAATAAAACATTTAATCGTAAAAAATTCCTTTAATAAAAGTCTTTTGAATTCCAACCGTCACATTTCTTAACACCCATCCCCTTCCGTTTAAATTGTTTTCGCCTTGTTGCCAACATCTCAAAAATTCGCTACATTTATTGTCAAAAGATATACATGGAACATATATATGGCACGAAATGCCCACGTTGGTGAATATTGTAACGTCCTTCGTTTTTGCAGTATTAATTGTTTTGTAAACTCATTTTAACTTTCCTCTCCGACCCAACAACTACGGGAGTGAATGAGCTCTGATGATGATTTTTGTAAAATCGAAATATTGATCAATATCAGCTATGATTATATTATAAAATTTTCTTCTTTAACAGCATTGTGTGATGTTTTCATTCCACCTTTTCTTACTCATATTGTCGGATTAATTTCCTTTTACTTATATATATATATATATATATATATATATTTTGAAGGCCAATACAATGCTTATGAAAAATAAAAACAAAAAGATGTTATTTTTGTCTTATCGATTTCGAAGCATGAACTTCATCATCAGAGTTTCTTTTCAGAAAAGAAACTCTGATGATGAAGTTCATGCTTCGAAATCGATAAGACGAAAATAAAATCTTTTTGTTTTTATTTTTCATACGCATTGTATTGGCCTTCAAAATATTAATATATTATAACATACTTAACAATGCAAAAAATTACCAATTGCTTTTATATATATATATATATATATATATATATATATATAAAATTTTTAAAAGAATCATACTTTATTGATGATCAGCAATTTTAAACAAATCAAAAAGCAAAGATAGCGAAAGAAGATAGAAACTTAAGGGCCCTTTCGACCAGTGCTTTTTCAAAAGTAACAACCGTTTAAAAGTCAAACTGTATATATTGGGTAAAAGAGGAGGATAAGAATATGTAAATGTTGGAGAAACATGAAGGAAAGAGAAAAAAAAGAAAAAAAAAGAAATGTATTTATTTTACCTTCACGTTACCCCCACTTCAGCTACCACGTCCCCAATAAAAATTACCAGGGAGTGTTTTAGATGTCTTTGTTTACACAAGGACAGGCAGTGAAAAAAAAATGGTGACTGCCTCGAGGACATTAAGGTGGTGGTTTGTCCTGGCCTTGTATAGAAAAGAAAATTGCTGATCACTATAGTTGATTTTGCAACTATTTATACTACACAGGTGATCACCAATGGCAGAGTCTTGTGACTGTGAGAGCCCGGATGTTGTTTGAGGAATACTTCTTATTCCCCTCACAACCTTTGTGTCATCCTACCAATATAAACAAAGTGGAGTGTTGCATGTCATGTATTGCTCAGCCGTCAGCGTTCCATTCTTGAGCATCACGGGTCGCAACTCACAGCCAACAGGTGGCCCCGTTGGGGGTGGTCTTACCACACTGCAGAGGTGCAGTCTATGTATTCTACAGCCCCAGCTGACAGGGTGGTATCTTTTTGGGGGAAAGAGGGCTGACAAAGAAGCTACGTTGTTGAATATCCATTCTATAAGAGTTGAATTCGTGGTAAGTGTTCAAGGATAAACTTGTGGACTGTCCTTTGCACATTTGTGAGGTAAAGCAGGTCGATCCTTAACGGATATGCTTTGAGTGTTAATCATACCAGGCCGTAGTGGTGAGTGAGGAAACTACTATGTGTAAAAGTAAAGTTGTTGGTGGGGTGGCCTATTGTCGGTATCAGCCAGACAGCAAGGGAGTCTATTCCCTTTTCAGAGTGCTAGGCCAAGGAGATTGTTTTTACTGAGGTCGAGTGCCACACCTACCGCCAACTCCCCACTTTACCGCACAGATCAGATTACCCAATCTGTGTTACTTATGTGCTGAGTTGGCGGGGACCAGTACCAAACCAGGAATCTTGGGATTCGTAGGTGGGTACTCTACCGACTGAGCTAAAAGATACATAAAGAACAGCAAAAATATGAACTGGCCCACTCAGGAATACAGGTGTTATTTATTTTGTGGATGGGATCAAGAAAGCGAATGTTTCAGTAGATGGCGATCTTCTGATTGGCTAAAAAAGGTTTTAATTTTTGTCACTTGATTGATCACTACTACATCCACAGCATATGTTTTAAAAAAAAAAAAAAAAAAAAAAAAAAAGGAGTTTTTTTTTTAAATATAGAAATATGTACTAACTTGAATTTTTTCATTTCAAAATCATCAACGCTTGTTCCTCGTTCGGAGGTGCCAATTATTGCATCATATTCTTCACCGAAAGGACACTCTGTAAACACACCACTTAAACAGTCAGCCAGACGTACTGTATAACCCCAGTAGATACCATGTTCTTTCCGAGGAGCTGAATAGGAAACGATTTTTCCTTTTAATTTCCCTTCTGAAAAGAAAAAGTTATTCCTTATTAAAAAGACAGCAAATCCAAAAATGTCTTAAATAAAAAATAAAAATTAAAAAAATGTTAAAAAAATGTTTTAAATCATTTTTTTTTTTTAAATAAACACATAACACAGTATCTAACCTAAGTGTTTCATCAAATCTAAAAATAGAAAAAGACCCAGGTGTGTCATGATTTCCCAAAATAACCTTTTCCTATTTTTCCACCAAAAGCTAGTAGGTCCAAATACCAGCTATCCCCACTAGTGAGTTGGAGTCCAGTAGTTGAAGAAGACAGACGTTAGATACTCCAGACTGAACAAAACCCATGATTCCCGATTTTCATGACAATAACCAAGTTTTATCCTCAAAGCAATTCAGGATTCACAAGCAATTTAAAAAGAATACTAAAAACATTTCCGAAAACTGTACACATACAAAATTTTTTTTTTAACTTTATTAAATGTTTATAACTTATTTTTCCTTGTCTGAATTTTTGAGATGAGGATTGAAAATTTGTATTACTTGTATTTTTAGGACTGTTGTCCTCATCTTTATTTTTATATACGTTTTGGCCAGTGTTCTCTCTGGCCTCCCGTGGACTGAATAAAGGATTTGGTTTGAAGTTCTGTGAAGGCTTCCGATTATGACACGAGGGCTTCCAAGTTTGATGAGAAGGTTCCCCGAGTTCAACAAGAAACACCTGAAGAAGGCCAGAGGGCACATAGGTCAAAACATGGATATAACAAAGATGAGGACATCAGTCTGAAAAATCCAAATAATATAAATTATTTTTCCTATATTTCATCAGACTCTTTGGTTATAATTTTATGGTAGATTATAAGATGAAATTCATGTATTACCATCGCTTTCTGTGGATGAGATATTACTACCAAGAGGCATGGTTGGCCACAAACAGATTATCAATCATATGGAAATCCAATCTCACTGACAAGTTAAAGTGACAATTCTTCCAGGCTATGGTTATATCAGTGCTACTATATGGCTGCACCACTTGGACCATAACGAGGTGCCTTGAGAATAAGCTAGATGGGAGCTGCACAAGAATGCTACATGCAGTCTTGAACGAGTTGTAGAAACACCACCCCACAAGGAAGCAGCTGTATTGCCACCTGCCCCCTATCTCACAAATCATCCTAGTGAGACGGACAAGGCATGCTGGAAACTGCTGGAGGAGCAAGGATGAGCTCATAAGCAACATTCTTCTGTGGAAGCCAACACATGCGCATGCTAATATGGACCGCCCACCAAGGACCTACATTGACCAACTCTGCGAGGATACTGGATGCTGCGCAGAGGACTTCCCTGGGACAATGGATGATAGAGAAGGTTGGCGAGGGATTGTCATGGATATTCGTGCTAATTGCACGACATGATGATGATAAGATGAAAATTACAATGTCTTCAATAAAAGGTGCCCACTGATTGTATTTATAGCTATAAAGGCACATAGGCCAAAACATGTATATAACAATAAAGATGAGGACAACAGTCTGAAAAATCCATCTAATATAAATTATTTTCCCTATATTCCATCAGACTCTTCGATTGTAATTTTATGGTAGATGATAAGATGAAAATTACAATGTCTTCAATAAAAGGTGCCCACTGATTGTATTTATAGCCATCGGCTATCAACAAAAACTGTTTGATGAAATTGTTTTTCTTTAAGCTTCCGGTTTTATTTTTGCAGAAACAATTTTGAATTCAGAAAATGAATAGATCCAAAGTATATTTCAACAATTTTGATTAAGTGCTTATCATCATATGGTTGGAGGCGCGTGGGCTAGTGGTTACAGTCGTGGAAAATGGGCTCGTCGATTCGAGTTCAATTTCTAGACGAAGCTGTTGGCATTTCAGATAGTGCTAATACCATTGGGAAAGGTATGAATCCATATATTCTCCCTCCAGCTATGGGTTAAATAGTAGGGCAGACTGGGCCCTTAAGCCTTGGGTAGGTAACCAGTCTAGGAGAGGGATAACTCTGAATTCAAAATTCCTGAGGTCGGTCGTTGATTGGGTTTGTGAAAAAAAAAAAAAAAAAAAAATTCCATTCCACCCAATAGGGAGGCACGTGGTGTAATGGTTATCATCATAGGAAATGAACATGCAAGATGAGTTCAAATCTTTGACGAAGCTTTTTACATTTCACATAGTGATAATATCCTTGTGAAAGGTATGAATAAGCTAAGGGTAAATAGTAGGGCAGGCTGGGCTCTTAAACTTTGGTTAAGTAACCAGTCTAGGAGAAGGAAAACTCTGAATTCAAACCTGTTAAACTCCACTTAAGAAATTGAACTCGTATCACATCCTACTCATGTGGAGGGGTTGGTAAATATGTATACATACATATATATATATACACACACACACACACATATATACATATACATACACACATATACATACGCACATACATATATACACACGCACATACATATACATACACATACATATACATACACATATACACATATATACACATGTACACACATATACTCTGAATTCAATCCTGTTAAACTCAGCTTAAGAAATTGACCTAGTGTCACATCCTACTCATGCGGAAGGGTTGGTAAATGTGTATACCATCCAATTTAGTCCAAACAATATATATCAACACCAGAAAGAAAAAAAAATCAACATATAAATTGACATAAAAGTAATGATCTTATGGAAGACTGTTCTCAGAACATAAATTAGCATCCAATATATTAAATGACCATAAAAGAAAAAAGAAAAAAATGTTCAGTGAGAATTTTATCAAATTTATTATCCTGGATTTCCATATACTGTCTTAGTTATTTACACATTTTTTTTACCATCTACATATAAAACAGAAGCATTTTTTCCAACATTTGTTTCAATATACTTCTTGTCAAATATATCTAAGATATCTGAAAATTATAAATAGTAAATACGAAATTATAACTTACAAATACAAAAGTCATTAACAAATTCTAAAATATTAACATGACCAAGTATATTTCTTCTTTATATACAAAGAATACAAATCTACTTATAATAGAGATTCGGCCTTAATTTATTCTGTAACCGAAACTATGTCACTGCTTACATCACATTACCCAAAATTGTCAAATATAGAATAAATTGTTTAAATTAATTTGATTTTAACTGTGAGAAACTTGATTTCATTAGAAACATTTAAATTTTGACAGGAAAACTATTTTTTATGTCTATTATCAAAAAATATAAGATTTCAAAAATCTGTTTACATTTTTTTACGAAGGAGCATGGCAAAAAATCATTTATATGTACTTTTGGACGTCGATATAATCAAGATTATATTTTTTTTTAAATATTTTTTTTTTACACTAAAATTAAAACATTTGTTTAATTCTAATACAATTTTGTAGAATTATGTATGAGTGTATTCTTGAAAAAAAAAAAAAAAAATTGTCGTCTGTCATAAAACAAAACAAAGTTGGGCTATATCTTTCAAAAATTAATTTTTACACCACCTGGAGGGTGAGTTTTTTTTTTTGCTAATATCTAGTAACATATTCCTTAACATATAAAAATGATCAGAGTCATAACATATCTCTAACTATTTATATCTATATCTATCTATTGGACAAATATTGTGACATCCACTTTTAAAAGTATCAAAAATGGAAGATATTTTATAATTCTTATGTTTGTTAAAAAAAAAAAAAAAGAAAAGATGTTTGTAAAAACAAACATCATATCATAATGAGTTTTTTTAAATATCTACCTGATTCCGATTTCTTCATTTTCACTGTTACTCTCATTCCATGGGGAATAACTTTATCAACTTCAATTTCCTGTTAAAAAAGATAAGCAAATATAAAATAAAATAAAAAATATTAATTTGTTGGTTAGTTTTGAAGGCTATCACAATGCAAGTGTAAAGAAAAAAGAAGGTAACTGTGGTGTTGTTTGTTAACCTGTGATTTACTCTTAATATTTCGGGATAAAAATCCCTTCTACAGAAGATCACTAGAACTGAAGTTGTTGCTAGTGGCTGATCATTTGTTGTCTCATGTCTTCCAAATTCTCTGTGTGTGCCTCCCCACACACTTGTTTATGTGTGTGTTTGTGCTTATTAAGCTTTAAATTGTAAATATGAAAAAAGGCCAGACTAACACAAAGACTTTTTAACATGGGGAACCATGCACAAACCGAAGCTCATGCAGTGGCTATTACAAAAAGTGTGTGATCCCTTTGGGATTCCCCTTTTGGGACACCTCAAGCACTGGGCAATAAACCCAGCTCTGGCCCTCTTAAACAAGGAGGCAGATTCTGTCTGGGAGGGATGGCCCTCTGTAATCACGTGATTAATTTTATATCTTACTGGTCCAGAAGCCCAAAGTCCCTGGACTCTGGTTAAATATCACAAGGTTACAAGTATGGGGCATCCAGCGAGGATTGAACTCGCTTTTCAGTAGTAACAGAATTCAAACAGAATTGTGAGAATTCATTTCGGGTCACTAGGGACAATATTACAGTCTGTGGTATGAAAAATTGGGAAAAAAAATAAATAAGGGGAATAACTCTGATAAATTTGCGAATTTAATGTATTTCACTATCAAGCATTCTAAGAAAAATTAGGTTGGTTGGCTGGATTTTAAAGCATGTCAACCCATCGGGTTATTTTATGCTGAAGACGTTTTGTTTTATTCATTCTTGTTGGGTATTCGATTTTTATTTTTCAAACTCATCTTTTTTTTTTTTTAAACACATTTTTTGTAAACTCATTTTTCTATCTATTTAACTCATAGATGGGACCCTAACAGGTACTACCACTCTGGGTCACGTATGAATGAAAAAAAAAGATCATTCTATATAATTCAACCCTTGTTGGGTTATTTTTTATGCCGAAGACGTTTTGTTTTATTCATTCTTGTTGGGTATTCGATTTTTTTTTTTCAAACTCATCTATTTTTTTAAAATACATTTTTTGTAAACTCATTTTTCTATTTATTTAACTCGTAGATGGGACCCTAACAGGTATTACCACTCTGGGTCACGTATGAATGAAAAAAAGATCATTCTATATAATTCGGCAGTTGACAGCTCTTTCATGCACTCCAAAGTTTCAGCACCATATGTTGCAAGATGGGTATATTATCCTGACTTTTGTGAGCTAGGACTACTAATGGAAGGGGGAGGAAGAAATAAATAAATAAGAGATGATAAAGGTTTAAAAAAATAGTGATGAGCCAAAACAGGATGAACGATGATTTGACGGTAGCGTGACCCCGAACTGAGAATTGAGTGGCAACCGGAAGTCGGGTGTTGACCGGGAGTGGTGACGTGGAACAACGAAGAAATGTATCGGCCTCTTTTTGCTTTCGGATGCCTAGGGGAACGGACGGGTCTCTGGACCCTAGTATGGGGTCACAGTAGTTTAACAGTTTCTCTCTCTCTGCCTTTCCTCCTCTCTGATACAGCACACGAGACGAACCTACTCTGGAAATAAAGGCTAGCAGTTGTGACGACATATTTCTCGTGTTATTTCTATCAATACCATTTTAGCACTGTGAATTTTGAGGCACATGGACGAGACCCGCTATACAATATACGCCGCCGCCACCTGACAGAGATCGTTTTAGTGCCTGGAAAAAGGGGGACAACGTTACTTATATCATTTTGGTACCGTGAAAATATACCACAACGGTACACATAGCGATCACATTTGTTAGTCTCACCATGTCTGGGATTGAACTTTTCACTTCTTACCTGACATAGATTTATTTGTCACCATAAAATTCTTTTGGGTTATATTCTAATTATGACAATAATAATAGAAGTCACATTATCTGATACATTTAACGGTTAAATCGAACATAACGGACCTAAATTCCACCATTGTATGTCACTCATGTTTTAAGGGCCGGTTTAGCTCAGTCGGTAGAGTGTTCGGCTAAGAATCACAAGATTCTTGGTTCAATACCTGCCCTCGCCAACTCAGTGTATGAGTAGCATATGGATCTGTGCGGTAAAGTGAGAAGCCGATGGTAGGTGTGGCGCGCCACCTCAAATGCTAAAATACGATGTCATGCGGCTGAAAGAAAAAAAAAATACCCAAAATCAGGAAATAACAGAATTAAATGAAATTTTCAGTGTTGGTATATTAATGAATAAAAGATATAATGCACCAGTTATTTTATTTAAAAACTTACATTTTTTCTGGTCAGTTAACTTTGAACCACATATCTTTGAGGCATAACACAGATTCTCAAAGATATGTGATTCAAAGTTAACTCACCTGAAGAAATGTAAAGGTTTTTAAATAAAATAATTAGTGCATTATATCTTTTATTCATTAATATATAAACACTGAAAATTTCATTACATTCGGTTAATTCCCTGATTTTTGGTATTTTTTTTCTTTCGGCGGTGTGACATACGATGGTGGAATTTAGGTCCGTTTAGTTCGATTTAACCCATTTAACTTACAGATGTTTCTGTAGATAAAGTGTCTTTATGGTGATGTCTTTTTATTTTTATATGCCATAAACATCAAGTAGGAATGAAATACAATTATTTTCTATTTACCTTTCTTAATCCAACATTGACTAAGCTTCCTTTTCCAGGCTTGATGGGTTTATTCAGTACAAGACCTTCTCGATATAAAGAATCTTCATCAACTCGCATGTGATGTGGGCAATCAAGAGGATTCAATAGACCTGAAAATGTAACAGAATCAAAAATTAGAAAATTAAAAAGTTCTGTAATACACAACAAAAGGTTGGTTGGTTGGATTTTACGGCATGTCAACCTTTGTTGGGTTATTTTATGCTGAAGACGTTTTGTTTTGTTCATTCTTGTTGGATATTCATTTTTTTTTTTAAAACTTGTTTTTTTGTAAAACATTTTTTTAATCTCATTTTTTGATCTATTAACTCATAGATGGAACCCTAACAGGTGCTACCATTCTGGGTCAGGGTGGACTAGGGAGTAATGGCAATGAAGGGGTACTCCACACTCCCCAGAGCTTTAGACTTAGAACTTCACCACTAGATGCAGTTTAACATGATACTCAGGATAACTAATACAAATGATTAGTAGAGTTATATGGTTTCAAATATTCCTATCTAATACAAATAATTACCTGGTTTCAAACAATTATTTCTATTTAATAATAGTCATTTGTTTGCAAGCAATTATATGGTTTCAAGTAACTATTCTTAATACAAATGGCTTAGCTCAGTTGGTAGAGCATCTGGCTCAAAACCACAAGGTCCTTGCCAACTCAGCATATGAGTAGCACAGGGATCTGTGCGGTAAAGTGGGGAGCTGATGGTAGGTGTTGTTGTATACTCTTCTTTTTCCTTTCTTACTTCTATTCTTCTAGCGTCTGGACTTCGTCTTGGTGGTCGGTCGCACTTAATTCATTTCTTCTTCTAGATCAGTCTTGTTGCCAAGACATTCATCAACCACAAAACCATATCATTTATGTAAGCTTTTATTTACTTAACTAAACATTTCATGTAACTAACATAACGCGCGTGTGCAGTGAGCTTCAGCTAAGGCAGAAAAACCTTATCTGCCTGACGTCCAAGCTGAAACTGAAGACCCAACCAGGTCCCATGTGACTTCACGTATTTCGCAGGCTTTCTGTAATATTCCATGGAAAGTCCCGCCCGTGATATGAAAAGGGGCCATCCCTTCAGAAATACAGGGGGTTGACAATAATCTATGCATAGATTATGTAACAGTGTGACACTCTACCTCAAATGCAAAAACAATCTCTCTGGGATAGACTCCCTTGCTATCCAGCTGATACTCATTCACTAAGTTGGTTAGGGCATCAAACTAGGAACCTTATGCTTCCTAGGTGCATGAGTAGCATAGCATAGATCTGTGTGGTAAAGTGGGGGAGCTGACGGTAGGTGTGGTGTTCCGCCTCAGATGCCAAAACAATCTCCCTGGTCTAGCGCTAGTGAAATGGGGATAGACTCCCTCGCTGTCTGGCTGATACTGACAACTTATTCCTATCGAATACAAATAATTTTTAAACAGATCTATTTAATCCCTAGATGACACCTTAATAGGTACAACCACTCCAGGTCAGAGTGGACCTGAGAGTAATGACAATAAAGGGGTACTACCCACTCTCCAAAACTGGAGCCTCACCATCAGATGCAGTTTAATGTTATACCCAGGATATCCCTTTTTTTGGAAGTGGGAGGGCCTTACCCTTCTGCAGTGGGTATAGTTAGCATATTCTAAACCCTATCAACTGAGTGGATAGAAAATTAAAATATTGATATCCGCACAGATAATCTAAATAAGATTTGTTAAAAATTGAAAAAATTTAAAAAGAAATTTTAAATTAAAACTTTCTGAAATAAAAAAATATTTGAAACGAAAAAAAAAAAAAAAAAATGGCTGAAATATTTCATTGTTTAACTCTTTACCTACTTTAAACCTCCCACAGCAGCTTTCCCACCATTGCAAGTTCATTGCAATCATACTGATAACTGCTGATGGTTAGTTCATTATAATTAAGCAGAAGAACTCAGCTTATAATGATAATAGGACTTTATTTGAACAGAATAAGTTCTGAGGTGAATAGGCAGTGAACTCTGAAATATCTCATCATACAAGTAAAAATAATCTGTGTAATAAAAAATTTGGTAAGCAAAGAGTTAAATAAGAAAAATGTTATTTCTCTGAATGTTTGAGATGAGGCTTGATGATTAGTATTATCCACGTTATTCGGACTATTGTCCCCATCTTCAGTGTTATTTGTACAACGTTTCAGCCGATATGCCCTCCGGCCTTCTTAAGGTATTCCTTCTCGGACTCGGGAACTTTCTTTTCGTAATCGGGAGCCATCACGGAACTTTGAACCTAACCCTTTATTTAATCCACGGGGGTACCCTGTTCTCATTCCGGTAAAGAAGACCGGAGGGCATATCAGCCGAAACATTGTACAAATAACAATGAAGATTTTTCAGATATCATACCTGCATATTGAAGATCCTGGTGTTTGGGAAAGAGAAACTTCCGAAGATACTGAGGGCATTCTAGATACTGTAATATTCGGCCCAACTGGATATTGGCATGTCCTTTCTTTCTAATTCCATTATAATCTCCTTCAACAGCACTACAAAAAAAGAACACATACATTTATTTATATGATATATATATATATATTATAGATAACATGGGTGCTATATTTATAAGTAAACAGTACTCAATAGCATTGATAGAGCATTTATATTTAAGTTAAGGTAGTGTGGACATGGAGTCAGTGGTGGCTGGATACTGAGAGTTTCTTGCCTATGCAATCTTCAGACCAAGTCTACTAGGTGTAAACAAACAATATATCTTCGAGAAGATCGGATGAAAAAAAAAAAAGAAAGAAAAAAAAAACATGCTTATGATTAAGTTTGAACTTCAAATGCTGATAAATTTCTATCGTTTGATCTATGTTAGACGAGCAATCAAAGATACGGGTTACGAGTTCAAATGTGGTTATGGGTATTTTGTTTGCCATCTATGCTGTCTACATAATAATCAAAATAGTTCAAAATATTCTGTGTATTGTAATTAACAAGAATATATATATATATATATATATATATATATATATATATACACACACACACACACACACACACAACAGAGAAAAGCAAAAATTGCAAAGAAAGGAGATAAAAATAAGTTATTTCAGGAAGCAATGAAATCAAGCATAGCTGATCATGTGTAGAAGGAAAGGTGGAGGGGGTCACTAATCCCTATGAAATAAAGTTAGAATAATAGAGTGAGTACAAGAAGGTATTTTCCTGACCTCTCACAGGGCCAGGATTGACACAAGGTCATTTTAATGTAGGGAATCACGCACAAACCGAAGCTCATATGATGGCTAGTGCAAAAAATGTGTGGCTCCATTGGCCTTCTCCTTTTGGGGTGCCTCAGGCACCGAGCAATAAACCCAGGCCTGCCCCTTTAAATCAAGGGGGGCAAGTGTTGCCTTGGAGGATGTTCACCAGGGAACAAGTAAATTCTTCCCACATGCCCTCCTAGGCAACATGTGGGAATAATTTGCTTCTTAACCAAAAAACTGAGAAGAGTATAAGAGTATATGCTAAACTGTGATAATTAGCACAGCATAGAATTCAACATTATATATATATTTACCAACCCCTCCGCACGAGCAGGATGCGACACAAGGTCAATTTTTTAAGCGGAGTTTAATAGGTTTGAATTCAGAGTTTGAATTCAACCTTAATAAGGCAAACTGTCTAGGAGAAGGAAAACTCTGAATTCAAACCAGTTAAACTCGGCTTAAGAAATTGACCTTGTGTCGCATCCTGCTCGTGCAGAGGGGTTGGTAAATATATATATAGGAGCCTTTGATTAAGAAAGAATAGACATTAGGTTTTAAGCTTCAAGATTAATCCAACTGATTGTCTTAGTGAGTAGGTATTTACCCAACCCATTTACAACCAGTAGGATGTGACACAAAGTCGCAAGTATGGGGCATCCAGTGAGGATCAAACTCACTATTCAGGAGTAAAGGATCTGGAAGACTAGCTTGCTAACCCTTACACCATGATGGGATGCCCTGATTGTTCTAGTGGGTATAAAGATTGGTTAAGTGAATGCAGTTACCTAGTGGTTGTAAGTTTAATCCTTAGACCAAGCATGAGGTGATCTAACTGAAACTTTTGAAATAATAAATAGAATTTCTAATTATGGTAGACATTATTTCTCAGAATTTTTTAAATGAGGCTTGATAATTAGTATTATTTGGATTATTCGGACTATTGTCCTCATTTTCACTGTTATCTGTACAACATTTCGGCCGATGTGCCTTCTGGCCTTCTTCAGGTATTTCTTGTCAAACTCGGGAACTTTCTCGGACTCAGGAACCTTCTAGTCATAATCGGGAGCCATCACGGCACTTTGAACCCAACCCTTTATTCAGTCCATGAGGGTATCCTGTTCTCATCCCACTAACCATAGCTGGGGTACAGGTATTAAGCAGTGTTAATTATTGTAGACATTATTTTAATATTTCTCTTCGAATTGGAAATTCCTTGTCAAGACAGATTTTTAAAAATAAGTCTATTAACCAAATTGGATTTTTTGTTAATGGAATAATATATTTTTGGATCAAATTGCCTAATCAGATCAAGAACAGCAATAACATAAAAGAATTAAAGATTAATTTGGATGATTTCCGAAATAACAGTAAGAAAAAGAATTTAAGAGGGCATTTTTGGGAATTATCAGCGGAATTACTTAATAGAATTTGATCTGTATATAGATATTATATTAATTGTTTTATGGGGACAGTTTAGATCTACCAACTAAAGTCGTTGGGGTGGCCTAAAGTCAGTATCAGCCAGACAGCAAGGGAGTCTGCTTGTCACCAATGCTAGACCAAGGAGATTGTTTTGGCGTCTGAGGCAAGGTGTCACACCTACCATCAGCTCCTCACTTTACCGCACAAATCACTGTGCTACTCATATGCTGAGTTGGCGAGGGCCAGTATTGAACCTGGAGCCTTGTGGTTCCTAGCTGGACGCTCTACCGACTGAGCTAAACTGACTCAATGGAGAAAAAAATGACATCAAAATGGATATCCCTTAGTAGGGATAAGAAAAATCTATAGTAGACATTAATGGATTTGTCATTAAAATAGATGGATTAGGGCCGGTTTAGCTCAGTCAGTAGAGCCTTCAGTTAGGAACCACAAGGTTCTGGTTTCATGGACTGCTCAGCCACCTGAGTTCTATCCTTAAGCATCACAGGTCGCCAGCCATGGCCAACAGGTGGCCCCATTTGGTGAGTTTTACCCCTCTGCAGAGGTGCAGTCGTTGCATTCTGAGCTAACCCAGCTCCTTATTCTTATTAAAATAACATGTTAAAACAGAATCTAAACAGTTTATACTGAAATCGCACAGTATTTCTTTGAAACAACTTTGGGAGACAAAATAGAATTGTCTCCCTTTAGAATTGAACATCACGTATTTTTTTGGTCACGTGACAGGATGAATCCAAGAATCGCCCTCTTTTACAAACACGAAGCGAGAGGCGTAGTCATTCGCTCCTCAGCTACTACCAATGGTTCCCGTCTTTGTTCCCAGACCTCCTGAGAAATAGTAAGTGGTTTCCACCCATTTTTTAAAACCATTCTTTATCTTCCTCGAACACCTCATGACTCTTGTGGTTTGGTACGGGAATTTTGTTCCCTCTTTGTGTGTTGCATAATTAAATGTTATATTGCATAAAATGATTTGTCCTTTTCCCTACCGAATATTCTGTGTTAGGTTAACCTCTTTTGGATAACCTAATGCTTTATAAGAATACTGGTATTAGCTACAATTTAACACCTCGCGAATTCCTATATTCACTCCTCAGCAACTACCAATGGTGCCAGTCTTTGTTCCCAGACCTCCTGAGAAATAGTAAGTGGTTTCCATCCCTTTATTGTTTAAATTTTTCTTAATTTTCATCGAACACCTTGTCACTCTTCTGTGGTTTGGGATGGGAACTTGGTTCCCTCTTTGTATATTGTATAATTAAATGTTATATCTTATTATAATGGAGATTTGGTGTTTGTAACTGAAAGTACATCACCTTTTACGTCACAATACCCTCAGGAATTGTGTAAGTTTATCAATGAGTATTTAATTTATGGTTAAAATTATTAATATATAGAATAAATCTTATCTATTAACTAGGAGTTTCTATGAAAATCTGAGTTAGATTTGCGTCAAAACAGCTCATGTTATTAATGTGTATAAAATGTGTCTTATATAGCACAAAGATATAATGGTTTACATAATATATGGTGTGGTTAATTTGCATGCTAGTTTTAACAAAACTGGGTTTAATAGATAATTACTTGGTGTAATTGATCTCTAACATTATTGTTTTATTATCCAACGTATTAAAATCAATCCTATGAATGATTTTATATAAAAACCAATTAAAATGTAATTAGAATAAGTGTAATATCTTTATATGCATTTTAATTTCATTATAGCCTTTTTAATTTAATATATTTCATTACATTAAAATTTAAATATGGATTTCTTGCTATTGACTTGAATGATTTTATATAAAAACCAATTAAAATGTAATTAGAATAAGTGTAATATCTTTATATGCATTTTAATTTCATTATAGCCTTTTTAATTTAATATATTTCATTACATTAAAATTAAATATTTACGCCTGGAGGGTGCAGATTCTTGCTAGTTGTATTAATTGACTTTATTGAATGATTTTATATAAAAACCAATTAAAATGTAATTAGAATAAGTGTAATATCTTTATATGCATTTTAATTTCATTATAGCCTTTTTAATTTAATATATTTCATTACATTAAAACTTAAATATTTATGCCTGGAGGGTGCAGATTCTTGCTAGTTGTATTAATTGACTTTTCTTTTTCCTTACCGGATATTTTGTGTTAGGTTACCCTCTCTTATGAGTATTATGAGATTACAGGCGTTAGCTATGAGTTAGCACCCTGCTAAAATTGGATAGCATTTTCTGAATAACCTAATAGTAATCAATATTATCAAAAATAATGATTTAATCAGTTGAAATAAATCAGTTCAACCAATTTTGTAGAAATTAAGCCAAGTCAAGCAATTATAATGGAAGTAAAAAAATTGGAATATTCCAGAATAGAAGAATTTATGGGACACATTTCAATGACACAAAACTCATTGAGGGAGTCCAGAGGAGAGTTACTAAATTAGTGAATAATTTAAAATCCCTTTCATATGTAGAAAGATTTAGGAACATTGACCTACCAAGTCTGGTTTTCCGACGTATAAGAGGGGATATGATTGAAGCCTACAAATACATGCATGGTTTTTATTCAACGAACTCTGACCTACTAAACATTGCTCAAAATACCTATACAAGGGGACATAAATTAAAACTCCTTAAAAAATCTTGTAAAGCAAACGCAAGACAAAATTATTTTAGCTACAGAGTGGTGAATACATGGAATAAACTACCTTCATCAGTAGTGAATGCCCCATTTCTAAACTCCTTCAAGGCAAAGTTGGATGATCTGTGGAATGATATTAAATATTCTGTGGATTTAAAATGAATATTTATAAGGAACAGCTGACAGGTCTCAGACCTAATATACTAGCTGAAAAGATATTATTATTATTATTATTATATGTTATTAACAGATCTTTGGTTTGGTTTGTTTTATGGCATATCAACCTCAGTGGGTCATTTAAAGCCGGCAAAGTTTTGAAATAAATTCATTCTTAATGGATACTCAATTTTTATAAATTTATGTTTTTCTATTTAATTCATAGATGGGACCCTAACAGGTACTATCACTCCGGGTCACAGTGGACCAGGGAGCAATGGTGATGAATGGGTGCTCCACATTCCCCAAACTTCCAGAATTGGAACCTCACCATCAGATAGAGTTAACGTCATTCCCAGGACACGTAGACCCTCAGTCACCACATTCTAGCACTCATATGACAAAAAGGGTTGGGGATTGCCATAAGAGCAATAGTGTCGGGACAGTTATTAACAGATGAAGAGTAAGAAAACAAACTCACTTATTTCCATTTCCGCTTTCATCAAAGATAATAATTTCATCAATGTTGAATACAACTGCAGCACGGGCAATCTAGATTTAAAATAAAATAAAATAAACAGTCAATACAAAGTAAAATAATAACCATTTTCATAACCTATAATTTGTGTAACAATTTATGGGTGTCATAAATTGTTGGCAGACCCGGTAGCGAGAATAAGGGACATTAACTTTGAAATCAGGGAGTGGAAATTTACCAATGACTGTTAGTAACCCTTGACCTCTAGAGGCATGAATCTCACGTGCCAGGAGAAACACGTGATTAGTTTTAGTTTTGAGATTCAGCCCGGCCGTCAAAGAGTTTAGATGTGCTATGAGGTTGGTCTCCCCGCGTTGTGATATGGGCTAGTTAGTTCATTTAATTGAAAACAAGTAAAGCCCAGAAGAAGAAGAAACAGAAGAATCAACACATAAACAAGTTATAAAGAAGACCAACTCCTCTCCAAGTAAGTCTCTGTATCTGTGTCTCTCTCTATCACTCGGGAACTCTCTTTGAAGTCTCACTCTCACCAATTATATACCCAATGTCAATGTGGGTATATATAATATTACCACATTTGTCAGGTATCTTACAAACTGCCATGGAAGACCTCTTCCATTTATAAATCATCTATTATCTATACATCAATACACTTGTTCCTTAATTTTCTGACCATTATCATCCTGCAACACCCTCTGGTTAAAAATGAGACTGTCCAAATTGTCCAAGATGAAATGCAAAAATGTAAATTCTGAATATCTGGTGTTGCTTATCTGCTGAATTCTTATGAGTATCATCACCCCAGCTAAATAATAGACCATTCCATTTTTATTATATAGAAAGAAAGCGAAGGAAAAGGACATACTACACAGAAAAAATATAAGGGGAAACAAGGGAAACGTGGGAGGAAAGAGGGGAGAAGAAGGGGAAGCTGGGGACAGAGGGGAGAAGGGGAAGCTGGGGGACAGAGGGGAGAAGAAGGTGAAGCTAGGGGGACAGAGGGATATGAAGGAAAGAGAAGCGGAAACAAGGGAGATAGACAGGGAGAAGAGATTAAGGGAAGGAAAACAAGTTAACTGGAGAAAGTGTGTTGAATACCAAGGAGACTATTTGGAAAAAAAAAAAAAAAAAAAAAAAAAAAAAATTCATTCATTCTTAGTCAAAAAATGTATTATAAATAAAAAAAAAAAAAAAAGATACCAGCCAAGCTGTCAACTTACCTGTCCTGCAAGATATGTCCGCAGTTCGTATGATTGTGCATTGTCCAATATAGAACCAGGTAATGCAATTGACACAGTATAATTTCGTCCTTGAATTTGAAAAAAAAAAAAGGAGGTTAATGACAATATGAAATGCAATTTGTAAAATTCCCACACATTTAAAAGTTGTATGAAGCAGAATACAGACGTGTAAAGATATCCACACAAATTGGTGGGTGTGTGTTGGGGGGGGGGAGTTAGCAAGAATTAATCAAATGTTCAAAGAATTGGTTATTTTTGGTACTGTTGAAAAAGTGTAAGTAAAGTCGTCAGGGTGATTTAAAGTCAGTATCAGCCAGAGAGCGAGGGAATCTATCCTCTTTTCACTAGTGCTTGACCAAGGAGATTGTTTGGGCGTCTGAGTCGGAGCGCCACTCCTACCATCAGCTCCTCACTTTACCACACATATCCATGTGCTACTCATACGCCGATTTGGTGAGGGCTGGAATCGAACCAGAAACCTCGAGGTTCCCAGCCGGACACTCTACCGACTGAGCTAAACGGGCTCTATGTGAAGTCGTTGGGGTGGCCTAAAGTCAGTATCAGCCAGACAGCGAGGGAGCCTATCCCCTTTTCACTAGCGCTAGATCAAGGAGATTTTTTTGCATCTGAGGTGGTGCGCCACACCTACCATCATATGATACCAGATAGATATATAGATAGATAGATAGATATGAATATAGATGGATAGATAGATGGATATGAATATAGATAGATGGATATGAATATACTTTGTATAGGTAGAAAAGTAACTCAAGAACACAACATCACAGAAACGAACAAATGGCACACAGTTTAAAATAAATGCAACATCATCTATCATACCTGCACCATTCTCTTCTTTTTCTTCTTCTTCTTCACTTTGGTCCTCAGCCTGGGAATTATCTTGGGCTTCTTTTTCTTCTTTCTGTTCCTTTTTTAGATTTTCTTCCATAGCTCTTATCAGTCGCGCTTCTTTCCATTTTTTCTTTTTGAGTCTTTCTGAAATACAAACAGTAATACAAGGGCGAGTCAAAAGTTTTGCAATATGAGGTATGTCAGAAAAGTTCCAGGACTGGTGTCACAAAAAATATTTCAAATTCAAACTACAAGTTATCCCCTTCAAAGTAATCCCCCTAGAGTCTAATGCACTTTCCCATCCTTCTCTGCCATGCTTACATGCACTCCTGGAAGGATTCTTCTGGGATTCTCTGTAGCTCTGTCGTCACGGCCTTTTTGATGTTGTGCACATCCTCAAAAATGGGTTCCCTTGATGACACCCTTGAGCTGGGGGAAGAGGAAAAAATCACATGGAGCCAGGTCGGGCGAGTTGGGAGGTTTCTCTAGCACAGTGATGTTCTTTTGGGCCAGGAACTCTTGGATACTCAGGGCAGTGTGAGCAGGTGCGTTGTCATGGTGAAGCACCTACAAGATGTCCTGCCGCAACTCTTGCCTCTTTTCACGTAATTTTTTTTTAAATATTAAAGTAATAGAATAAAAATATAAGAGGATGATCAACTGTCCTCAATACTCATGGCACACCCACGGAAGTTTCACGTTACACTAGTGTGCTGCAGCACACCGGTTGAAAAACTCTGTTTTAGAGAAATATTTACAATCCATTGACACTCAGATTGTTTACAAGAATCATCAAATGGAATATAAAAGGTCTGACTACCCCTATGATGCCAACATGTCTAAATGCAGTTGTCTCCCTTGAAATTGAGGAGAAAGGTATTTAATACAAATAAAATCCTTTCCGTCCACTGAGGACGATGGTGTAGTGTCCAAAAAAAAAAAAAATTAAAAAAATTATCTGCATCAATAGAATCAAATTTATCTATGGTACTTTACTAAGCTTAGCTTAGTTGTGGGTCAAGTCCAAAAAAGTATGTGGCATCCAGTGAGAATTGAAGTGGTATGTTAATCTAGCTTGCTTAACCATAACAACATGTGAATTAAATTTATTACATTACATCACTGGTATTGTTAAAACTTAAAATGCTTAACTACCTGGACATTTCTAAAAATATATAAACCTATAGAAAATAAATATAAAGTTTTGCAATAAGAAAAAATGAAAAACAAAAAACTCACGTTCTTCTCGTTCCTTTTTCAAATCCTTTTTCTGCCAAAAAAAAAAAAAAATTAAAAAAATAAAAAAGAGAGAAAAATTTATAATCAACCAAAGGTTTTTTTTCTAATTTATTCATTATACATTGCTAAATGTGGTTGTCTCCCTTGAAATAATAGAGCAAGATATGAATACAGTTGAATTAAATTTATTATATACCACTTAACAAAAATTTTTAAAAATTAAAAAAAAAAAAAAAAATTACAGGTTTATTTAGACATGGATCAGCACTACTTCAAGGATCAAAGATTCATTCTTTGATCCTATGATTATGATCTCTGTATTGGTTGGTTGGTTGGATTTTATGGCAAGTCAACTATTGGGTTATTTTATGCTGAAGGCATTTTGTTTTATTCATTCATGATGGGTACTCGATTTTTTTCCTATTTAACCCATAGATGGGACCCTAACAGATACTACCACTCCGGGTCAGAGTGGCCCTAGGAGTAATGATGATGAAGGGGTACTCCACATTCCCCAGAGCTCCAAAATTGAGCTTGAGATAGTTTAACGCCATAGAACATATATGATAAAAAGGGTTGGGGCTTGCCATAAGAACAATAGGGTTGAGACAATCGTATAAGTGCTAGCTGATTGATTGGTGGGGGACCTCGTCTAGCTTAAGTAAGGGCCAAAGTTGAGAGTTGCATGTCATGGACTCCTCAGCCATCTAACGGCCAACAGGTGGCCCCATTGGGGGGAGTGGGCTTAACCCTCTGCAGAGGTGCAGTGTATTCTAAAGGACCAAGCCAACAGGGCTGTGATCTCTGTGTAGTATCTGTGCATTTTGTGATGAGTCACACACACCTGAGAGAAAAATTAAATTACAATATCCTGATAAAGGACGATGGAGATTTTGATCTAGTTACAACATGCGCATGAGGTCTGAGTACTGTGAAAAAAAGGGGGTAGAAGGACTGGTGACTTACCGGTTGGAGCTACTGGTTCGGTCAAGGGAGGTTCTGGCGCTTGTGACTAAACACGAGACCAGAACAGGATTAGGTCATATAGTTTCCGGTCGAAAGTTGGAGGGGTGAGGAGGTTTACAAACGCCTATAAAATAGGCTTCCCTCTCTGTTCGCCACTACTTACATCTGTGCTTCCGCTGATCAAGCAAAATGCTGACTGCTTCGTCTCAGAATAGTTAATGGCTGAGGTGAGAGTGGTCCTTCAAGACCAACTACTTTTGCTCCCGCTGATCAAGCAAATTCTTAAGTTTTGGTAATTTTCACCTTTAGTTGTCAAAATTCCCAGCAAATAAGACAATTAGAGTAACCTCCCTTGATTTTCACTTTGAACTAAGCCGGTAGCTATTTTGAAAGTCTCCATGCGAAATAAACAAATCTTAGAAACTTTTTCGAAAACAATACAACTGCATGCTTTAGCACAAAAATATCATAAAATGTGTTCTTAATAACAATTAAGTTCATTTCAGATAATGTACACGCACAATTTTATGCTAGGAAAATTAACAAAGTTTCTTCACGTCGAGCATACTACCAGTGCTACAAGACCCCAAGCAGGAGTGGGTTGCAGAAGAGTATTCTTTTTGCAACCCCGACTTGTCAGCCTGCTCCACTTGGGTCACCAGTGTTAACCATTTTATTTTTTCCTACAGTACTTTTTTTTATATACCCTTATTTGGCACCTGCACACACAGTGAAATGTGATCAATAAACATAATGAAAAAATACAAGAACGGGAAAAAAAAAAAAAAAAAAAAAAAAAAAACAAAGGAGCTAATAAATCCTAATTTACGATTGTGTCCAAGTTTAAAAGAAAAAAAAGATTGGCGATTTTGAGGAAGATGTCGGTAAAATAAGGGAGGCTACTCCTGGTGAATTACAAAACCGTACGTACTACGAAAGTTGTTAGCTCTCTTACTTATTGTTTACACAACGGATAATGACAAATCTAACAAACGTAATTAAAAATATAAAGTGTTATTAAAAATTTGACGAAATTCAAGCTCGTCTACCTGGAGGTTGTGCAATTTAATATTGTGTTTACAAAAAATTTCAACTTGTCTTTTTTTTATGGAGACCAATGAGAATTTTAATACACACGATTGATTTCCAATTTCCATCATTAGCAACAAATGGAAGTCGCCTCCCTTTTTACCCACATATTCCGAAAGATCGTCTTAATATATAACAAAATCTTGAAGATTCTATCTTTCCTTAAATAAAACCATAATTAGTTAGTTGTCCAGGAAATAATAATTCACATTTATTTCTAGATGATAAATAAATGAAATGTATTACTACATTGTCATTTCATTTATCATAATTATTGTAATAATTACAATAATTAATAATTTACATTCATATATTTTTTAAAATTATTTTGTGTATTATAGGATTAACTTCTATATTTTTAGATGCATTTGGAATAAAATAATTGTTTAAGAAAACTTAATTATTCTATTCCACATGCATGTAAAATAAAAGGCGGGGGCACAGTATATTACCATATCGTAGCAGTCTTTTATTTGGCTGTATATTTTGGACAAGTACGGTTTGTTTGTTTGTTTTTTTTTAATTTTAAAAAAAGAAAAAAAGATTTAGAATTCACACGAAATATTTTTCTTATTCCCCGTGGAAGTTGGATACAATAATCAATTTTGTTTTAAATATTTAAATATTTAATTGCTCTTTTTTATTGCATTTATTATTCCTAAAAAATTAAAAATCAAAGAAAAAATATCTATTAATTTTTTCCCCAGATGTCATTTGCGTATTCTTTAAAAATGTTATTAAAAATCGAATCGACCCATCATTAGTACAAAATCAGATAATTTTCACCACGTGTTTACCATGAATTTTTTTTTTATAAAAAAAAAACGAAAACATCCGATTTATAAAAGTTAATGAAAAACGTGAATCAAGAAGAAACTGAAAAAAATAAAAATAAAAAAACAAACTTACAAATCGTGAATTCGTCATATTATATTTTACACGTTTTGAAGGAGTTTCCATTGCGTATTTCAGAATAGGAACTTACAATTTAAAAGCCGGTGTACATAGAATTAGTGGAACCGGTGTCAAACTTTTGATAGTTCCCTATTATATACTATACTTGACTATACCGTGTTGAATCTAAAAAAACGCATCACAATATACAAGCAATAGAGAATATGTTTTGATTTGGTTTGACTTATTCAACGTCATTATAGGTTATGTAATGCCGAAATTTGATTAATTTGCAAATTTTTTGATTTTATCATTCTTTGTATTTTCAACGTTCCATTTCAATCATTTTCATCTTTAGGTCAAATAGATCTATTTGAAAATTATTAGTTTTGGATATGAATACTTGAAACCATATAATTGTGTGCAAATTATTTGTACTATTTATAATGTAATTTATTGTGTACAGTGCTCAGGTGCACCACAACTCATCAAAGTCTCATGTCAGGTACACAGAGTAATGTTGTGCCAGGAACATGAACAGTTCACAGTAGCAAACATATGTTCCCTCCAGGCACAAGTATCTAAGTTTTAGTATAGTTAAATATCGAATTAGAAAGACTAAAGAAATTAAATAAGAACACAAAAAAGATTACACTCATTTTTACTTTATTCTAATCGATTTCAACATAAAATTATACATAGGATTGCTTCTAATACGTTTGAGAATGAAAAAAATAATATCAGAAATCGATAACACCAATTAATTATTTATTAAACACAGTTTTGTTAAAATTGGTATGCAAATTATTCACATGATATACTATGTAAACATTTATTTCTTAATGATATAAAAAATACATTAATAATATGGGCCATTTGGGGCCTGTGAGTCTGATCGCTTAGCAGCATGATCCCAGGGGGTCATACCCCCAGGCAACATCTGCCACCTTGATTTAAAGGGACAGGGCTGGGTTTATTGCCCAGTGCCTGAGGTGCTCCCCCTTGAGAGGGAATGCCAATGAGATCCACGCATTTTTTGCACCTGGCATCCCATGAGCTTCAGTTTGTGGGTGGTCCCACATTAATTTGACCTTGTGTCTGACCCGCATACATGGGATGTGTGGTAAATAAACATTAATAATATGGGCCGTTTTGAGGCAAGTCTATCTCAGCTTGCCCTGTAATAGAGACATTGTTAATAAAGAAGATGCTAATTAAGATTAAATAAATGTTGTTTTTTTTAAAAAAAAACATTGAGAATATAGCATAAATAATTATGGGAATTGTGACATTGGTGGTGACGTAGTTTCAGTTACAGACAGACATACAGATAATCTCCATTATAATAAAGAAAACTAGTTAGAAATACTGGACCATATGACCTTAAGACACCCCTTTTTGATCTCGATTAAGAAAGAACATGTTTTTCATTTACACCGTCAATATCCGGTTGTTTGTTAGGGGTTAGGGTTAGGGGTTAGGGGTTAGTTTTATAATTTTTTTAAAATCTAAAAATCGTCTGTTAAAACAACCGGATATTGATGATGTAAATAAAAAACATGTCCTTTCTTAATCGAGATCAAAAAGGGGTGCCTTAAGGTCATATGGTCCGGAATACTTGATTCCATATAACTGTGTGTAAATAAATGATTATTATTATAGACAAATAAAAAAAAAAAGCAATTAAAAAAAATCATTGGAATGGAATGTTGAAAATACAAATTGTTAAGTCCTGTGTAAATGGGTTAACATGAGACAAATTTAGGTTAGTCTGGTTGGATTTTACAGCATGTCAACCCTTGTTGGGTTATTTTATGCCAAATATGTTTTGTTTAATTCATTCTTGTTGGGTATTCAAATTTTTAAAAATTTTAACTTAAACACAAGGATTCAGAGGGACATGTTTCGCATTGCACCGTCAACATCCAGTTGTTTGTTACCAGACGATTTTTAGACGCATTTTTTTTTAAATCATAAAACTAACTGCTAACCCTAACCCTAACCCTTAACCATAACCCTAACAAACAACCGGATGTTGACGGTGCAAAGCGAAATATGTCCTTCTGAATCCAGGTGCTTAATGGAAACTTGGTCCAAAATATTTTTTAAACTCATTTTTTCTGTTTAACCCACAGATTAGACCCTAACAAGTATTACCTCTCCAAGTCAGAGTGGACCTGGGAGTAATGGTGATCAAGGGGTACACCACACTCCCCTGATATTTCACATATTTTGCACTTCTCAGCCACCAAAAATTTGATGACAGAACTCTATTCAAGCCTGGAGCACTCTGCTGCCATCTTGAATAGAATAAATATTTCTTCTATTCAAAATGGCAGGAAATCAAACAGAGTGCTCCAGGCTTGAATAGAGGTTTGTCATAAAATTTTTGGTGGCTGAGAAATGCAAAACATGTGAAATTTACAGAAGAATGTGTGATGTGTACACAGAAGCATGTATGTCAGTACCCTTATGGTACTAGTTATGACAGCTTGAGCTGCTTGCACTTGTTGCTGTATTGTATGTTGTGCTGTGTAATTGTCAGACCCCATTGCTGTTAGCAGTTTACTGCAAGATGTGCTTGAAGCTGCACCCAAGCACCAAGATGAGGTTACAAAGAGAAAAGAAAAATGGAAAAAGAAACAAGACAAAGGGCAAACTCTTAAGACACAGAGGGCGGGTGTATGACACTTATCACAACTGCTTCTCTAGCACTCTGGCTGTCTGTTGGAGGACTATTTTGGTATAGATATTGGACCATATGACCTTAAGGATACCCCTTTTGCGATTTCGACTCGTGGGGACACTTTTCTTATTTACACCGTAAAAATCCGGTTGTTTGTTAGGGGTTAGGGTTATGGATTACGGTTAGGGTTAGGGGTTAGTTTTATAATAAAAAAAAACTCTAAAAATCATTTGTTAACAATTAACTGGATTTTGACGGTGTAAATGGAAAAAAATGTCCCCAAAAGTCAAAATCGCAAGAGGGGTGCCTTAAGGTCATATGGTTCAATATTTACTAAGCTTAGCCTAGATGTGGCACAAGGCCAGAAGTATGGTGCACCCAGTGAGAATCTAACTCACTACCAATTTCCTGTTAATCTAGTTCACGAACTATTACACCATGTGAGGTGCCCATGAGGTTAGATTATTGTTGGTATAGTTATTTACTAAGCTTAGCTTAGATGTGGCACAAGGCCAGAAGTATGGAGTGCCCAATGAGAATCAAACTCATTAACAATGGTCTGCAAATCTAGATTGCTAACCATTACATTACGTGAGGTGCCCTGGACTATTTTGGTATAAGATGTTAGCAAAAATCATCACTTCTATATATAGACTTTACAAACAGTGAGAGAATCAGCAGCAGGAAGGGCGTGGTGTAATGGTTAAAGTCATGGGAAATGGACTCATCACCCCGAGTTCAAATCCTGAACATGCTAATTGCATTTCACTTAGCGCTAATACCCTTGGGAAAGGTATGAATCCTACTCTCCCTCCAGCTATGGGTAAATAGCAGGGCAGACTGGGTTCTTTAACCATGGCTAGGTAACTGGTCTAGGAGAAGGAAAACTCTGAATTCAAACCTTTTGAACTCCGCTTAAGAAATTGACCTTGTGTTGTATCCTGCTCGTGTGGAGGAGTTGGTAAATATATATATCATGAAATATTTCATTGGTATTGATAGCCCAGTGACTGATATCAAGACATTGCAACGATCTTAAATGCTTTGTTGTCCTGCCATCCCATTGGCTACTTTATACCAGAATATAGTGAAGAATATTTTATGATATATATATATTTATAATGATATAAGGTGTGCAGAAGTCCACCACTTAAACTTATAGACTCTGCGTGGGCATGTAGATTAAAACCAGCCAATCAACACGCTCGAATACGTGGTTAGTTAACTATTTAATTGCTGATCTGGAAAGCCGTTCATTTACACGTATTCTACACGGATGAACGGATCTGCAACCAAAGGATTCCGCCCAACACTGAGGAAGAACCAAGGATTCTGCTTAACACAAGGATTCTTCCCTAAGGAACAACCAAAGGATTTTCTGCCTAACACGAAGGAACAATCCAAGGATTCTATCTAACACTAAGGAACACAAGGGATCTCCACTGTAAAGTGCTCTCACCTGTGGCCTAAAAATGGCCACAACAATCGTAACAGACAGCTGACTTAACTCTCAACTTTTTCTATCTTCTAACTTCTACGCTGGCCGGCTTTCTCCGGTCTTCTTCTTCTTGGGTTGGTTTGGGTATTTCTTGGGTTTGTCTAAATATCTGTGTCTACTTCTTGTTCTTGTTTATGAACACATAGACATGGTTTAATTTTGACGTCTTTATTTTCCCAAGTCCTTGTTTCCAACCTGCTGAAAAAAAAATGAGTTTTAAAAAACTTTGAATACCCATGAAGAATGAATAAAACAAAACGTTGTCGGCATAAAATAACCCAACAAGGGTTGACATGTCATAAAATCTAACTAACCAACTAGCCATCTAACCAACCCATTTCTCTTACATTGATAATTAATCCTTTGTACATTTAGTTCTTTGGTTTTCAGCTTCTTTCAGAGCTCACAACCTTCACTCCAGGTTGCAGACATCTTTGTTAAGAGCTATCCCATAATTCAATTTGTTGCATTGCCCTTTCTTATTCTTCTCATACTTATTATCTTCTATCTACTATGCTGGCCAGATTCCTCTGGTCTCCTGTCTTCTTGGGTTAGCTTGGATGTTTCTTGGGTTTGTATAAATCTCTGTCCCCACTTCTTGTTCTTATTTATCAACACAAAAACATGGTTTAATTTAGACGTCTTTATTTTCCCATGTTCCATAATCTCATGTATTAAGAGGAATTCTCACAATAGTCGCCATTCACATCTGTCCCAAGCGATTGCCTACTTCACTCTAACAAACCTCACTTGTTCTCTCGGCTGTGTAGTCACATGAACAAACCAATTAATAAGAGAACTACTAACATGTCAATAAGGGGTCAAGGCTGTCAATTAAACTACTGGTTATTTTCCATGTCTCTCCTAACGAATTACCTGTTAATTTTTTAATTCAAATATTTCTGGAAGTGGTAGTGCCTGTTAGGGTTAATTAATCTACTATGTGTAATAAACAGGGTTAGTAGCAAGCATATGGTGGCAAGGAAAAACAAACACAGATTTTAAGTTTCAAAATTGTATTGGACAAAATAACATGAGAACGACGAAAAGCTGAAATTGAATTTAAGTGAGAAAGTCTGATTTGGTGATAATAGTAAAATGAATGATAAAGTCAGTAAAAATGTCAGGATTACCATGGTAATGTGGTAGTGGGGTGGTGACATAGGCAGAATTTTGTGTATGATAGTTGGCGTATTTTTCTTGGTATCGCTGAATGATGTGGAATTGTTCGCTTGTTAACTGTCGGTCAGATTTGGGTAGAGGTAGGTGAAGATGTAAGTCGTCCGCCTGTGATGTGGTCTGCGTGTGTCGCTGGTTTAGTCTGCTGTCGGCTTTTCAAAGCCGATTTTATATAGGCCTATGTGATCCGAAATTGGATTACAGAAGCCTTTTTTGTTTTTTGGGGGGAGAGCTTTTGATTGGATGAAAATGTGAGTTTATTCACAAAATTATTTTATTTTTATTTTTTGGGCATTCTTGTTTTCCAACCGGAACTTCAATTTGGAGCCTATGCGCAAAAACGTATTAAATTGGTCACTTCTTTTAGGCTACCATGGAGTAAACTTCCGGTTGGCGTCACAACTTATGTTTTGTCTTGTTGGCGAGTGTGTGTATCTTTTTTATTGTGGTGTGTGTGCGAATTGAATTGGTAATTAGTGAATCGAGAGATATCTATTATTGTTTATGTAACATATGCTGGCCGGATTCCTCTGGTCTCCTGTCTTCTTGGGTTAGCTTGGGTGTTTCTTGGGTTTGTATAAATCTCTGTGTCCACTTCTTGTTCTTATTTATCAACACAAAAACATGGTTTAATTTAGACGTCTTTATTTTCCCAAGTTCCATAATCTCATGTATTAAGAGGAATTCTGGCAATAATTGCCATTCACATCTGTCCCAAGCGATCGCCTACTTCACTCTAACAAACCTCACTTGTTCTCTCGGCTGTGTAGTTACATGCACAAACCAATTAATAAGAGAACTACTAACATGTCAATAAGGGGTCAAGGCTGTCAATTAAACTACTTTTTCATGTCTCTTCTAATGAATTACCTGTTAATTTTTTAATTCAAATATTTCTGGAAGTGGTAATGCCTGTTAGGGTCAATTAAACTACTGGTTATTTTCCATGTCTCTTCTAACGAATTACCTGTTAATTTTTTAATTCAAATATTTCTGGAAGTGGTAGTGCCTGTTAGGGTCCAATCTATGGGTTAAATAAATTTAAAAAAATGTGTTTTGTGGATGTAATGAAAATAACATACCTCGAAACTCAAAGCGTGCGCGGACGAGTCTGGCTTGCAGGGTCATCGCGGGAAAGAAATATGGCTGCTGTAAGCACTATATTTAACGATGGGCGATCTCGAACCAGCGAGAATGGGATTGCATATATACAAATTCTCTCGAGATCGGGCATGCATATAAGCATATGGCGATGGCTAGAGGCAGCGTCAAACGATTATGTACAACAACTACGAAAACAGCTGGCAGTAGTATTGTGGCTCTTGCAATGGGTGGACAAGGCATTTTGAGATAGATTTTGATTGTTGGTGAGCAGAGTGCAGCACTGTTGGGAGAACATTATTACTAGATGTTTAAAAGAAATGTGTTTAAAAAAACTGAATATCCAACAAGAATAGATAAAAAAAAATGTTTTCAGCATAAAATAACCTAAGGGTTGACATACTGTAAATTCCAACCAACCAACCAACCAACCAGCCAACCAGCCTGAACTTTAAAGACCTTTCAGTAGTTTTTCACTAACCTTCATTGAACCTTACTTATCCTTCATGTTACAGGTTGAATGAGATATCATTTTGTTGATTAAATAACAGCATGTGTATTCATTTCTACTTGTTTGAAATATCATAGGTTTCTGACATTGGTTCTTCAGATATTTGAGTTAGGAATATACTTCATATGTAATTACAGGAATAAGGAAGAAAATAGTTGGAAAATGGCTGAAAAGTAGAGGAAGAAATGAAGGAAAGAAAGAAGAAATTGAAAATGAGAAAAACAAGGAATGTGAAAATGAATGAAGGAAAGAAGAAGAAATTTAAGGAAGGAATTAAGAATTTTAAAAAAATATGAAATGTGGGATATGTAAAAAGAAGAGAAAAACGAAAATGGTTGAAATCGAGAAGAAGGAATGAAGGAAAGAAAGAAGGAATTGAAAATGTGGTAAACAGCAAAGGAATGCAAAAATGAAGAAGAAGGAAGGAAGGAAGGATGAAGAAATCAAAGGGAGGAATTAAGATTATTTTTAAATATAAAAGGTGGGCCATGTAAAAAAAAAGAGAGAAAAAAATTGAAAAAAATTGGAAAAAAAAAAAATGGAGAAAAACATGGAAGAAGATACCAAATGGAGAAAATGGTGCGAGGAAGTGAAGAAGAAGAAAAAAAAAAGGAAGAAGGGAGTTAGGATTAGGATAATGAAGGAATTTAAAATGTTCAGTGATCCAAATAATTTACTCTGAACCCTTTAAATGTCAGCAGGTAAGAATTTTAGTTTTGGTTGGGGTTGGGGTTGGGGAAAAGAAATAGAGGAAGGGATGGGGAAAAATCAATTACTGAAAAAAAAAAAAAACTCCATAATTTTAATAATCCTTTGAGTATCGGCAATTTTATGCCTGTATTAGTTCTGATCCATTAAACCTATGAATGTCAACAACTAAGGGATGTTCTAAAAGTAATGCCTGCTTTTTTTTTGTAATGGAAAACAGATAGAGGGAGTACAATAATACCTTTACATAGAGCAAGCTTTCAGCTACAAAACAATATCCGCTATTGATGACTTTTTCTTGACCAATGAGATCCAAGCATTGCAACACTGATGGAATAAGTGTATGGGCAGCAAAAAATAAACTTCCTTAGGTCACATCCCATAAGAGTGTTTTGATAAGCATAACTTTTCATCCAACTCTCGTATGTATATATATATATATATATATATATATATATGTAATATAGTGAAAAATTGAAAAAACACAAGTTCATAAAACAAGTGATGTTTATTTCACCTACGCTGCAGTGTTTTGATTTGTTTCAATAGATCTTCATCAGGGCTTTCGTTAATTTGAGGGAAGAAAAATACATGTATCACAGAAAATAAGAAATCTGCGATACATGTATTTTTCTTCCCTAAATTAACGAAAGCCTTGATGTAGATCTATTGAAACAGATCAAAACACTGCAGCAGGCGAAATAAACATCACTTGTTTCATGAACTTGTGTTTTTTAAATTTTTCACTATATTACATAGTCAGATTTCACTTCCACTTTCTCTTCATATATATATATATATATATATATATTCTTTGTTGGGGTACCAAATTTCTTGGTACAAGGTGATTCTAGGCTGATCCTATTCTCTAACACTAGTTTGTTGTAGAGTTCAGGTTCCGTGTGAGAGCTCAATGTTTAATTTTTATAAACAGAGCAAATTTATTTGTGAATAAAAAGGCCTTAAATACCATGGGTATCGTGATTATGGACCATTTCCACTTGTGGATATCTGGGGCCCACTGAGCTTCGTCAGACCACGTTTTTATTTTATTCAGACTCTGAATAAAATAAAAACATGGTCTGACAAGTGGAAATGGTCTATAATCACGATACCCATGGTATTTAAGGCCTTTTTATTCTATATATATATATATATATATATATATATATATATATATATATATATATATATATATATATATATATATATATATATATATATATATATATAGAGAGAGAGAGAGAGAGAGAGAGATAGGAACAGGTTAAGGTATCTGCTGTTGATGACCTTTTTGACTGATAAGATCCAGGCATTGCAACAATGATGGAAGAAGTGTACGGACCGCAAGGGGGACTATGTTGAAAAATAAACCTCATTTGGTTATATTCCCTGACAGTATCTTGAACAGTATCTTGATCAGCCTATGAACTTTTCAGCCAAATTTTGTATATAGATAGATAGATAGATAGATAGGTACAGGTTTAGAGAGAGAGAGAGAGAGAGAGAGAGAGAGAGAGATGGGGGAGGGGGGACAGGTTGAGATATCTGCTGTTGATGACTTTTTTGACCAATGGGATCTAAGCATTGCAACACCAATAGAAGAAGTGTATAGGCCTTAAAGGGACTATGTTGAAAAATAAACCTGATTTAGTCACATTTAATAAGAGTATCTTGGTCAGCCTATGAACTTTTTAGCTGACCTTCATATCTTATATTTCTCTTATCTTTTTATTGCTGTTTCCATAGTTTTTATGGAATTAAAGTTAATGTACCTATCTAGAATAGCATGCTGCTGAACTATCTGTGGTAATGAAAAAAATTCAAATTACTCTACACTACTTGCTAAAAATAATAGGCTATGCCGATCCATTATCAAACCATTTACCAATACTAGTGTGTTTATGTGTAGGGGTCCACAGGAGAATATTGCTATGCCTATCCTGAAAAACACTAAGACTTTTTAATCTAGACACACAAAAAATGTCTTAGAAGGTACCAATGACACAGGGTAGAGTAGCTGTGAACATGGATTTAAGTTTGTTTCCATCACCAAACTTATATGTCTGTAATGGTTCATAAGCTGTAGATTCTTGTTAGGGCAGGTTTGGAGGAACAAAGAAAAAAAGGATCGTATTCTAAAAATAGACAAAGCCAGACTGACCAACGCCAAAAGTTCAAAACTCCCGCCAACTAACGGATATTCTGAGAGCGGGGGAAAAGGAAGATTTATAGTAGTAGAGAGCAGAAAAGCAGTGGCCAGCAAACAGACAAGTTCACGAATACCAACCCTCCTCGAACCAGGTAAACAAATACAATTAAGCTTTAAGAATTTGTAAAAAGGAAAATTCATTAACCAAACCACACCTTTGTAACTTGTTGTTCGTTTTGTACAATTTATAATACACATATAAGTCGTTGGAGTAGCCTATAGTTAGTATCAGCCAGAGAGTGAGGGAGTCTATCCCCTTTTCACTAGTGCTAGACCAAGGAGATTTTTTGGGCATCTGAGGCAGAATGCCACTTCTACCATCAGCTCCTCACTTTACCGCACATATCCATGTGCTACTCATATGCTAAGTTGGCATGTTTTTCTATTTAATCCATAGATGGGATCCTAACAGGTACTACCACTCTGGGTCAGAGTGGACCAGGGAGCAATGGTGATGAAGGGGTGCCCCACATTCCCCAAACCTCCAAAACTGGAACCTCACCATCAGATAGAGTTTAACATCATTCCCAGACATGTAGACCCTCAGTCACCACCTTCTAGCACCCATATGATAAAAAGGGGTTGGGGCTTGACATAAGGGCAATAGGGTTGGGAAAATCATATAGGTGCTAGGGCTTGATGTGACCACCCGATTGATCGGAGGGGGCCTGTCCAACCGCCCGTCTAACACAAGATAGGGCCAAAGTGGAGTATTGCAAGTCATGAACTGCTCATCCACCTGGGCTCTATCCTTAAGCATCACAGGTCACCACCCACGGCCAACAGGTGGCCCCAATGGGGAATCTTACCCCTCTGCAGAGGTGCAGTTGGTGCATTCTAATACCCCAGCCGACATTTAAAAAAAGATAATTCATAGACAATATGGTTATTTCCTATAAGTCCAATATAAACAAAGGGGAACCACTTTTGACTGAAAGATTATTTAATTATTTTCCCATCAAACTAACCCTAAACCCTAACTCTAACCCCTAACCCTAACCCTAACCCCGTCTTCTTTTTTCCTAGTAGATCAATAAATAAATAAATAATTTATCAGTCAAGAGTGGTTCCCCTTTGTTTATGTTGAACTTATAGGAAATAACCATATTGTCTATGCATTATCTTTTTTTTAATTGTTTTGACATGTCACATAGCATGAGTCTGCTGACTGTAGCTTTTACTAGTCTTTCATTTAGAAATTTCCTCTCCACAAAATAGCTATGAACCTAGAATTCTGAAACCTAAAAGTGTCTTTTATTTTTGTCTTTGTCTTTTCCCCTCCTTTAATTCCTTTTTAGCCTGACAGCCCACAAGAAGGAAGAACCACATATAATAGGATTTAAAAGAAACTGTTGATAATTTTGACATATAAGGTGTGTGCTAGATACCCGCTCCTACTTATAGACTCGGCGAGAAGTATGTGATCAAACTCTTGGCCAATCACTGGCAGTACTCTGCTGCTGATACAATACTTAAACCGACAGTACTGGCCATAACTACTTTGCCTTTCGGGGACGACGGACATAGGATTAAATCACTGGACCTTTAACAATATGCAGGATAGGACTTATACACAGGATAGGACTTATTCGCTTACCAAAGGATTCCATAACTCAGGACTTACTTACTTTAAGCCCTTTTCAACTGGCCAAGGATGGCATTTAAAAACTTTACAGAAACAACCAGTGACCATGCACCTAAAACGACCAGTAGTGTTATATACCCATACCCACATGTGATGTTGCGGGTATATATATGAGGAAAAGGAGGTTGGAATGAATCCAACAGAATGAGGTAAAAATATAAGGAATGCAAGAACAAAACTCAGACAAAAATGTGTAGTATATTTCGCTGGGATATTGAACTCAGCTTCATCAGCTTTTATTGAATTATTCAGATCATACAAGTGTTTTATAGAAGGGGGAAGTAGGTAGGTGGGTAAGTTTTGTGTGTGAGGGAAGGTTTGATTAATTATAGGGGACATCTTTGGGGAAAGATGAGAAGGAAATCAGATGGGAAGAGAGTTGAGGGAGGTAGGTAGAAAAAAATGAATGGTGAGAAATACCGGATAGGGGAGGTGAGTAGCCTTTCTTGGAGAGAGATTTGAGTAGTGGAAGTAGCAAATGGGAGTAATAAAAGGGGGGTGGTTAGATGACCATAAAATCAAAATCAAACCTGTTTGTTAGTATGTGGGTTATGGCCAAATAGGTCAGCAAGTGAGGGTCAACAGGGGAGGTTAGTTTAGTTGGGGTTGGGAAAAACACAATGTTCTTTTACTAGAGAGAGAGGAGAGTGATAGACAGATATCAGAGAGATGAGATACATAACTTTTTTTGGCCATTTGTGATCGCCTACTTTTCTTGCTTTTTGCTTCTTTCTATTTCTTCTTGGATTTTATGTTGTTGTTGGTTCTTCATCTCTTGGCCGGTCTTCTAACTAATGCATGCATCAACCAACAACGCCATGTTATTTTTTACAACTTTATTCTTAACTAAGTTTCTTTACTATCTAACATAGTGATCGTAGTTGAGTTCCACCTAAGGCAAGAGACATCTCTCTCCACCAACATCCTGCTTGGAACTGAGGATCTAACTAGCTCTCATGTGATTTCATGTGATTTGCGGTTTTCCTGCCACTGGGGTCAAAAGTTCCCCAACGGTCTGTAACTTTCCATTTTTGCTACGCAGTGTTGTCAATAATCTATGCTACCATAGATTATGCAAAAGTAGTAGAGCCCAGTCTGCTCTACTATATACCCGTAGCTGGTGAGAGAATAGTTGGATTCGTACCTTTTCAAAGGGTATTAGCGCTATGTGAAATGCAAACAGCTGCGTCCAGGATTTGAACTCGTCTCGTTGTATCCATTTCCTACGACAGTAACCATTACACCATACATCTCCAGCAACGTGATGATGATGATGATGATGATGATGATGATGATGATTATCACATGTAAAAACAACAATAACGAGCATGGTGTAAAGTTTTTAAATTGAAGGGTTCTCAGATACCCATGGAACTTTGTTTCCCAAATTTCATAACTCAACTCATCGCCATTGAAGAGTGTGCCTGGGCCCATAACCTGTAAAGTTTTAAATTGAATGGTTCTCAGATACCCATGGAACTTTGTTTCCCAAATTTCGTAACTCGACTCATCGCCATTGAAGAGTGTACCTGGGCCCATAACCTGTAAAGTTTTTAAATTGAAGGGTTCTCAGATACCCATGGAACTTTGTCTCCCAAGTTTTGTAACTCGACTCGTTGCCATTGAAGAAGATCCGAGCGTACCTGGGCCCATAACCTGTAATTTTTTTAAATTGAAGGGTTCTCAGATAAACATGGAACTTCTCTCTTTCTTTTTTCTTTTTTTCTTCTCATATCTGAAAATTATCAACACATGGCACTGAAGAGATTGAGTAAGGAATAAATTTGAGGTGTGAATTTGAGTTTCTGCAAAACAATGGCTCTTTTAACTTATTTAGTAAAGCAGCTGCTTCAATGAAGCAGACTTCCTCAACAGCAAAACGGAGCACCTGTTTGAGACTCACCTAGAACTTAGCCTTTACTATTGTCTCTAAACTATACTGTACCTCATTGTTGTAGATTGCCATGTGAAGTAAAATATTTCTTATTTTCATTCTTATTGGCCAAGTTGTCTGATACTTTCCACATTTTTGTCACCCAACTTTGGGTTGAATAGTACCACTACTGTTCTTCTACAAGGATGGCTTTGGCATGAAGTTTGATATGCCATTAAACAAAAACAAAGAAACTTTACAGAAATTTAGAATAACAGAATAACAGAAAAGCATTCTCCTTACAGAAATTAAGAATAAAGAAATAACAGAATAACATTCTCCTTACAGAAATTTAGAATTACAGAATAACAGAAAAACCGAATACAATCCTCCTTATATAATTTTACCTTAAAAAGTAACAATAGAATAATGGAAATTTAGAATAAAAGAATAACAGAATAAGATTCTTACAGATATTTAGAATGACAGAATAACAGAACATTTTCCTTACAGAAATTCAGAATAACATAATTATAGAATAACATTCTTCTTAGAGAAATTCAGAATAACAAAACATTCTACTTACAGAAATTTGCAAGGAGAGAATAACTGAATTTCATTCTCCTGACAGAAATTTAGGATAACAGAATAACAATCTCCTTACAGAATATTAGAATAATAATGACAATAAAATCACCGTATTTTAGAATAACGGAATAACTGAATAATGTTCTCCTTACAGAAATTTAGAATAACAGATTATTTTACTTACAGAAATATTGAATAACAGAATAACTGAATAACATTCTCCTTGCGAAGTTTAGAATAATAATAATAATGATATTACTGAATTTTAGAATAACAGAATAATAGTTCTCCTTACAGAAAAGTTCTCCTTACAGAAAATTAGAAGGACAGAATAAGTGAATAATATTCTCCTAACAGAAATTTAGGTTAACAGAATAAAATCCTCCTTACAGAAGACAGATGTTTTTCATTATTCTTTATTTATTTCTCAATATTGAAGAAACTGGGAAAAAATAAAAATCTTCGCTTTGATAAAAATTGGTCTTTGTCAATTTTTTTTTCTTTTCATTTTCCCACTTTTTCTTGAACTAATTCCATCAAATTTTTATTTTTTGTTTTGTTTTTTTTGTTTTCTAAATATTGTTTCCATTCAATTTTTTTTTTTTTGGTTAACTTTGCATTTTTTAAATTATTTCAATTGTTATTCCAATCCTTTGAATTTGGCAATATAGTATTTTTTTTAAAGCATTATTTGGTCTTTATTTTTCTTATTAATTCTTACAAGTATTTCCTTTCATCTTTCTTTCCCCTTTTGCCTCAAACAAGTCTGGTTTATCACACCAGCTGCTTTACCAAATAAGCTTGTTACAAGGATAACATGAATTTGTTTCCCATCTATGGGTTAAATAAAAAAATGTATTTATAAAAAAATTGTATTATCCATTAAGAATTGATTTATTTTAAAACTTTATCGGCATTAAATGACCCACTGAGGTTGATATGCTGTAAAACAAAACCAAACCAAAAAAATGAATTTGTTTAGTTTGGTTTCTTTGTTTAATGACATATCAACCTTCATGGGTTATTTAATGCCAAAGCCATCTTTGTATATATTTACGTCCACACACACACACACAAGCAGGATGCAAAACATGGTCAATTTCTTAAGTGGAATTTAACAGGTTTCAATTCAAAGTTGTCATTCTCCCAGACCGGTTGCAAGAAATAGACATTTTAGTCATTTGTGTTCTATTTTAAGCTTCCTGTGAAATATGCGAGCACGAAGGAAATGCCTATTAAGAATATTCCTTGTAAGATGGGAATGAATATTCCTAAGATTTCTCATAAAATAAAACTTGCAATACTAATATCTAAGTATTTACCCAACCCTTCACATGAGCAGGATGTGACACAAGGTTAATTTCTTAAGCAGAATTTAACAGGTTTTGTCGCATCCACCTGACTATTACGCTCACAAATGGCTTTCCTACTCTTGCATTTTGCTTTCATTCATTTGCATAATTTGTGCATAAGACCATACAGACTAGAGATAGTATTTTCATAAGTTTTATTTCCACACAGTGCAACCGTGAAAACTGAAATTAAGATGAAATTTGGTATAAGTTACAAAATATACAAAATGGGACGATAGATTTACAATAAAATAAAACAAAAACAAATTCACATAAAAAAGGGGCTATTATAAAGTCAACAGGAAACTCATAATTACCAAAATTCTAAAACATAAAACATTCAAGCTTATCTATAACTTACATAGTAAAGGGTTTTTTGGGTTATTCAACTTATTGGCCTTAAAAGGCACAAACAGTGTGTTAAATTAGGTAAGGAAATAATTTACAGTTTAAAATAATTTAACACTTGTTTAAACTATACAGAACAAATACAGTTTTAAGAAGAATGGAAAACAGTTTACCTTGTTAGCACCTTATCGGGGACGGATTCGAGTGACTATTTCTTAGTACCTATACTAAGAATGCGATGAAAATAACCGTCCCAAAATTCAGTATTTTACTTTTGCAACTGACACCAACAATCGCCAGACTGGAAAGACGGCTTCTTGCTGGTTCCAAATCAATCTGCCTTAAGACCAAATTCCTACACCGAACATGAGCCCTACAAAAACTTTCATTTTCACTCTTAAAACCTTTTGTTTTCACTGTCTATTACAAATAGCTACACAAGGCAAACAATCTTCCACCTATCTCCGAAAATGCATTTATATCTACTTTTGGGTGATTTTAAACTAACAAACTATTTTCTCTAAGGGAAATCTTAAAATGGTGACAAGGTCACTGGGTACTCATGGGATAGGGGAAGGAAGGGTCATAATACAAACCTGTTAACCAAATAGTCGGTAATTTATGAGGAAGTGCGTCCGGTCTCCTGCCTCAAAAATTGCTACCCAGTGACTATCAAAATAACAACCCCAGCTCATCGTAATTCTTGTTTATTTATCATAATTTGTCGTAATTCTTGTTTAGATATGAAGATGGATATATAGTTTGGAATAGACTGAGATAGATAGATAGATAAACAAACAAATAATATAGATAGATATGAACAAATGGAGATAGATAGATAGATATCTTCAACAAGAAAATGTATTTGGGGGGGGGTCGATCTTTTTTGTCGTAATTCTTGTTTATTTAAACTAAAAACAAGACATAAACAAACATGAATAAATAAAAAATCTTAGTATTTAAAGTAAATAGATAATATGAACAAATTGAGATAGATAGATAGATATGAAGATGGATAGTTTGAATAGACTGGGCTGTCGTTATTTTAATAGTCACGGTAGCAATTTTTGAGGCAGGAGCCGGACGCACTTCTCATAAATTACCAAATAGTCCAAAAAATGGTAAATGCTGAACTTCTGCTGACGGCAGCCACAGGTTTCAATTCAGAGTTGTTCTTCTCCTAGACTGATTGCTTAACTAAGAGCCCAGTCAGCTCTATTATTTACCCATAGTTGGAGGGAGAATAGATGGATACATACATTTCTCAAGATCTTTCTTTAATTTAGCTTGGCTTATTTAAGAGCATATCAATCATTTATGGGTTATTTAATGCCAAAATTTGAATCATTTGTAAATGTTTTTTTATAGCTATAATGGACCGGGTTAGCTCAGTCGGTAGAGCGTTCAGCTAGAAATCACAAGGTTCCTAGTTCGATACCAGTCCTCGCCAACTCAGCGTTATGAGTAGCACAGAGATCTGTGCGGTAAAGTAAGGAGCCGATGGTAGGAGTGGTGCTCCACCTCAGATGCAAAAACAATCTCCTTTGTCTAGCGCTAGTGAAAAGTGGATAGACTCCCTCACTGATTGGCTGATACCGACATTAGGCCGCCCCGACGACTTTACTTTACTTTACTTTTATAACTATTTTAATCATTTTCACCTTTGGGTCAAATAGATCTATTTGAAAATTATTAGTATTGGTTTGGTTTCTTTGTTTAATGTCAAATCAACCTTCATGGGTAATATAATGCCAAAGCCATCCTTGTAGAAGAATAGTTGTGGTACTATTTAACCCATAGGTGGGGGATAAAGGGCTTTATTCCTTTCACATGGGCACCATTCAGAAAAAGAACATGATAGCCCTACAAGAGTTCAAACTCGGTTACTAAAATGTTGCAGTCCAGCATGATAGCCACTATTCCACAGGGATCTGATAAGACCTTTATCCATCTTTCCAATATTTACAAAAAATGTGATGGCTATGATGGACGGATGAACAAAAATTAGATTTACTTACCAGGCTGGAGTTTAACAGGTTTCAATTCAGAGTTTTCCTTTCTAATATAAACTGTATAGAAATTGTAGTGAGAGAGGAGACCTACCTTGTGCAACACGGTGTGACAGAGAGAGTGGCAGGCATGAAGACTTGCCGTATTCTTGAAGGAAGCGGGCTAGGCTTTGCCTGGCATGTAGGACTGACCTAGGGTCGAACCTGCTTCCTTCAGAATGAGAGAGCTGTGGACGATCAGTGAAATAAGAAATAGCATAGTGGCCCGGATGTAGGTGGTTGCACCGTGCTGACGAGTGTCACACGTGCTGCACGGACAATTATGAGTGAGGAGCCCAGATGTGGTGAAATTGAGGTGTATTTAAAGGACTTATTCTCACAGATCAGGGAGAACGACTGCAGTAGTATTTTGTTGTCGAGACGAGCGGGACAAAGAAATAATTTTGGATATTGGATTTTGGAGCGTGATACAGTTGGGAGTGTTTAGACTGTCGATTGGAACCTTGCGTCAGACTTGACTGTGACCCCCCCCCACACACACACACACTGATTAGAGAAATATACAATGTTTATTGTTCAGTCCAGGACATTAGCTTAAAAAACTCACTTGTTTTTTTTTCTTGATTTTATACAAATCTGTCTATCCCATGTAAATTTCTCAATGTCAGATCTATCTATCTATCTATCTATCTATTAATAATGGAGATTCACTTCCGGTTTTTGTCTGTAACAAAAACTACATCACTGCTTATGTCACTATACCCAAAATCATCATAACATAGAATAAATACACTCAAAATTTGAACATACAATATTAGACAGTCCTCATTGTTTTTTAATACAAGTTTTAATAGATACACCCCCGTATCATATATTTATATATAGTTTGTTTTATTTTGATAGATATTCAAAGTTAATAGAACTTAGTTTCAATTTCAAATTGTTTTATTTTTTTTACTCCTGTAATAAATTTGATGATTTCATGATTTATGGTTCAAACTCTCCGACATTTAATTTTTAACTTCCACCTCCTCAAGCAATATCTTTAAAAAAATTATTTTTACATCGCCCGGAGGGTGTTTTTTTTATTTTGCTAGTCTATCTAATGGAAACTGTATAGAAATCTACAATGTCTATTGTTCCGTCCAGGACTTTAGGTTGGTAAAACTCACTTTTTTTTCCTTTTTTTTTTTTAAATGATGTTAAAAGTGCCTTTTATTCCAGTTTTTATTTGGTATTTGTAAAATCAACAAAAACAAATTGTATACATAACAACAATGAATAAATGAAAAAAATAAAAAATCAATTTCTGTGCATGCAATCTAACTTTTACTTCCAAGAACAATCACTTCATTCATAAATCCATTCATTCATACATCTTGGGTTTTTTTTTTTTTTTTTTTAATAATTTTTTTTTGTGCTGATGGTGGGCAGATTTACTAGGCTTAATGTTATTACTTTATATTATCAATAAAGTAATAGGTAATCTGTAAGAAAGAGAGAGAGAAAGAAAGAAAGAAAGAAAGAAAGAAAGAGCACTTTGTTATGAAAGGAAGAGAAGGAGTGTTGGAGTAAAAGAAAGAAAAGCAAGTAAAAAAGAGTGTGTGTGTGTGTGTGTGTGTGTGTGTGTGTGTGTGTGTGTGTGTGTGTGTGTGTGTGACAGAGAGAGAGAGAGAGAGAGAGAGAGAGAGAGAGAGAGAGAGAGAACCCTTTGTTATGAAAGGAAGTGATAAATTGGACTGTAATAAAGCAAGCAAGAAAGAAAGAAAGAAAAGCATGCAAACGAGAGAGAGAGAGAGAGAGAGAGAGAGAGAGAGAGAGAGAGAGAGAGGAGAGAGAGAGAAGAGAAGAGAAATTAAGAAACGCTTGGTTATGAAAGGATGAGAAAAATACCAGTGTAGGAGTGAAAGAAAGAAAGAAAGAAAATAAGTAAGAAAGAATGAAAGAAAGAAAAGCAAGAGAGAAGGGGAAGAAACAAGGAAAGAAAGAGAAGGAAAGAAAGAAAAGAAGAAAGAAAAGGAAGAAAGAAAGAGAGGGAAAGGAAGAAGGAAAGAAAAACAAGCAAAAAAGAATGAAAGAAAGAAAGAAAGAAGAAAGAAGAAAGAAAGAAAGAAAAACAAGAAAGAAAACGAAAGAGTTTGAGTTTTGTTTACGGCATAAACCCCTGTGGTCATTTAATGCCAAGAAAAACGAAAGAAATAAAGAAATACATTTAAAAAAGAGAGAAACAAAGAAATAAAGAAAGGAAGAGTAAAAACAAGAAAGAATGTAAAAGCAAGAAAAAAAGAACGCTTTGTTATGAATTAGAAGAGAAAAATAGGAGTGTGGGAGCGAAAGAAAGAAAGAAAGAAAGAAAGAAAGAAAGAAAGAAATATAGTACAATACTAATCCTATTGCCACCCCAATCTTATTTTACGTTTTATCTCATTACGTCATGTACAACCAGAAGCTGCTGATGACGTCATTTATACCAATAACATGGTGCACTCCACGTCAACTTACCGGGCGAGTAGCCGTTTCGCTAACGAAACATTGCGAGAAACACTTTTTTATATGATAAGAGTAAAATGCGTAGCAGGAAATGATTTTTTTCTATATATCTTTTGAATAACTACAATATTACGTTTTCAAATATCTCTGTTTATTTATTCATTAATTTTCTTTACTGTTTTTGCTGTGTCAATCAACCGGGACATGTCTGCCGTGTAAATAAATACATAAAAAACAGCTGGGCGTGTTCTAGCGGGTCGGACATTTGAAATACGACTTTTGCTTAAGAAATTATATCTATCGATTCTCTCTGTAGTTATATATATATATATATATATATGACCCAGAAAAAAAAACAGAACCCACAAATTTTGTAATAAACTGTTAATTTTAACTATTGGGGTCTTGGTTAGAGTTTAGGGTTAGGGTTAGGGTGTAGGGTTAGGATTGGGGTTTAGGGTTAGTTTAATAGGAAATGAATAGATAATTTGGGTTCTGTTTTTTCTGGGTCAGCCTATATACCGGTGACCCAGAAAAAACAGAACCCACAAATTTTGTAATAAAACTGTTAATTTTAACTAGGGGCTTTAGGGTTAGGCTTAGGCTTAGGCTTAGGGGTTAGGGTTGGGGCTGGGGTTTAAGGTTAGTTTAATGGAAAAATAAATAAATAATTTAGGTTCTGTTTTTTCTGGGTCACTCTAATTTTGACACCTTTGTGCAAGTTCAGCCATGTATATATATATATATATATATATATATATATATATATATATATATATATGTGTGTGTGTGTGTGTGTGTGTTTGTGTGTGACTTCACAGATGTATTTTACAAAATAAATTTAAACTCCTGATTGAAAAAATTAACAAAAATCAGGTAATTATCCCATTTTAATGAAATTTTCAGTGTTGATTTATTAATGAAGCAATTTTATAATGCATTAGTTATTCTATTTAAAAACTTTTCTGATTTTTTCCAGGTCATTTAATTTTGACCCCCCCCCCTTACTTTAAGGGCGCAAAATTTCGGTGGGGGTTATATACTTTTGAAACTAATTAATGTATGAATAAAAAGACAAAAGAAAAAAAAAAGTGTGAATTGAAGAAAACAAATTCTTTCAAAGGAGCGCATCTGGTAGAAAATAGGTATTGAAAATCTAAAAATTGAATGTAAAAAAACTAAAAAAAATATTTTTGTAGATCTTTTTTTTTTTACTCTTTTGTTTATGTATATAATTGTTTTTTTGGATTATCAGTGAAAATATTATACATTGATATTTGTTCTGTCTAAAAGGGAGCCTTTGTGTTGTAATTAAGAGCCTTCATGGAACTTCGAACCAAACCCTTTGTAAGAAAGGTTCAAAGTTATATATATTGGATACATGACTCCGATGAAGGTTAACAGACAAAACATTTAATATGGACAGCACATGGATATGACGAGATACAAAGTACATAGGTAAAACAAGGTTACATGTATTAAGATAAACACACATTCATAAATGGTACAAGATATACAAAAATTACAGACATGAGACTAGGGATAGTCCATGCTGTAAATAACTTACAGTAATTTAAGGGGGGGGGGCGGAGCCCCAACGAGAAGGAGTAGGCCGTGTCTACCCCATGTGTCTCGTGGTTACTGGAACAGGAAAAGAGACAGAAGGGTTTGAACCCGGCGCTTAAATACTATAGCCCCCTAGCGGGCACCAGCAAACTAAACGGACAGACAACTCAACGGGAAGATAATCCCTACACCTTTATTCAATCCAGACTGTTCTCATTCCATTAACCATGACCAGGTACAAGGGTTAAGCTGTGTTAATTATTCGGTAATGAGTGAATAGAGAAATTTAGCATATATAAAGGAAAAAATGCTGCCAAAATATACTTATATATATATATATATATATATATATATATATATATATATTACTGAGCATGAAAATGAGCATAAAAGTAAGCAAATAGCATCTGACATTTTAATTATTGGAATGGTTCTCGCAGAATAATAAGTTGTAGAGATAATGAAAAGATTTCTTTCAATTTTTTCACTTGGACGCTTGGCAGAATTAATCGTCATTACTAAAAATTGTAACAACAATTGAATAGTTAAAACATGGTTACAATAACATGTAGTAGTTGCACAACAGATATCATGTATATTTGTGTAGGGGTGGAATTTTGAAGATCTAATTGGGGTCAATCTCTTTCTCTTTCTCTCTCTCTCTCTCTCTCTCTCTCTCTCTCTCCTCTCTCTCTCTCTTTCTCTCTCTCTCACCATAAGGATCTTCAGGGTTAATTCCAATGAATTAATCAAGATATTGATTAATTACAGTTAATTGCAGAATTAACCCTGAAGATCCTTATGGTGAAACTCAAGTAGGTTATTTCAATACACACTGTAATACTAAATCCGCTCTACTAACGTATTGAGCACTTTATATTTGTTATAACACTGACTTATTCGGTTAATACTTGTATCAACCTTCAATATTGGGATTAACTCAATATTTTTTACCGGTAAGTCATTCCCTTTATCATATATATATATATATATATATATATATATATATTAAAAATCAAAATCGAATAGAATGAAATAGATATTTTACCTTTGAAAAGTTCTGTTGAGAAATGATTTGAATTGTTTATTGTAGCCAATATTGTCTGTTTCATTTTCGGAGGGGCGGGTTAGCTCAGTCGGTAGAGCGTTCGGCTAGAAACCACAATGTTCCTAGTTCGATACCGGTCCCCGCCAACTCAGCGTATGACTAGCACAGGGATCTGTGCGGTAAAGTAAGGAGCTGATGGAAGGTGTGGCGCTCCACCTCAGATGCTAAAAACAATCTCCTTGGTCTAGCGCTATTGAAAAAGGGATAGGCTGACTTGCTGATACCGACTGTAGGCCGCCCCAACGACGAATATATATATATATATATATATATATATTTTTAAATAATTAAAAAATTTGTGAATCCAATACTCCATAATATCGAGTTCATTCATTTATACATTTTTAATGCTTCATAATAACGCCCAATTTTTTAAAAAACATTTTTTAGATATATATACCGAGAGAAGCATACGTAGACCACCTAAAATATATGAATACATATATATATATATATATATATATATATATATAAGTGTGTGTGTGTGTGTGTCTGTGTGTGTGTGTTGATGAATGATGGTTTGGTTGACTATCAATTTATCTATATATATATATATATATAGAATAAACCTGACGAAAGTAATAACAAATAGACTTTATTGTGTGAGCAACGTCAAACAGAAACAATACAAAACAGGATAGACAGATTCAAAGAATATATGTGTACAGAATAAATCTTCCAATAGAAAAAGAATCCTTGCAGATAATCCTGAACAGAGAATTAAAGTTGTTACTTTCTGTTTGGAAAGGCTCTCATGTAACATGTACATGGAATGCCTATGAGAGACAAAGCACCTTTTCCTGCAGATAAAAGACGCAACAGGTGCGTGTGACCTCTGTAGGGTGAAGAAGCACTTGTGTAACAGGTACACTGAATAACTATGGGGGGCAAAGTTCCCCAGCCTTAAAGGAGGTGCATGGTGTAATGGTTATTGTTGTAGGGAACGGCATGATGAGTTCAAATCATGTTTGTATTTCATATAGTGCTGATACTCTTGTGAAAGGTATGAGTCCAGCTATTCTACCTACAGCTATGGGTAAATAGTAGGGCAGACTTGGATCATTAATCTTGGTTAGGCAACCAGTCTAAGAGAAGGAAAACTCTGAATTCAAATCTCTTAAACTCTCGCTTAAGAAATTGACCTTGTGTCACATCCTGCTTGTGTTGAGGGGTTGGTAAATATATATATTGCTTAGCAAATCTCCCTAGCTACTCCTCGTTGGTGACGATGCTCTCCCCTAGTTTTTGAGACAGTGAACTACACATTTTGAAAGCAACCTTAATGTAAAGGTTGTTGTCATAAGAAATGGACATAGGGACACGAGTTCAAATCCTGGATGGAGCTGGTTGCATTTCACATAGTGTAAATACTCTTGGGAAAGGTATGAATCCAACTATTCTCTCTTCAACTGTGGGTAAATAATAGAGCAGACTGGGCTCTTTATTCTTGGTAGGGAAACCAGTCTAGGAGAACGAAAACTCTGAATTCAAACCAAAAAAAGGGCTCTGCTCTTGTTAGTCAAAACTACTTTGAGAGCTCCTCCTTCTCTTCCTCCACCCCCTCTTCCTGCACCTCCTTCCTGTCTTTTCTAATGACGGAGACAAAACTGGTGAGTTACCTCTGATGGCTGGAGAGTCTAAGAGAAAATAGGATTTGACTTTGGCGGTACAGCATTTATACTACCGGCTGCAACGCCCCCTAGTGGCCTGATGGAAAACCGTGGCAAGTAAGGGGAATAATCCCAACAAGACTATTGCAACTGTATCAAATTATATAATAACTTCTATTTCATTTCTCTGCTATGAATAGAAGAAATGTAGACAGAGGACATTTTCTGTGTAAGTTGGCTTTCCAGGCATTTTTTGTTGTGTATGAATTAGTTAGGAGTGTATCTGTAAATGGGGTGCTATAAAAATAACCACCTCTTTGTCCTATGAGGTCTTTATGGTGGTGGGGGTCTACAATAAGGTTCTAATTAAAATTTTTGCCGTTTTTATGTGAGACAGAATAAATGTTAATGATTGTGTGTGTGTGTGTGTGTGTGTGTGTGTGCGTGTGTAAAGATAGGAAATGTATATCATGAAAACTAGGACACAGGCCTAATCTTTCATTTAAAGATTGGCTTATTTTTCTATTTTTTATGAATGGAAAAATTAATTATTTGGAGACAAATCACTGATTTGCTATGGATATTATACAAAGCTAAAGACAAGTATGGCACAAGATCAAAATAAAGAGAAACATGCACAGCGTCATGAAATAGAGAGAGAGAGAGAGAGAGAGAGAGAGAGAGAGAAGAGAGAGAATGTGTGTGTGTGTGTGTCTGTGTGAGTGAATGTGTGAGTGTGTGTGTTTTTGTGTGAGAGTGAGAGAGAGAAAGGGAGAGTGAGTAGTGAGAGAGAGAGAGTGTGTGTGTGTGTTGTGTGTGTGTGTGTGTGTGTGTGACAGAGAGAGAGAGAGAGAGAGAGAGAGAAAAGAAGAAAGAAATGGAAAAAAGAAGTTCCTCCAAACTGGGAGCCACTGGCACACACAATGTTATGAGAGAGAGAGAGAGAGAGAGAGAGGGAGGAGGGAGGGAAGGAAATAAATGGGAAAAGAAATTACCAAACTGGGAGCCACAGGCACACACTATAGTATGAGAGAGAGAGAGAGAGAGAGAGAGAGAGAGAGAGGGAGGAGGGAGGAGGAGGAGAGAAAAAAGAAATGGAAAAAAGAAATTACCAAACTGGGAGCCATAGGCACACACTATAGTATGAAAAGAGAGAGAGAAGAGAGAGAGAGAGAGAGAGAGAGAGAGAGAGAGAGAGAGAGGCAGAGGAGGGAGGAAAAAATGGAAAAAAGAAGCAACCAAACTGGGAGCCATGAGCACACACAATGGTATGCACAGTGGCATATAATAAAGAATGAGAGTTAAATCAAAGATAAAACTCCTCTATAAATGGCCTCATCAGGGTTGGTGGAAATTGCATTCTTTAAAAATTATTTATTTTGGGCTATTGTGATGGTGTTTGGATCCATAGATGGAATTCTAACAGGTACTACCGCTGTGATTACACCGTGGTCTGTATTCATGCACCTTTGTTGCACAATGTCGATGACCCACGTTGTAATGTTCTGTGCTGGCCGATTCGAAGGATACAAGTCAGAGACAGGTTCACAAGGATGAAAAACAAAACACAAAGTTTGATAACAGGACACTAATGGAGGAGGAAGATATGACACTTTGTGCAGTTTGTGGTGGAGCAGAGGGGACTTAAGTCTATGTTGTCAGCTGGCAAGAAAGTTGTCTTAACTATAAGTCGGTTGCTGGCTTAACTTATGTGGGTTCCTGCCTATTTTCTATCTAATGTTACTGGGACGACCTCTCACTCCAACGACCGGTCTGAAAACTGCTGAAGGGCTTGAACCAGCTGAATATATGCAAATTTCACCCCTACACATCCTAATGGATTCAACCATGCAGAAACGGGTACTTACTTTTCTTCTCAAACTCGTGTCTCCGGTTTCTCTTAAAATAATAGCCATTATTTTTTTTATCAGTCTCAGTGTCCCCACTTTTCAGACCATTAACTTTTCAAGACCCATTTTCTCTTAAAACCAGCCACCAAAAGATATTATCTCTAACTAGCTTAACTTCATGGTGGTCGTATAATTCTCTTAAACTTTACCTCACTGTTTCTTTGTCTCCCTAAAGGACAAACATCGAACCATATACATATGCCTGGACTTAACACATTCTATTTTCCCCCCTTTTGTTTTTACTGTATTCTCACTTAAACATTGTGTCACACCACAGGGTCAAAGTGGACCTAGAATTAATAGCAATGAATGGGTACGCCACACTTCTTAGATCTCCAGAACTGGAGCCTCACCATCAGATGCAGTTTAATGTCATACCTCGCACACACCTTTTTGTGGGGGTAGTCTTGCACTTCTGCAGAGGATACAGTCAGTTTATACTAGACACTTTCTAACCTGCCTGTATACATAACCTACACAAAATATTTGGTTGCATATACATGTGTGTAACTGAGTGTAGCGCTGTGCACATATGCGTGTTATGCATGTGTGCATGTTGGCCCACATACATATGTACACAGTTGTCATATATATATATAATGAGTTTAAAAGAAATGTGTTTTAAAAAAAATTGAATACCCAACAAGAGTGAATAAAACAAAATGTATTCAACATAAAAATACCCAACAAGTGTTGACATGGCATAAAATCCAACCAACCAACCACATTGATAGACAAATAGATACATAAAAAGATAGATAAACAATAGCAGTAGTGGAAGTAACCCTATATGATGTTTATCTATTCAGGACTAGAAGCGTCTACCCAGCTTCGACCGGGTAGAGGTGGGGCAAAACCGCCTAGTTTATGAAGTTATTTACTTTTGAAATTTACAAATTCTGGATATATTTTAATAGAATTTCAATGCTATTTTCTATGTATGTCTTAATTTCTAAATATCTTTGAATATAAATCAAATCTTCATAATTTTTGCACAAAAAGCAAGAACCGGTGATATTAATGTATATATATATATTTACTTTATTGTTTATGGTTTTATTTTCATCATTTCATCCAGACATGATGATGGCAGCAAACTTGTGTTTGAGTATTGTCATCGCTTGATAGAAAAAAAAAAGTTCAAAGAATACAACGGTGAGCTTCAAAAAGTTCAACAAGTTCAACGGTGAGCTGCACGAATGTGCTTTTTAGTCCAGCTAAAATCTTGCACATCTTCCCACATTCACAAGTAATTCCAGGGAGCACAGGGTATTTTATTGGTCCATTTCGCTGATGCACAGAGAGAGAGAGAGAGAGAGAGAGAGAGAGAGAGAGAGAGAGAGAGAAATGGAAAAGAGAAGTCCCCCAAACTGGGATCCACAGGCTCACACAATGGTATGAGAGAGAGAGAGAGAGAACTGATGCACAGTTTGGTGACTCATCAGGCCAGCTCTGCCTAGACACGGCCCTCTCCACACTGTTCACATAGTAGACCGATTTGAAGCCCTTGGTCATCTACTGTTTTATTAATGTTCCCCTTGTGAACATCTTGTTTTAACCATTCATGTTCGGTTGGTCTCAAATTTCTTTGTGCCTTCCTGCAAAGTTTTTCTCCACAGCCACGGTCCAAAGCTTTACTCTCCCAGGTTTTCTCATCGATGCTACACTTTTTCAAGATTGACTTCAGGCAATCCTCTTCTTAGGCTTTTGAGCCAAATGCTTTCCATTGGCAAGTTCCGCATAGAACAGTTGTTTAGGAAGTCACCCATTGTCCATCCTTACTAAATGCCCACTCCACCTCAATCTATGCTTGGTTATGAGAGATTCTATACTTAGACATTTGGCTCATTCCAGAATCTCAATGTCACTGATGTACTTTGCCAATGTATCCCTAATATTTGTCGTAGGCACTGCTGGTGAAATCATTGAGACATTTCAGATATTTCCTGTATGTGGTCCAAGTCTCGCAAGCATACAGGAGAACAGATAAAACACATGCAACATAGTTGCAACTGAGATTCCATGACAACTCCACAACCTTCTGTCTTATTTTCCAAAGGCATCACTTGCCTTGCTGATTTGTAAGCAGACCTTGTCATCAAGGGTACCAGTCATGTTTAGCATGCTACCCAGGTACACAAACTTATCTACTACCGCTAACTTCTGCCCATAACATAGATAGCCAGTTCACATTATGATTCACCAGGTGCTGGTTGATACATTAGGACAGTCTTTTTCAAACTAACTGTAATCCCAATGAATACAAGCAGCTTCAAAGGTGTCCATGAGGGTGCTGCATATCAGTCCTGTGTATGAGCCACAAGATCATAAGATCCAGACATCATACATACATACATACATACATGATTGAATGCTAACAGCTGAACTGAACGGACATCTTTTTTTGGTGTTCTAAGAAAGCTATGTATCTATCTAACGTTTTTTAAATGAATAAGGGAAGTGATGATTTCTTTTTTCTTCTCTTTTTTTAAAATCTATTTATTCATTATTATTAAATTATTCTAATATTATTATTTATTGCATAAAAACATACATAAATATATACATACACACCAATTGCCCTTTATATATGTATAAATTGCATTTAACAGATATGATGATTTCCAATCTCCAAGTAATTGGTTTTTATCCAATTATTTAAAATTGCTGACTTGATGTTTTTATAAGTGTGGCTGCCATTAGAAACCAGCCAAGAGGTCAGCAGGTTTGTTTTCACCAACCCTACTTAGATCTCAGTGATCTGGTCATTCTCAGGGCAATTTCGCCAAATAAAATACTCTCCATAGTTTCAAATACCCTGAATATTTTAGAATGGCTTAAGGAGAATAGAGAAATATTACCTGTTGGGAATAATAGCAGATCTCTAGATCACCATCAGATGCAGTTTAATGTCATACCTAGGATAGCAGATAGGATAGACAGATAGGTAGATGTTATGATTTTTGTGGCCATTTTTAGGCTTCAAGTGAGAGCACTTTACAGTGGAGATCCCTTGTGTTAAACAGGGTGTGATCTTTAGTGAATAAACTTTTGGTTGTTCCTTGGTGTCCTTAGTGTTGGGTATGATGCTTTGGTTGTTCATTGGTGTTTCTTAATATTGGGTATAATCCTTTGGTTGTTCCTTAGTGTTGGGTAAAATCCTTGCATTGAGCAAAGTCATTGGTTGCAGGTATTCATCAGTCAAATAACATGCAAATGAACGGCTTTCAACATTGGTGATTAAATAGTTAACTAACTAGGTATTCGAGCTGTTGATTGGCTGGGTTTAATCCATGTGACCACACCGAGTCTATACGTTTAAGTGGCGGTTTCCAGCACACCTTATATGTGTCCAAACAATCCAACACAAAGTATGGAAGATAGATAGATAGATAGATAGATACCATAAAACCATATAATTATTAGTATTAGATAGGAGTGCTTGAAACCATACAACTGTGTGCAAATTATTTGTATTAGATATGAATACTTGATATCATATAACTGTGTGCATGCAAAAAAAAAAAAAACTCTTAAGAAACAACTACAGAAAACATGTAAAAATAAATGTACAATGAATGCAATTCCTGACTTCTAGACATAAAATACCTCTAGATGATTTGACCTGCCATTAAAACAAAATTTATTGGGAGACATGAAAAAAGAAATCAAAATACATTTTCTTGCAACAAAATTAGCTAAAAAACAAAATAAAAAAAAATAAAAAAACTAAGGGAAAAATTTAGAGTAAATTAAATGTCACTTTTATTTCTTGCATGTTCTACAAATTATTTAGTTGGGTAAAAACAGAATAAATAAATATATAATTAGTTTGGTTAGTGCTAGTGGGGGTTAATTGGTGAGTTGTTTGGTTAGATTTTATGGCATCTCAAACCCATCGGGTCATTTTATGCCAAAGATGTTTTGTTTTATGCATTCTTAACAGTTACATAATTTTTTTTAAAACTCAATTTTCTTGAATGTATTGTGATGTAAGTAGTAACATAGTTTTAGTTGCAGACAGACAGACACCGAATCTCTATTATAATAGGATGAAATGATGAGATGATGAAGCTGCTATAATATGTCCATTGTTTGAAATGAATAATTTCTATTAGGGTCAAGAAATACTATGTATCAAGAAACAGTTATTAAATATAAACTATCTGCTTAATTTGAAAGAAGTGGGACAGGGTACAAAACAGGTTATTAGGATGTATCTAAATTATTTTCATTCTGACCTTTACACTACAGTTTATTTATTTTATATACTGATCTAAAAACTAAAAAATATATGACTTCACTATATAATCAAAATTATAATGATATATATCAGGGTGTATCAAATGTATTTTCATTTTTACAGACCTTTACTCCTAAGAGACCTATCGGTTGGGACTTTAGAATACACGGACTGCACCTCTGAAGAAGGGTAAGACACCTCTAATGGGCCACCTGTTGGTCATGGATGGCAACCCGTGATGCTTAAGGATGGAATCCTGCTGGCTGAGCAGTCCATGACACTTCACTTTGGCCCTTACTTAGGCTAGACGGGTGGTTGGAGAGGCGTCCTCTGATTAATCAGCTTGTCACATCAAGCCTTAACACCTATATGATTGTCCCAACCCTATTGCCCTAATGGCAAGCCCCAACCCTTTTCATCATATATATGTTAGAAGGCTGAGGTCTTATTGTCCTGGGTATGATGTTACACTCTATCTGATGGTGAAGTTCCAATTCTAGAACTCTGGGGAGTGTGGAGTACCCCTTCATTACCATTACTTCCAGGTCCACTTTGACCCCTGTTAAGGTCCCATCTATGGGTCAAATAGATAAAAAAATGAGTTTAAAAATGTTTAAAAAAATAGTTTTAAAAAAATTTGAATTCACAAAGGGAATGAATAAAACAAAAATGTCTTTGGCATAAAATAACCTGAGTGTTGACATACCATAAAATCCAACCAACCAACCAACCAACCTATCTATGATACTTCATAATGATATAACATTACACTCAACAGGAGCTAAATAGAGATGCAAATGTAAACCTTCGGCAATCTAAATGTTTCCCTGTGTTTTTCCTGAACAGTCTTGTATATATTCATTTCATTTTAAACTTTTGAAAATCTCCAACAAAGATGGTGAATAATTTTGTGCAGAAGATTCTTCCCTCCCAAAAAGGCAGACTCTTTCAAAAGACATATCAATAATAGGCACCATGGCTGAAAGAGTTTAGTTTTCAAAGTGGGTGGGGACTTGCGGACTTATACTAAATTAAAACTTAGACTTTCTTTTTAATCATTGAACAAACAGATACAAGGCAGGAGAGCATTATATATACCATGATAGGGTGTAGCACCGGAAAACATGGTAGCAGCATGGTGATGTGAAACATAGGTGGATGAACCTTAAGTGGGTCAATGGTGTGCTTTCCAAGATGCTGGGCAGATGGACCTCATAGGTCAATGGCAAGGATCAAACAGTTCAGTCAGGAAACTACTGCTACTCATCTTTAATCCTTAATAAATGCATTCAACAAAAGACAAGAAAAAGTATTAATGGACTGATTTTATGAGAACAAAATGCATTTCTTCGAGTTATGTCACGCATCATGACATCTTTGCGTGTGCTGATCACAACTCATCTTTCAAAAATATAACGCTGAACAAATACAGTTACACAACAAAAAAAAATTGATAAAGATTTTTTTATCTCCTGTCATCTATAAAACATCCATCAATTTCTTCACCCCATAATACATCCTGATGAAGGTTTAAAGAAACGTTTAAGCGTCGATAAATAAATTCATCTTATTTTTGGAACACTTGTTTTTTCAAATTTCTTAATATATATAATATAGTTTGCTATCTCGGTGTGTTTACATCTATCTATCTATCTATTTATC
>CM042145.1:92711761-92746761 GCA_023376005.1 Doryteuthis pealeii
GATTGGGATCCAGATACTAAAGAAAATGTCCCATACTTTTACCCCATCCCCTGAGGATGACCAGTGAAATGGTTGAAATTGTTTGTGTAAAAAGTACAGTGTAGTGTAGGAGAAGGAAAACTCTAAATTCAAATCTGTAAAAAAAAAAACACTTAAAAAAATTTGACCTTGTGTCACATCCTAATCATGTGGAGGGGTTGGTAAATATATATATATATATATATATATATATATGTGTTTGGTTTATTTTATAGTATATCAACTCCTTTATTTGTTACTAGAAGCGGTTACCAGGCGTTGCTTGGGTAGAGGTGTATAATAAAAAGTTAGTCTTGCAGATCCATTGATGGTTTTGTCTTACATAATTGATTTTTATGTTTTAATCACGAACGCAACCAATGATTTTCCCTTTTCTTACTATTTAAATTCTAATTTTTAAATATCTTTCTAGATATAAATAAAAATTGTCGGGGTGGCCTAAAGTCGGTATCAACTAATCAGCGAGGGAGTCTATCCCCTTTTCACTAGTGCTAGACCAAGGAGATTATTTTAGCATCTGAGGTGGAGCGCCACACTTACCACCAGCTCCTCACTTTATGGCACAGATCCCTGTGCTACTTATACGCTAAGTTGGCGAGGGCTGGTATCAAACTAGGAACCTCGTGTTACCTAGCCGAACACTCTACCGACTGAGCTAAACCGGCCCTTCATTATTTTTGAACAAAAAGCAAGCTCTGGTGATAGTGAATGTGTATATATATTTACATTGTTGCTAATTGTTTTATTTTCGTAGTTTCCTCCGGACATACATACATACAACTGCCCTTTATATATATATAGATTTAATGCTGAAATTTGATTCATCTGTAATTGTTTGATTGTAATCATAACTATATTTTCATTGTTCTCTTGCAATCATAATTCAAGATTGCAAATCTTTTATTTGTTGATAATAATCATTTGTTTGTACAGAGTTATATGATATCATATATATTAAATGTCAAGTGGTGGCAAAATGTTTCAACCAGGATCATCCTGAAGAGAACTGGACTCCCTGGCATACACAAAATACTTGTCCAATGAAACCTGAGATTGGGCTGGCCACTTAAACAGACTTGGGTAGGACTGACTGCCAAAGCAGATTTTGTACAGTTAGTGTATTCTAAAGCCCCAGCTTACAGGAATAGTGTGTGTGTGTGTGTTGTGTTGTATGTATGAGTGTATATATATATATATTATAATATATATAATATATATATATATTTTAACCATTTCTGTCATTTTTAAAGTTTACCTGATGAATGCTTTTAGCAGGAAACCATTGGTAGTAATATCGTTCCTAAATAAATAAATAAAAAAAAGCTAAAACTTTTATTTGTAACTTCATTCAACTATATATATATATATATATATATATATATATATATATATATATATACAGAAACACAAATCGTATTTCTATATTTTGTTGTTGTTGTTGAATCATTGTTAAATTCCTTTTCAAATTTTGTCAACTTGGAATTGTATATTATTAGAAGTTCATAAATTTATCATTTGAATTAAAAGATTTTATTTATAAAAAATCTCAATTGTTATATGATAATTTGATTTTAACTATTTCATGTTTTTAACACCTAAGAAACACTTCAGATTGGTTTGAAAAAAAAAAGAAAAGAAAAAAAGAAAAGAAAAAAAGAAAAGAATAGCTTACCCAAAAATCGTCTGCTACAGTTTAAAAAAAAAACGAATTAAAATTAATTAAATCTATTATTTAAGGTCAAACTTTTGTCTAAAACGATAAGTAGTAACATCATCAAAAAAGAAAAATATCATTACATATGCAATTTATTTTTAATACATTTAAAACGATTTTTTTGTCAATTTCGATGCGTTCGGCCATTTTGGCTCTTTTTAAATGGCTTGTTTACAAATTTAATGTAACATTCGCGATTGCAAAGAAAATTACCAAAAGTCAGGTAATTATCCGATTTTAATTAAATTTTCAGTATTGATTTATCAATTAATGAATTTTATAATGCATTAGTTATTTTATTTCAAAACTTTAATTAAATATTTTTGCTATGAAAAATGAATATATAAAATTCATTTAAAATAAAAATATTCTGATGTTAAGTTTAAAATGATATATTTTTAGATTCTAGAAATAAATATCTATTTAATGCAAACCTTATTTTAGTCAAACAAAGTATACGTTTTGAAGAAAAACTCTATTGAAAATTTAGCCCCCCCCCCTCTTTTTAAGCAGAAAAAATATCGATGTATAATTTTTTCTTTTATAAGATAATAGCCAATTAAATAATTATCGAAATGAGTAAAAAAGAAATCTCCAAATTTTTTTTTTTTTTTTACATTTTATTTTCCGATTTTCGGTACTTATTTTCTTATAAAATATTCCCCTTAATTTTTTTTCTTTCTAATTACAACTTCGGTCTTTTATCTTTTTATTTATACTGTAATTAGTATCAAACAAAGAACAACACGCCGAGATTTTACACCCCCAAAATAAGAGGGGTCAAAATTAAGTGACGGGAAAAAAATGAGAAAGTTTTGAAATAAAATAAATAATGCATTATAAAGTTCATTCATTGATAAATCAACCCTGAAAATTTCATTAAAATCCGATAATTCCCTGATTTTTGGTAAATTATTTTCTGTAAGGGGGGCTAAATTCATTTTGTCAAAAACGGATTTTAGGCCAATTTTGGGTATACCTAGAAAAGTAAAAAAAAAAAAAAAACGCTTTCAATGTAAAAAAATATTTAAAATGACCCATTAAATAACACAAACAAGAAAGATAAACGTTTAATGGAAATACTCAGGAATCCTTCCATTTTTTTTTCAACACAAAATACCCACTATTGTCGATATGTGACGATTTAACAAAATGACAGACGGACAGTCAGTAATTGTATTTTTTATATATAGATTTTTATACGGAACTGTCGCCGAGCTGATAGCAGCAGAGCTACAAGGTTTTTGCATTCGTGCGCTATTCGCCCGGTCAGCATATGTTTGGCTGGAAATGTGTTAGAAACTCTAGTAGCTAGCTAATAGAAATGTAGTAGATGAACAATTGTTTTATTTTACGTATGCCCGTCGACCGGATTAGATCGTACACAATTTAGTTTCTTCGTCGTTCATTAACTCGGAAGTCTTTATTTGTTTTTATAAAACAAAAAAGTATTATTATATATTGTTACTTCGACGATTATAAAAATCAGGTTCTTCGCCATGGTTTTAATTCCTTTCCTTGTGGATCAAAAACTGGTAAGAAAAAAAAATATACACAACATTTTTGCACTAAAATGATGTTATGTTTTTGTTGCATTTGCTTGTTTTTAATTTTAACTAAATGCTTATTAATGTTTGTTTTGCTTTAAGGTTTGTTTAAAAATATTTTATGAAAAAAAGAAAAAGATATGAAAGTAAAAATCTAGTGTTTTTTTTATTAGATTGTGTGTGTATTACTTTCTCACATGTAAAAAAAAAGGTTGATTTTGTTTTTAGTTTGGTTAAACATTAATCTTAAAATAAAAAAAAGAAGCTTTTTAAGCTGAAATTTCTCAAATATTTGATGACAAATCTTAATTTCAACATTACATGATACATTAGTTAATAAGAAATCAAAAATGATTGAAGAATCACTTAATATTAACAATCACTTCTTTATTAATTGTCAATTTGAATTACAATTGATAAAATCGAAATCAACTCAACTAAATTGTGAAGAGATCTTCGTTTTAAAATAAAAATAATCTCTTTAAATGAATATTTTGATCTTAGCCTCTGTGACGCATTTTTTATTTATTTTGAATATTAAATAAAAAAAACGACTAATTTTAAAAAATCAAATATATTAAACATTTTATTTATCACAAAAAGTTTAACAAAAGTGCGTTTTAGAATATTTAGTAAATTAATTTAAAATTTAAAAAGTAAAAAGATTAATTAATTAAGAGTTTCAGTTTCTGATTGTTTTGTCATTGAATTTGTGACGAAAAAATCCCAAATAAACAGGTCGATATTTTTGTTTTATTTCATTTTTGTAGTTATATCTCCTCAAAATGTCTTGTATATTGTATCTTTTTTTTTTTCTTTATTTAATTCGTAGATCGTTTTTGTTTAATAACAACGTGTCTTCTCATAATAAAGAGGATGATGTTTCAAATATTTACTCCAGGTGCACATTCTCAGTTTTTCTTACATTTTTTTCAACCAAAAAATAAGAAAATTAAATTTGACACTTAACAACACACACTCCTCCAAATTTAAATGAATGAATAACAGCTGATCAAAACCATTCATTATTTTTTAATTGATCATTGACATCATTAAATATTGAAATATTAGACACCCCAAAATATTGTTAATGGCTGGTTTCTTTTCAAAAAGCTCTAAACTAAAATTAAGAAGCTATTATTTTAGAAAAATGATATGTTTCCAGGGCATTTGTCCTGAGTTAGGTATTTTCTTTTCAGAATCAAAATTACCCCATGAATTTTAAATTAGTTACTTAAAAACCTAGATTTATTTTTTCTTTTGAAATTTAATTAAACTAAATATAATCTGAATCTCTCTTTTTTCTTCTTCTTTTCTTCCCTGTAAAATGAATAATTGTTGCTTTTCTCTCAGGAAAAAAGTTATTGTATTTTTTCTCAGTCTCGCTTTTTTTCTTCTTTAATCTATTTTTCTCAAATTAAGTTTTTGAATGAAAAAAATCTGGAGGAAGAGGAAGACAATATGTTTTTAAAAAATCACATTTAGTAGATTTATCTAAAGAAAGAATAAACCTAAACAAAATTGACTTATAAATTTAGTTTGTCATAAAAAATTGCCTCTTTTTAAAAATAGAAAAAGAACTGTTTTTAAAACAACACGTATGTTGTAAAAATAAAACTATTTTTCATTCATGATTTTAAAGATCGTAGATAAACACTCGCTTCATTTTTCGATTGTGTAAATTTTACAATACACACTTTTTTACACTGTAAAAAAATGTGCATTTTATTTAACCATCCGCAGTAGAAAACATGTTGGGATTTTATGTCATATTTTATCTTATAAGATAGATAAATTACCGTAAAACGTACTGAAGGATAACTCAACACCAATACCTGCAATTGCATTTTGCAAAGTCGTTTTCTCCCATTTTCAATTTGTTTGTCTATCTTTTTTCAACGTCAAATGCTGTCAAAAGTTTGAAATAAGAAGAACGTGAAGCAAGCATGAAACACCATTCTTCTGGCCACAAACCTGAATTGTTTATTTAAAAAAAATTAAATTCCATTCATTGCTAAAATGTCTTATTTTTTAGATTAAAAAAAAGTTTTTTTAAATCAAAAACAAAAGAAGCTCTTTACTGTTAAATCAATGTAAATTTGATTAGATTTACTAATGAGTTATAATAATCATTGACAAATCACTTTTATTGTGACTTATTTTGGAGGTGCGTAGTGTAATGGTTATAGTTTTAGGAAATGGACTCGTCGACCCGAGTTCAAATCCTGGACGAAGCTACAGTTCACATAGCGCTAATAATACCCCTGGGAAAGGTATGAATCCAACTACTCTCCCTCCAGCTATGGGTAAATAGTAGGGCAGACTGGCCCTTTAACCTTGGTTAGGCAACTAGTCTAGGAGAAGGAAAACTCTAATTCAAACCTGTTAAATCCGCTGGGGTGGTCACTACTAGAATAGGCTCAGGGCTAAACTTGCAAATCGGTCGGAAAATTAAAACATATTACAGGGTGACCCAGAAAAAACAGAACCCAAATTATTTATTTATTTTTCCCATTAAACTAACCCTAAACCCCAACCCTAGTTAAAATTAACAGTTTTATTACAAAATTTGTGGGTTTTCTGTTTTTTCTGGGTCACCCTGGATACATAGTGACCCAGAAAAAACAGAACCCAAATCATTTAGTTTCCCAAACGAACCCTAAACCCCAACCCTAAACCTAAACTCCCTAGTTTTATTACAAAATTTGGTGGTTCTGTTTTTCTGGGTCGCTCTAATTTTCCGACCGATTTGCAAGTTTGGCCAGGCTCAGTCCTAATTAGTGATCTTATAGGTCCCACCAATTTTCCCTATGAATCCCCCACCCCCCATATTTAACACAATAAAACTTGCATAAAGGTTAATATTATCTTGAACATTTTTTGTCCATTCGAAAGAAGAAACATTAAAAAAAAAAAAAAAACCCGCTTACGGAAATAATGAAAATTATGAACGAAAAATAATGTTTACATTTTTGCGCCGCTAAATCAATTGAAATTTAACATAGCCAAAAACTAGTTATGACTAGAGGCTTTTTAAAAAAAATCTATGAAAAATCAATTAATAGTTCGATTTTCACGAACATTTCCATAATTACTTACCTTTTGATGTAAATATGTCTGAAATATTTTTTTTATGAGGGCTACCCCACTATTTTATTTTATGAAATATGAGCCGACAAAAAACGATTTTTCCTTTTTCCATAAAGATAAGAGTCTGAATAATTATATCAGAAGATTTTTTATAAGTTTCAATGCGAGGGCTTTTTAGTAAAAGAAAAATGAATACAGAATTCTGCTAAAAAATATCAAATAAATTAACCCTGTTGTAAAAAAAAAAAAAAAAAAAAAGCCAGTTTTACTTATTTTCAAGATAACGGTGAGTAATTCTTCCACATATAGAGTTGTTACTAACAACTCTATATGTTGGTTATTTCTTTTTTGCGAGATTTAAAAAGAAAATGCTAAAAAATATTTACGTTTCTTCCTTCAATAATCATTAAACTCTATCATAAAAATAAATTAACCTAAGTACTAGGTACCACCAAAATAAGTCACATGATCAGTTTAGGCCATATTGAAGGAAGAAACGTAAATATTTTTTAACTTTTTCTTTTAAAATCTCACTAAAAAGAAATAACCAACATAAAGAGTTGCTTCAAAGAAAAATTACTCACCGTTATCTTGAAAAATAAGTAAAACAGTCCGTTTTTTTACGACACGGTCAATTTCTTTATTGATATTTTTTTAATGTATTCTATATTCTGTATTCATGGTTCTTTTACTAGACCTTGTAAAAAAAATATTTCCCATAATACATTTTAGGAAAAACCTATTTCAGACATATTTTCATCAAAAGGTAAGTAATTATGGAAATTTTCGTGAAAATCGCCTCCAGTCATAACTTGTTTTTGGCTACGTTAAATTTCAATTGATTTAACGGTGCAAAAATGTAAACATTGTTTTCGTTTATAATTTTCATTATTTCCGTAAGCTGATTTTAAAAAATGTTTTTTCTTTCGAATGGACAAAAAAATTTGTACCTACTAAGTACAGGGTGGTCCGAAAGTCTTGTTACCCCTACAGATTGTTTTTAACTTTTGTTATTTTTTGTTTTAATAATGTAATGTATAATGTCATTGATCAAAATATATAATTAAAAAAAAAAAAAAATTTCTAGCGGTTTATTTCATGTAATTATAATTGATTAATTAGGAGTTATATTTTGGTAGGGGGTGACAAAACTTTCGGACCACCCTGTACAATATGTTCATTTAAATTTTTAAACAAAGATCTGTAGATAATTAATTACATACTCTTTTTTCTTTTCTTTAAGAAACCTAAAAAACACTTTCTACAAAAAGTAAATTTTATAACTTCTCTTTTAAATTAAAATGATTATATTTAAATAAAAAAATCGTATCAGAAATCCTCTTGAAAAACATTCTCATATTTATTTGAACTCTTTTTAGTTTAAAAGTCAACTCTAACACAACAACAAATTTATTCTTTTTTTAGTTTTATGTAAAAATAAATGAATAAATAAATAAGGTGCTGGTAGTACAACCAAAAGTTAACTTTTAAGGTCAGCCTCCTAATGTAAAAATGTAATGAAATATTGAATGATTTGGAGAGAGCGCGAGAGAAAGGGAAGAGAGAGAGAAAGAAAGAAAGGGAGGAAAAAAGACGTTAAAACTTATTACATAAAGGAAGCAACGTAAAATATTCCAACCAGATGGTTTCTTGTTTGTTGAAGAAATTGGAGGAGTTATGTCAACAATCAATATAAAGACATTTAAAAATTGTTTTAAAAAGCTTAACATTTCTTTAAAGGAACATTCTTTCTAATATTTGAAAAAACTTTTTTTTAAACATTTGATGCTACTCTCGTTTCTAGAAAGGAAAATGGGACCTTATAAGTGAAACTGAAATCCTATTAAATTGATCTACATTAAAATTACCATCAAAGGTTATACAAGCAAAATTGATGCTAAAAATACGTCAATTCTCTAAATTATGTGATATTTACAGTCTGGCTAAAAAAGACATTCATTTTAAATCGTGTCAATGGGGAAGCGCGGTGGTGTAATGGTTAGAGTCGCAGGAAATGGACTCATCAACCCGAGTTCAATTCCTGGACGAAGCCACAATTCACATAGCGGGAAAGGTATGAATCCAACTATTCTCCCTCCAGCTTTGGGTAAATAGTATGGTAGACTGGGCTCTTTAACCTTGTTTAGGCAACCAGTCTAGGAGAAGAAAAACTCTGAATTCAAACCTGGTCACTCTAGAATAGTAGTGACCTATCTATTTCAATTAAAAAAAATAATTCAATGTTGTTGGTTGGTTGGGTTTTACGGCATGTCAACCCATTGGGTTCGTTATGCCGAAGAAAGACGTTTTGTTTTATTCATTCTTGATGGGTACTTTTAAAACACATTTTCCCTATTTAACCCATAGATGGGACCCTAACAGGTACTACCACTCCGGGTTAGAGTGGATCTGAATGTAATGGTGATGAAGGGTTTACTCCACATTCTCCAGAGCTCCAGAATTGGAATTTCACCATCAAATACTTTAAACGACAAACGTCATACCCAGGGCATTGTCAATGTTGTCATGATTTAATTAATATTTATTCTAGTAATAAATAAATAAATAATAAGTAAATAATCAGGGGACACATACAAAAAAAGGGACATATGCAAAAATAAAAACATTTTTGTTATATCACAACTTACTTAGTTGTGATTAATTTAAATAACTAAAAAGTTCTCACGATTTAATTTTTGTGTAGTATGTATGTCCCCTGATTTATTTATTCGTTTTATTTATCACGAGTTAAAATTTATTAAATCGTTACAATACGTTCTCCTTGTGGTGTAATGATTAACAAGTTAGTCGCGCAGATCTATTACTAAGGAAAAACGAGTTCGATCCTCATTGGATGCCCCATAAAACAAGAAATTCCCACGTTAAAGAGACCTCGTGTTAATCTGGCCTGGTTGGAGGTCAGGAAATATATATTATTATTTTATAATACGTTATAACAGCGGTCCATGATGATACTGATGCTTCTGTTTTAAAGTCAAGGATTATAATTAATTAGCATTTCATATTTATATCGAAAAATTTAAATGATTTAAAATTCATTCTCTAATAAATTCATGTGCCGTTTTTATTGAACGGTCTTGTCTACCTACACATACATAAACATAATAATGGGAATTTTAGTAGTAAACAAATATTTAACTTTCTAATAGGAAAATGTAAATAAAAACAAAAAACAACAAAAAACATATAATGAAACAACGGCTGTATGTGTAGAGACAGATGATTTAATTATTTTATCTTCTTACTTTTAAAGATTAGCAAATTTTGAAATATGTTGAAAAATAACACTCATAGAATTTAGACAATTGACGTAAATTGTAGCATCAATTTTGCTCGCGTAACCCTTGATAGTAATTCTAAATGTAGATAAATTTAATAGGATTTCAGTTTTACTTATATTTACATTGTAGAAACGAGAGCTTTTGATAAAATAAATGCATAAAATATTTTTTAAAATGTTAAGAAAAACCGTTTGAAATGATTGTCTCGTTGTTGACTCATGTAATTGTTGAGTCATTCATTTGGTTCTGGTGCTAAATAGTCACAACTAATTTAATTACCGCCAGAGCTAAACATAATTTTGTACTATGACTAAAGTAACTAAAATAAATGATAAACACAGTACGTTCACACACAACTCGATGAACTTAGGCAAATTTTTTTTTAATTGATATTGGAGAAGACCGCTAAATTATTTAAAAAAAAAAAAAAAAAAAAGAAAAAAAAGTTGTCAACATGGACACTTAAAAATTTTTTTTAGTCCAGGTTAAAAAAGTCGGGTAAAATTAAACCGAAGCCGAACTTTAAAAAAATTTTTTTTAGACCTTATTTTTCCGATGCAGGTATCATTGGGGAATGAGAAAAGTTTTGGTAAAGGGGACAGGTTTTGGTCTGTTACTAAACTTTTCTCGTTCCCCAAAGATACCTGCAACGGAAAAATAAGGTCTAAAATTTTTTTGCTCCGGGTTACCCTTACCCGCTTTTAACCTGGACTAAGTGTTTCAATTTTCTAAAGACTTTAAAATTGTATTGTGTGCAAATGTTTTTTTTTATTAAAAAAAAATTTGCATACGCTTTCTCCATGTTTTATTTCGGGCTTTTTTTCCCCAAAAAATCGTAGTAAAAAATTCTAAGAAAACTTTCTCGAAAAATGACTTTTCTAATTTATTTAAAGAGACCAGATGGAAAATGACGGATTTCTTTGGTGGGGTTGTGGTGGTGGATCTGTTCTGGTATATTTTCCAAAAATAAATTTAGATAATTATTTTTTTTTTTACGTTAGTGAGTATCAAGTCCATGTCAGATCGGTGCAGTAGGCAAATTGGTATGGGCCTACGGTTTTGAGGGAACATACTCCACCTAGTAGATGTGTGTTGTAACTTGTATTATGCAGTGTATGTGTGTGTGTAAGGGGAGGGGTATATATGGCCTGAGCCTATTATTAGTATTAGCAATTTTGCACAAGCTTGCTTAAAACATGGGGAAAAGAAGTCAGAATTAATCAGAATGCTGATTTTTCTTATATAATTATAAGACCCTTTCTTTAAAATTATGAGATCCTAATACTGATTTATAAAACGAATTTTTGATAATACCTTGTTAATACCACTATAAAATACTCTCCTTTTATTTATTTTATTTTTCAATTTGTAGTGTATTTATGCAGATAACACTGTTATCGAATTCTTAACTGGCACTCAACCGAGAGGTGTGGGGGTGGTGGTTAAATTAACAGCTTAGTTCCAGGGTGCCTCCTTCACACACAACACCTGCTCCCTCTCCTAAAAAGGGGTAAGGGCTGGGTTTATTATCTGGTTCCTGAGGCAAATGCTGACGGAACAAAACAATTTTTGCCCCCACTCCCGGAAGGTTCGCGTTCCACGGGATATACCTCCACATGAAACTGACTTTGTGCGTTTCGTGGGGGTCGAATAAATCCCCATACCTTTCATATAAGATTTTATTGAGAATTGCATTCCCTTGGAAATTGATCCAGCAGTGATCTTTAGGGATGTCCAATCTGCCGTGTCAAATTTACTCCCCCATATTTAACTCAATGAAACTTGAAGAAAGGTTAATATTATCTTCAAAATCTTTGGAACATTCAAACGAAGAAACATTAAAAAAAAAAAAAAAAACTCCTGATGATTAAAAAATTAAAAAAAGAAAGAAATTCAGCTTACAGAAATAATGAAAATTATGAACGAAAACAATGTTTACATTTTCGCACCATTAAATCAATTGAAATTTAACGTAGCCAAAAACAACTTACGACTAGAGACTTTTAAAAAAATTCTATGAAAAATCAATTAAAAGCCAAATTTTCATGAAAATTTTGCTACTTAATCACCTGTTGATGAAATTATATTTAAAATAAGTTTTTCCTAAAATATATTAGGGGAAATATTTTTTTTACGAGGTCTCCCACCCCCTCTATTTTATTTTATGAAATCTGAAAAAAATGAAGCGTTGAAAAATGATTTAGACTTTTGAATTATCATGTGAGTTCTTCATTTTCAATGACAATAATAAGTGATTTTTAATCGGTCATACAGTGACATTTAAATGTTTTACTTCAATGCGTTTGTGTATGTAATTATCGCAATAAATAGAAGCAGATAAGAAAAGGTGATTATTGTCATTTTTATTTATTTTTTTATTTTTTAAAATTCGAGAGAGAAATAAAAAGCATTAGAGCAGCATAAGTAATGTCGTCAGAGTGGCCTAAAGTTAGTACCAGCCAGACAGCGAGGGAGTCTATCCCCTTTTCACTAGTGCTAGATCAAGGAGATTGATTTGGCATCTGAGGTGGAGCGCTACACCTACCATCAGCTCCTCACTTTACTGCACAGATGCTTATGATACTCATCCGCTGAGTTGGCGAGGGCCAGTATCGAACCAGGTTCCTAGTCGGACGCTCTACTGACTGGGCTAAACCGGCCCTTAGGGCGGGTTTAGAGCAGCATACTAAGCATACCGATACCCACTTAATTGTCGATCGGAGATGTCCATAGATATGTATGTCTGTTTGTTCCCTCTCCAATAGGAGTTGTCATTTACTAATCTTAGCTTAGTTTGGCACAAGGCTAGAAGTATAGAGCCCCCTGAGAATCAAACTCACTAACAATGGCCTACTAGTCTAGCCTGCAAATCACTATACCATGAGAGGTGCCCAGTTATTATTTAATAAGTTTGACACAAGGCCAGAAGTATGGAGCACTCTGAGAATTGAACATACTATTGATGGTCTGCTAACCTAGCTTGTTAACCATGACACCACACCAGGCACATTCGATTCTTTTTGTCCTTGTGTACATGTGTGTGTTTGTTTAATTATTTAAAAAAAATGTATGTATTTTTAGAGAGTGATCAATTTTTGATTATCTAGGTCATATACTGGTTTATTTTGACCACTGGCTATGCTGCTTAAAAATGTCTTAAAAAAGCATATATATATATATATATATATATTAGGGGTACCGGAAAGTTCTGTCCGCTTTTCTTTAACCAAACTAAAACACCAGATTAAGTCTAGACAGCTTTTTTTAAAGGTCAAATCAGATGCCAGATACTCAGTTAAACTTCACATTTAGTTAAATCTACTGCTGTTGATAGTTTAAAAACATCTATAGCCGATGGAAAACAAAAGTTTCAAAGAGAATCATATGCGTCATTGCATGTTGTATGAATTCCACAAAGGTAGCAATCCAACGACTGCAGTGAAAAACATAACCACTATCTATCCAGAAGGTGTGAGTGTTAGAAACTGCCGTAGATGTTTTTTGAAATTTAAAGAAGGGAATTTCAACCTTACTGATGAGCCTCGATCGGGGAGACCCAGTCTTTTGGATGAAGAACTTTTAAAAGCTGCAGTGGAAGAAGATCCTCGACAAACAATCAGAACATTGTCCCAAAGACTTGATGTACCTTGGTCTACTGTTCAGGAGTATCTGAAAAAGATTGGAAAGGTGTATAGAGAGGGTAGGTGGGTTCCTCATGAACTCTCTCCAGCCAACAAAGCAATGTGGGCAACAATCTGTAATAGTCTCCTTTTAACGCTAGACCCCATTCTGCCAAACAAACTAAAGAAAAAATAAAGTCCTTAGGTTGGGAAGTTCTTCCTCACCCTCCATACTTGCCAGACCTTGCTCCATCAGATTTTCGCTTATTCCGTTCTTTAGAGCATTTCATAAGTAGAAAAATGGTGAAGTTTCAATTTTGGAGCTCTGGGGTGTGTGGAGCAACTCTTCATTGCCATTACTCACAGGTCCACTCTGACCCAGAATGGTAGTACCTTTTAGGGTCCCATCTATGGGTTAAATAGATCAAAAGATTAGTTTTTTAAAAAGTGTTAAAAAAGAATTGAGTTTGAAAAAAAAATTGAATACCCAGCAAGAATTAATAAAACTAAAATGTCTTCGGCATGAAATAACCCAACGAGGGTTGACATGCCATAAAACCCAACCAAGCAACCAAAGCTCAGTCAGTAGAGTGTCCAATTAGGAATCACAAGGTTAGATACTGGCCCTCGCCAACTCAGTTTATGAGTAGCACAGGGATCTGATGGTAGGTGTGGCACTCCACCTCAGATGTTAAAATAATTCCTTGGTCTAGCGCTATGGAAAAGGGGATAGACTCCCTCGCTGTCTGGTTGTTACCGACATTAGACCACTTGGGAAGAACAAGACTATTAGCAAACAATTCATATCTTAAGACTAATCAAGTATCGATGGAAATAATAATTGATACATATAAATGGTTGGCTCACGAGCAAATACCATTAATTACTTGGCTTTTGTTTTGTTTTCTTCTTTTTCTTTCCATTTATTGTTTTCAGAGTGAGGATGAGATTGCTTTTTATTTTTACCAGCTAAATCTGTGGAAATTCAATGGTTTGATTAAAAACAACTATCAGGGATTAAGATTACAGATTAATATAACATTTTTAATGCTTTTATAATGAGTCACAATATACATCCAAATAATATTTACAAAATGACAAAATTAATATACATCCAAATAAGAATCTCCATAGCTGGGGTACAGGTGTTAAGTTGTGTTAATTACTATTCTATGTTAATGTCGCCCTTGACCAGGATTGAACCTGCAACCTAGAGATAACTGTCACTTAGAACTGTCTTACCCAACGTCTTTATCCACTATGCTATGTGTCCAATAGCACATTGGCCGAAACGTTGTACATATAACATAAAGATAAGGATAATAGTCTGAATAATCCAAATAATACTAATTATCAAGCCTCATCTCAAAAATTCAAAGAATAATGTAGATAACAATAAAGATAAGGATAATAGTCTGAATAATCCAAATAATACTAATTATCAAGCCTCATCTCAAAAACTGAGAAAGATTAAAGATTGACATGACATTTTCAATGCTTTATTCACATTCCAAATTTATGTCATGTATACATCCAAATAATATTTACCATACAACAAAATAAATAAATTGTACAACAAATAAATGGACTTAAAAAATAATATTTTATTCATTTATGACTACTGTAGCATTGTAAGCATCTTTGGTGTGTAACCTCATGCGTGGGCCCACTGGGGTTTCGTTGTATATCTTGTTCTACTGGCTGGCTGTGTCATTTGCTCTCATTGTACTCCCACTCATGTCCTTTGATCATCGAACTGTGGGGGTAAATACCCAGTTACAAGAAAACGAACAGAGAGAGAGAGAGAGAGAAAAAAAGTAACAAAGATAGCTTAGGGTTCACATTCCAATGGTCGAGAGAGGTATAGGACTCACACATTTCATTTCCTCTTCTTTCTTTCAGTCACTCTAACTCGCTTCTGCTATGTGTCTGTCGGGCCAAGGGAGGGAGCACCCCCACTTTTTCTGGCCAAAATAAGGACCTGCTAGCTTGTGACCTGACTTCAACTGGTCCCAAACTTCAATTGCCTTCCTCTTGTCCTAAGATCCAACTGACTCGACTAACCCCAGAATTCCACTGTCTCACTAATTCTTGACTACCAGCCCCCATTCTTGCGAGATCCCACCATCAGCCTGTGGGATTTGAAAATCTGACTCTTTGATTTTGAACTTGTACCAATTTTTGAGGAAATGGCATCAAAGATGGTGACAAAAAATGTACTGAAAAATCTTTGGTTTTGCAAAATTTGGCCAAAAGATTGATAAGAAAATCTAATAATTTCAAACCAAAAACCATTGTTACAAAACTGAAGATTTTTCAGTGCATTTTTGTCTACGATATTTGATGTCATTTCCTCAAAACATGGTACAAGTTCAAGATCTAATTTTTGGTATCAGTACTTAATAGACCAATACACAACTTTTGGTATTTCACGTAATTTGATATTTTAAAATAGTGAAAAATAGGTAAATACATAAATGTATATCTTTGCTGGACAGATTGACCTTGTGTCACATCCTGCTCATGGCAGAGAGTTTGGGTATATACATAAATGTGTATCCAGAGAAGTTGGGTAAATTTTTGCTGAACTGATTAACCTTGTGCCATGTCCTGCTCATGGCAGAGTTGTTGGGTAAATAGATACATGTCTATCTTTGCTGGACAGATTGAGCTTGTGTCACATCCTGCTCATAGTGGAGGGCTGAGTAAATACACTACACAATCTAGTTCTAGATTTTTATTTGCTTCAACTGTGTGATAGTAAGGTGGTAGGAGTATGAGGTAAGGTTTAGCATACAGGAAACTGTAATCATTTTTGAAAATAGAATGGACAAGGTTGATAGTGTTTCACTTTGTGCTAATTCCCTTGAGGAAAGATATGAATCCATCTCTTCTCCCCCATAGATATGGGTAAAATAGTAAGGCTCTTTAGCCTTGGTTAAGGCAACCAGTCTAGAAGAAGGAAAACTCTTAATTCAACCCTGCTTTACTTTGCTTAAAACTTGACCTTGTGTAAAATCTTGCTCATGGCAGAGGGGTTGGTTAAATACATAAATGTGTATCTTTTCTGGACAGATTGACCTTGTGTAACATCCTGCTCATGGGTTGGGTAAATGCATAGATGTGTATCCAGAGGGGTTGGGTAAATTTTTGCTGGACTGATTAACCTTGTGTCATATCCTGCTCATGACAGAGGGGTTGGGTATATACATAGATGTGTATCCAGGGGGGGGGGTAAATTATTGCTGGACTGATTAACCTTGTGTCACATCCTGCTCATGACAGAGGGGTTGGGTATATACATAGATGTGTATCCAGGGGGGGGGGGGGGTAAATTATTGCTGGACTGATTAACCTTGTGTCACATCATGCTCATGACAGAGGGGTTGGGTATATACATAGATATGTATCCAGAGGGGGGGGTAAATTATTGCTGGACTGATTAACCTTGTGTCACATCCTGCTCATGACAGAGGGGTTGGGTATATACATAGATGTGTATCCAGGGGGGGGGGTAAATTTTTGCTGGACTGATTAACCTTGTGTCATATCCTACTTATGGCAGAGGGGTTGGATAAATACATAAATGTATTTTATGCAATGCAAATACTTTAAAATGCTTTTTCAAAGATTTAAAAAAAAACCAGCACCTTAAATCAAACTGTGCCAATGTTTTCCTTTGATATTGAATTATGATGTTATGTGTGAATCTCTGTAAAAACAAAAAGATAATTAATGTTCGTGCATTTTAAGATTATCAGATTGGATATCTTCCTTACCCTGCCTCTTTCCCTACCCTGTGTGCACTATTATTGAAAAGAAGTAGGCTGGAAGGGAAGATTAAGTGCTTAATCCTTCAAGATAAAGGATTATAGATATCTTTCAAGGATAACTGCCCAGCAATTTGAAACTATCATTATTACATAAAAAAAGATTTGGATTTAGCTATCAAATGCTAAGGTTATTTCAGTTAGATATTAGTTGGCTTATCGTTAACTGTTACCTGGGATGCTTCATTTAATATCTAGGTTATATTAATGAAGCCTATGAAGTTAGTAGACCCGTTCATGTACCTTGGTAGTAATATCTCCTCTCAGTGATGCTGATAGCTTTTTGAATTAATGCTTCCAGGGATGCACATATTTGCTTTGAATGAGTCTCCCGGGAAAATTTATGGGTCCCAACTAAAGTTTCTTAATAGATTATAGGGATTTTATTTATGATCTGGGGAAACAACTAAAGACATCTAACTCCCACCTTGTAACCTATCCTGCGTAATTAATTTCTAAGAAACTATTGAAATGTATCTACAGTTAGCTTGAAATTGTGGGGGAAGAAAAAGAAAAACACTGGGATGAATGGATATGATTTTACTGCGTTCTTTTAGATTTTTATGTATCAGGGACGTAGGATGCATACCTATCTGCATCTCTGCCTCTACTGAAGCATAAGTAAGGCCTGGATTTCTATTGACTGGTTAACAACCATATAGAAATCTGATCTCTCTTATTTGTTTAAAATGTTGCTCATGTCATTATTCTTACTTTATATTTGTGTAGTGTCTGAATATATATATATTAATAAGTCATCCACAGACACGTGTTTTCGGCGTTTCACGCCTCTTCAGTGTGGCTAGACACAGCTATCCTTGTCTAGGGTCGAACTCAGACTGACCGTTTGGCAGCCTGATATCTTATCCCCTTGGCCACTGACAGCTGTAGTGGGACTGGTGTTTTTAAACTATTCAAGTACATAGGTCACAGAGAGATCAAATTTCCGGGGAAACGATCATTGCTTATATGCTTAGTAGTGAGATATATATATATATATATATATATATACAAGGATGGCTTTGGCATTAAATAACACATGAAGGTTTACATGTCATTAAAGAAGGGAACCTTGTCGAACTCAAGAACCTTCTTTTGGAACTCGGAACCTTCTTGTGTAATCGGGAGCCATCACACAACTTTGAACACACACATGCATAGTGGATAAAAAGGTGTTGGTAAGACAGTTCTAAGTGACAGTTATCTCTATGCTGCAGCTTAAATCCTGGTCAAGGTCAGCAGTAATAATAATTAACACAGCTTAACACTGGTACCCCATCCATGGTTAGCGGAATGAAAACTGGATACCCCCATAGATTGAATAAAGGGTTGGGTTCAAAGTTCCATGATGGCTCCCGATTACGTTAAGAAAGTTCCTGCGTTCGAGAAAGTTCCAGAGTCCAACAAGAAATACCTGAAGAAGATCGGAGGGCACATCAGCTGAAACGTTGTACAGATAACAATAAAGATGTGGAAAATAGTGTGAATAATCCAAATAATACTAAAACCTATATACTAAAACCTATGCTGATAATCGTTACGCTAAGTATGCCTCCATGAAATTGCTGGTTGAAGTACTCACCAAATATGAAAAATTGGAACAACTTCCTTCTTTTTCTGGTGGAACCTATTGATTTAAAGATCAGAAAGAAAGGAAGAAAAATGAAGAGTGAAAAGGTGAAAGAGGCGGATATGTGATTCTCCCAGGGGAAAAAAACAATGTGTGGGTCTGTAGTTCTAATGTTGTAAAATGAAGAGTAATTCTGCCTCCTTTAGACATTGAATACGGCTTTGACTCTGCCAAGTTACTCCTCTATTGCCCCCAAGGGGTGCTATGAAGAAGGGAAATTACTTGGCATGGCACAGCCATTGACCTGACAGGTTACGGGAAACAGCTGTCTCTTCATTGACCAAACCTGCTGGGATGTTTCTCGCCATTCACGACTGAAAACCAATAATCATGATTACTAGAAAATATATGCACCCTCCGGGTGCAAGTATTTGAATTTCAATGTAATAAGATATTAAATTAGAAGGCTAATGAAACTAAATAAGAATGCAAATAAAAATATTTGAAACAGTAAGGGAGGTATAACCAGATGGACAGCGAGGGAGTCTATCCCCTTTTCATTAGTGCTCGACAAGAGAGATTGTTTTTTGTGTCTGAGTGCATACCTACCATCAGCTCCCCACTAACACACAGATCCAAGCTGTGCTACTCCATATGCTGAGTTGGTGAGGGCTGGTATGGAATCTGGAACCATGTGGTTCCTAGACGGATACTCTACTGACTGAGCTAAACCGTTTTCCAGGCAGCACCTCCCCAATTGTTGTGTGTGTGTGTGTGTGTGCTTTGACACCTTTGCTAAAAGTCACTGAGACTGCAATTTTTTAACACACTCACATGCAAAAGAGAGGCAGGGGCTCACTCTAAGTTAACTTATATCATATTTGCTCTTATAGAGGGGGGCGGGGTTGGAGGTGGATATGAATTGATATACTATATATTGCTTGATATCTTTCCTTGATATCTGCTTATTTTCCTTCTCTTTCTCTCTCTTTCAAAATTTGATGTGTAGGTTTGCTTAAGGTTATATTTTATCTTTCTTTTAGAGATAAATTTGGGAACGCACTTATCAAGGATACTTATCTGAAGGCAAAAGGAAATGGGTAATAGTTCTGTATGATGCCTTTGCATGTTAATATGCCAAAAAAAGAAAGAAAAATAAAGGAAGGTTATCAGTATCATACTTGCTTTGAATGAGTCCCCAGGAAATTTGATGGGTCCCAAATAAAGTTTCTTAATAAATTGTAGGTTTTTTTTTATTTAAGATCTGGAGAAACAACTAAAGCCATCTAACCCCTACCTTGTAACCTTTACTGTATAATTCATTTTTAAGAAACTATTGAAATGTATTTACAATTAGCTTGAAATGGTGAGAGGAAAAAAATAAGAAAAACACTGGGATGCATGAATATGATTTTACTGCATCCTTTAGATTTTTATGCGTCATCTCTGCAGTGCATATACTGCTGGAAAAAAAGTGCTGGTTTTGGTACAGTATTGGGTGTTTAAGGGTTATGAATTATTTAAAGTCGTCAGTGAGGTATTAGGTAGGTATTTGCTCATTCGCCACACCGTGGTGTTTAAGGAGGGAATCCTGGTAGCTGAGCAGTTAATGACATTAAGTGTGGATTTAAGATTGGTTTGGTTTTATTTTTATGGCATATCAACCTCAGTGGGTCATTTAATGCCGATAAAGTTTTGAAATAAACCAATTCTTAATGGATAATACAATTTTTCTATAAATACATTTTTCTATTTAAAGTGGGGAACTTTACCACATGAATGCCCAAATTTGGCTCAAATGATTTGCATACAATTATATAGTTTCAAGTATTTTTATCTAATACTAATAATTTTCAAATGGATCCTAACAGGTACTACCACTTTGAGTCAGTGTGGATTTAAAAGTAATAATATGAAAGGGTGAATTCACACGCCTAAAAGCTCTGGAAAACTGGAACCAGATGTAAAAAGAAAAAACGAAGGTAAATAAAGGTGGCCTCTTGTTAGTATCAGCCAGACAGCGAGGGAGTCTATCCACTTTTCATTAGTGCTAGACTAGGAGATTGTTTTTGTGTCTGAGGGGGAGTGCCTCACCTACCATTAGCTCCTTTCTTTACTGCACAAATAAGCTGTGATACTCATATGCTGATTTGATGTTATTGAACCTGGAAACTTGTGGTTCCTAGGTGGATGTTCTACTGACTGAGCTAAACTGAACCAGATGTAAAAAAAAAAAAAAGTAAAGTTGTCGGGGTGGTCTAAAGTCAGTATCAGCCAGACAATGAGGGAAGTCTATACCCTTTTCACTAGCGCTAGACCAAGGGGATTGGTTTTGCGTCTGAGGTGGAGAGCCACACCTACCATCAGCTCCTTACTTTCCCATGCTACTCATATGCTGAGTTAACGAGGACCGGTATTGAACCAGTGTGGTTCCTAGTCGGAAACTACCGTCTCAAAAAAATTCAAAAAAAAAATTTTTTAGCCAGGATATCACTTTTTCTATTTTTTTTATTCAAAAATTTTTTTTTTTATCCAGGATATCACTTTTATTTTTTTCATCTCATTTCATCCAGGATATCCTTTTCTGCAGCAAGGGATGCAGTCAGCATATTCTCTAGGCTCAAGCAACAGGATGTGTATTATTAATTCATATATGTTATCAGTTACTGTAATCTAGCTGTATTACTGATATGTTTAATCTTGAGCAAAATGAAATACATATTCAGGATGTAGCCCTGTCAGCTGGGGACTGACTGCACCTCTACAGAGGTATAAGACCCCCTACCCAATGTTACCACCTGTTGGATGTGAGTGGCAACCCGTAATGCTTAGAGATGCAGTTTTCATGGCTGAGCAGTACATGACATGTTACACTCCCTTTGGCCCTTACTTAGACTAGATGGGCAGTCAGAGAGATGCCCTCTAATAAATCGGCTCATCACATCAAGCTCTAGCACCTATATGATTGTCCTGTCTCATGTCCAAATGACAACCCTCCAACCCTTGTTATATATGTCCAAGAACACGGTGGCTGAGTGTCTTAGTGTCCTGAGTATGATGTTAAACTTCATCTAGTGGTGAGGTTTCAATTCTGGAGAATGTGGAGTACCCCTTCATTGTCATTACTTCCAGGTCCACTCTGACCCGGAGTGGTAGTACCTGTTAGGGTCCCATCTATCTAAAAGTAACAAAAGGTGGCACCATATTTGAAAACTTGAGTATTTGTGGAATAAATACCAATAGTTTTATTAATTGTTTTTTAAAGCTACCTCTTAATACTTTTCCCCCACAAATTCTGATTCATGGTAATTTTGAAATTATGATATATATATAGTGAGATCATACACTATAATCAACATTTCATCATTATCTCCTTTTAAGTATTACAGACAAAAAATAATAATGCAAATACAAGGTGTGTCAAAAAAGTATGAGAGTTTTTGTAATTTTTTACTCCCTCGTTTTCTGTAAAAACTAATGTTCCATTCATGGTTCATTTCTATCTTAGTAAATACAGCTTCAATATCGAGGCTGCAGGTCTACATGTCCTGGGAATGACGTTAAACTCTATCTGATGGTGAGTTTCCAGTTCTGGAGGTTTGGGGAATGTGGAGCACCCCTTCATCACCATTGCTCCCTGGTCCACTCTGACCCGGAGTGGCAGTACCTGTTAGGGTCCCATCTATGGGTTAAATAGAAAAATGTATTTATAAAAAAATTGTATTATCCATTAAGAATTGGTTTATTTCAAAACTTTATCGGCATTAAATGACCCACTGAGGTTGATATGCTGTAAAACAAAACAAACCAAACCAACAAAAAAAAAAAAAAAAAAAATCAATATCGATACTTTTATGACACACCTTGTATAAATAATTTTTATTGCAGCAGATTTATTCATTTTTCTTTTGTCTTAATATGATTTCCATAGAGAATACTAACCAAATCCATATAAAAGAAAAATTGTATTTTAAATTATTTCCCCCCCCCCCTCACCAAAAAAAATAAATCTAAAGTATTAGATGTTAAATTTATTCCTTTTTAATTTAAAATTGCTACAAATAGCCAGAGATAATGGCCAGGATTTTAGTTGCTTTTTTTTTTCATGTGATCTAAACAAAAAAAAAAATTGTTTTTCATGTTGCTTCCTGCAAAAAAAAAAAGAAGAAATTAAAAGAATTAAATGTTATTTATTCCTTTTTTTTCTTTTTCTTTCCTTTAAATTTAAAATTACTGCAAATGGCAAATGAGATAATGGCTCGGATTTTTTTCCTTTTCTGCATGTGATTTAAAAAAAAAACAAAAAAAAACTTTTTTGTATGACCCTGAAAATAACCATTGATACTACTCAAAACTCCCCCCCCCAAAAAAAAATACAAAAAACAAAACAAAATAAAAAAAACTGCATTTATGTAACAACTGTTTCCATTATTTCAAATCATGTTGATTTAAATCCCAGCTAATTTGATGCTCATCAAGTGTAAAATAATACATTGTTAAAAACAATTTGACTTACAGCCAATTTCTATTACATGCTTATTTAAAAACAACACTCATTTATTGATTAGAAATCTTATATTTATTAACTCTTTACCTACAAAATTTCCTCCATAGCTGTACCAAATTTTCTTGGTATTTTTTACCTGTATGATGGGATATTTCAAAGTTCATTATCTATTCAACCTCAGAACTCATTCTATTCAAATAAAGTCCTATTATTATTGTAATCTGAGTTCTTCTGCTCAATTCTAACAAATTAGGATAAGTAGGATTGTAGTGGTGAGAGAGCAACTGCAAGCAGTTTAAAGTAGCTAAAGAGTTAAAAACTAGCTGAATGCATGAAAATTCCAGTTCAATTAGTAGAAACTAACTAATTAACTAATATATATATATATATATATATATATATTAGTTAATTAGTTAGTTTCTACTAATTGAACTGGAATTTTCATGCATTCAGCTAGTTTTTAACTCTTTAGCTACTTTAAACTGCTTGCAGTTGCTCTCCCACCACTACAATCCTACTTTATATATATATATATATATATATATATATATATATATATATATATATATTGTGCTGTTAAACCGCACATCTGTAGTAATTGTAAGTGTCCTGGTAGTTGGTTTCTGTCCGTGTGTATATGTATATAAGTATGTCATGCTGTAACCTCCAAACAGCAATCGTTCAATACTTAATCGGCTGACTACTTGAGCAACAGCAGGTACTGTAATCAACTTGAGTCCTTTGTTTATCAAAATGACTTGATTTGACATTAAATGATCCAAAAAGGGTTGATATGCTGTAAAAGCAAAAACAACCAACCAGCCAAATGGTAATCAATACAAATATATATATATATATATATATATATATCCGACATAAGGGTTGGGTTAGTTCAGTCGGTAGAGTGTTCGGCTAGAAATCACAAGGTTCCTAATTCGATACTGGCCCTCGCTAACTCAGCATATGAGTAGCACAGGGATCTGTGCGGTAAAGTAAGGAGCTGATGGTAGGTGTGACGCTCCACCTCAGATGCAAAAACAATCTCCTTGCTCTGGCGCTAGTGAAAAGGGGATAGACTCCCTCGTTGATTGGCTGATACCGACATTAGGCCACCCCGACGACTTCACTTTTACTTTTATATATATATATATATATATATATATATATATAAGTTGAGAATGGAAGCGAATCCGACGGTATGTTTAAAGGAAAAATAAAGGAAAGAAAATGCTGAATGGATAAAATAGATTTTAAAATAAAATAAAATAAAATCTATTTTATCCATTCAGCATTTTCTTTCCTTTATTTTTCCATCAATATATATATATATATATATATATATATATATAATACACACAATATTTGGTGCCATAATTGTTCATGTATGATATAGATTTTTAAGTCTAAAAATTAGGGGTGCATAGGGCCGGGTTCGGCTAGAGACCACAAGGTTCCTAATTCGATACCGGTCCTCTCCAACTCAGCGTATGAGTAGAACAGGGATCTGTGCGGTAAAGTAAGGAGCTGATGGTAGGTGTGGCGCTCCACCTCAGATGCTAAAACAATCTCCTTGGTCTAGCGCTATTGGAAAGGGGATAGACTGCCCCCGCTGACTGGCTGATACCGACTTTAGGCCGCCCCGTCGACTTTACTTACTTTATTGTACATGATAGCTGAATATTAACTTTATTTTTTTATGCCCACATGTGTCACCATACTTGGGATAGCATGACTGAAAGTAAGTTATATCTTAAGTCCAAACTAACTAATGTGTAATAAGTGCTTATGTTTTATATTACCATTGAGAAATACCTACCACCATCGGAATGTGTGTTTGTTTATAATGTTGTTTCTCCTTGTGTGAGTTTATTTTTATTACAAGATTGTTGCCTTTTTGTGTGAACATATCTAAATACTGTGTAAATTTTAGAATACACCGACTGCATCTCTGCAGAGGGGTAAGACCGTCACCCCCATCACCTGTTGGCTGTGGGTGGCAACCTGTGATGCTTAAGGATGGAGTGTCCTGGGTATGATGTTAAACAGCATCTAATGGTGATGTTCCAGTTCTGGAGCTTTAGGGAGTATGGGGTACTCTTCATCACCATCCATTACTCCCAGGTCCACTCTAGGGTCCTATCTATAGGTTAAATAGAAAAAACTGAGTTTAAAATGTGTTTAAAAAAACAATTGTGTTTTAAAAGAAATTTGAATACCCATGAAGACTGAATCAAACAAAATGTCTTTGGCATAAAATAACCCAACAATGGTTGACATGCTGTAAAATCTGACCAACCAACAAAGGATGAACCCTGGTGGCTGGGCAGTCCATGACCTGCAACACTCCATGAAATTCAACATGTCATGGGCCAGCATAGCTAGATTAAGACTCATTACTCAATATGTCATACAGACTTTTGAGAAGGCATGAGTTCTGCAGTGGACCGAGAAAAAAATCTCAGGGGATGGTGATAGAGATATATATCATTGTCTTTAAAGTTTGCAGTATCAACTAAGAAAGTATTTGAAATTAAAACCATGTATTGTAACTAATAGTTTTACATTTTCTTGTTTATTGGGCAGTACAGCATTCTGAAGGTATGTCTTTTTCTTACTATTTGTAAGATTCTTTAGAACAGGCATGTCAAATACATATCTAGAAAAAAACACTTTTGTTAAAAGAAAGGAAAAAAGACTATTACTGACGGAGTTCAAATAACAAAATGTACAAGTGTCACTGTCAATTATAATCAATTGTGTTGATTGAAAGGAGAAGGCAAGAGGAAAGACTCACTCCCTTTCACTGACTAAGTTATCCTCTCCTTCTGCATGTGACCCCCAGCAAGCACAGGTGTAGCCTGCACACAGACTATGCTCTTGTACAACACTTTTACAGTACCCCAGGTTTTACAGTACCCCAGGTTTTATTAAAGTTTTTTCCAAATCTTCCTGGGTGAAAATGGTTGTTTATTTTCATTAGGGCAACGTGTTGTACAGTCTGTTATCAATGCATTGTCTCTCACCCCTTCCTTTGAGTTGTGGTAGGAGAAGGCTAACTCAGCCAATAAAAGGGAGTGAGTCTTTCCTCTTGCCTTCTCCTGCTTTCAATCAACACAATTGATTATAATTGACAGTGACACTTGTACGTTTTGTTATTTGAACTCCGTCAGTAATAGTCTTTTTTCCTTTCTTTTAACAAAAATGTTTTTTTTCTAGATGTGTATTCAATGGCCTTTAGTTGATTATAAAGAAATTAATGATAGCAATCATGACTTTATTCTGTTAATGTAGAAGAAGTATTGAAAGACTTAATTGTCATGTGCTGCCCTCATGACATACGTATGTAATCCATGCATCACTAGGGGGCTACTCCGTTTGACATGCCTGCTTTAGAATATAGTATCACCTGACAGATTGTGAAAATGAGAAGTTATTTGCAGGGCTGGTGCTAGGGTCTCAAATCTCTATTACATGTCAATTTTCATAAAGTAGTATTCATAGAAAATATATGAAACCTGACCTTCCGGGACCCTCAAGCAGGCTATCCCCTCCCCATATCAAAAATTATCAAGACTGAATCTTATTATTATTATTATTATTTTTTTATTGTAAAATTTAATTGAAGATATGAGTGCATAGCTGAGAAACTTCAACCTTGATATGTTTTTAACACACTTTATAATGAATAAAATTTCCAATACAACAAACATGTTGATGTGATAATTTCTTATAACTTTGAGAATGTATAATAGATTAGCCAAAAGTTCTTGGAATGGACAATCTTTTGAACAGTTCCTGTCTGTACTTTGTCTCAAAAATGATTTCACTTGTTTATACACAAGAAAAACTAAATAAAAAAAAACTAAAAAAAAACTAAACAAACTTGTGAGACTCCTTGTTAGTCATCTTTAATGAAATATGAATAAAAAAAAGGATTGTTTCCCAAATACATTATAACCATATATATATATATATATATATATATATTATACAGGGAAGTCTCTCGATAAGGGGCAGTCATCTATGATGGCTGTAAGAAGTTTGAGGTAAGGTGACTCGAGCCCTCCATTCTGAAGCGACACATGACGGACGCCATGGAAACATTTCCTATAAGGAAGTTTGACTTGTGGGGCAGCGCCTGCATGTCAAGGATCTCATGTGTGACTGGGTACATAAAAACAAGCTGGTTCTGTGGGTCATCTGCGTGCTCACAACTGCTCACATCTGGACTACTTGTAGAAATGGCCTTATTCTGTCAAGAAGCGGCAATCACCATATATTATACAAGGTGTGAAAAAAAAAAAAAAAAAAAAAAAAAGTATTGAGATTTTTTAATTTTTTTTTTGACACACCTTGTATTGTGAAAAAAAAAATTTTCCATTCATTGTTCATTTCTATCTTGGTAAATACAGCTTCAATCTTGATACTTTTATGATACACCTTGTATATATGTTATTATGTTTTTTTTATGTGGGTGTGTTTTTTTTTTTTTTTTTTTTTTTTTTGAATGAGGAAGGGTACACTGGATAAAAGAGTTTTTCAGTTTTTTTTTCCATTTTAGTATATTTCTTCTCCATTTTATGATGGCTATCTGACGAGACTGGGCTCTTTTATAGTTACTAGCTGAAATAAATTTATAATAGCCAAATGGCAGTCTGTTGAGTTTTTCTTTAATCTTATTGGAAGTTTAAATTTTTCTCTGTATATAATTAATTTCTCTCTTAGGGACTTGAAATAATCCTTGTATAAATCTATAGGTGTGCATATGCATGGGCATGCACTGCAGATATACAGAGGATATAGATGATCCCAAATAGAATCATCCCCAACTTACTTGTCGATTGGATACTTTTAGGGCCAGTTTAGCTCAGTCGGTAGAGTGTCCAACTAGGAACCTTGTGGTTCCTGGTTCAATACTGTCCCTTGCCAACTCAGTGAAGTAGAGTAGCACAGGATCTGTACAGTAAAGTAAGGAGCTGATGATAGGTGTGGCACTCCAACTCAGACGCAAAACAACCTCCTTGGTCTAGTGCTAGTGACAAGGGGATAGACTCCCTTGCTGTCTTCAGGCCACCCAACGACTTTATTATATATATATATATATATATATATATATATATATATATATAATGATATCATATATCATATATAACCATGTGCAAAAAAAAACTCGTAAAAATGTAAATATGAATGCACAATAAATGTGATTTCCTAACATCTAGGCATAAAATAACCCATGATGGGTTGACATGCTGTTAAAATCAATCAATCTATTATTGAATAGTTTTAAGCACCTGTGCTATTCAATACTCTGTTATTGCTGATCAGTAATAAACAGCCTAGACTGTCTACCGGTCATTGTCTATCCTCTGTGCTATGGTTGTTAAAAGCTGCTATATCATGTGTAGTGTGTTACTACTAAGCTAATTATTGCTTCTACAAATCGGTAATTTTAGCACAAAATCTTTTGAAACATTAAAAATGCAAAGAACAAAAGAGAAAGAATCTCATTGAGGAAATGATTTCAATCTTCTTGTAAACTGTCATATCTGAAGAGGAGAATTTGTGGAGGTGGACTGTAATTAAGATATTCTTGACTCACACTCTTGACAAGAAAACAAAAAAAAAAACGTGCCTGATAGGCTGCTCTTTCTAACTGCTACTTGGTAATTCATCCAAATATTATTGTAATTTATTTTTATAGCTTTTACAATGTGTAACTTATGAGCTGTCTGGAACAATGTTTACTCAGCCAAATTTATACAGCTAGGCATTTTAAGAAATAAAGGCTTACACTGAAGAGGATTTAATTAACTAGAAACAAAAAAATAAACTAAACAAGGGATTATATATATATATATATATATATATATATATATATATTATATATAAATAAAAAAAATCTTTAGATGTTCATCAAATGATAAATTTATTTTGGCCTGTAGGCCTCATCAGATTTGATAGGAGATTTGCCGCCAAATCTGACGAGACCAACAGGCCAAAATAAATTTCATTTGATGAATACCTAAAGCTTATATATATATATATATATCTTGTTTAATTTATTTTTTGTTTCTAGTTAAGTAAATCCTCCTCAGTGTAAGCCTTTATTTCTTAAAATGCCTAGCATGTATTTGATTATATTTTGCTCTGTAATATATATATATATATATATATATATACACACACACAGTGAGGGGAAACAGGTATTTGTACACTTACAAATTTTTAATTTATTATATTTCCAAATAATGAATAAACTTTTTTTTTCATATAATTAACTATACATGGGTGACCATTTAAGCAACAGCAGGTACTGTAAAAAAACTGAATATCAAATGACTTGATTCGACATTAAATGACCTGAAATGGTCATAAAACCAAAAACCAACCAACCTGACTTAAGCTAGAGAGTCCAGTTTGTCCTACTATTTACCCATGGCTGGGGAGGACAGATGGATTCATGCCTTTCCTAAGTACATTAGTGGGAAGTGAAAGACAAACAGGAAAAAAAAAAAAAAAAAATGAAGATAGTTATAGGTGAGTTTCTGCAGTATCAATATACAGCCTTCAATTTAAAAAAGAAACAAACAACCTTCCTACCTTTAATTGTTTGTACTGGTGGCAAACTTACTCCTAATGTGTCAAATAAAAGCATTTTGTTTTACAACAGGTAAAAATAATAGGTGCTATTTCATTCTATATCGGGGAGAGTTGACTCAGAGTTTGAGATTGAGCAATTATACTTAGGACAATCTTTCAAGCTTCAATGTGGCCACTTGTTATCCAACAATATAAATACTACAACTAATTATAATAACTAATTATAACAACAGTAATAACTACTTATAAACCTATTTACATATGGTTCAGTGATAGAATAGAAGAAAGGTGAAAAGTATAAATTAGTTGCATGTATTACTTATACTCAACAAAAGGCAAAGTAATTTCAAGCCAGATTCACTCTAATATCGAATACTCTTCTCAAATCTGGGCAAGTTCCTCTTAGCTAAGTATGACACTAAACTGCATCCGGTGGGGAGGCTCCAATTCTGGAGCTTCGGGCAGTAAAGATTGCCCCCCACTTTTTTTGGCAATACACCAGGTCTATTCTAACCCAAAGTAGTTGTGTCTGTTATAGTCCAATCTATAGGTTAAATAGATCTGTTTGAGATAATGTTTAAAATGATTGTGAACTAAATACATTGGCTCTTAAAAACATTGATATTGCAACTAAGTATGGTGTGTTTAGCTGTTTAAATTGTTTCAAAATGGTTCTTTGTAGTGTACATCATAGGAGACCTCTAATCAGTGCGTGTGTGTGTGTGGGGGTCACAGTGAAGTCTGACTCAAGGTTCCAATCGACAGTCTACACACTCCCAACTGTATCACGCTCCAAAATCCAATATCCAAAATTATTTCTTTGTCCCGCTCAACAACAAAATACTACTGCAGTCGTTCTCCCCGGTCTGTGAGAATAAGTCCTTTAAATATACCTCAATTTCACCACATCCGGGCTTCTCACTCATAATTGTCCGTGCAGCACGTGTGACACTCGTCAGCACGGCCGACCACCTACATCCGGGCCACTGTGCTATTTCTTATTTCACTAATCGTCCACAGCTCTCACATTCTGAAGGAAGCGGGTTCGACTCTAGGTCAGTCTACACGCCAGGCAAAGCCTAGCTCGCTTCCTTCGAGAATACGGCAAGTCTTCACGCTCGCCACTTCTCTGTCACACTGTGTTGCACGAGGTAGGTCTTCTCTCTCACTACAAGACCATAATTGTTAAACTGACTTTGGCTTAAAATAACCCAACAAGGGTTGACCTGCTGTAAACAGCCCTATCAGCTGAGGCTTTAGAATACACCGACTGCACCTCTGCAGAGAGATAAGACCCTCCCCAATGGGGCCACCTGTTGGCCGTTGGTGGCGACCTGTGATGCTTAAGGACGGAATCCTGGTGGATGAGCAGTCCATGACATGCAACACTCCACTTTGACCTTTACTTAAGCTAGATGGGTAGTCAGAGAGGCCCTCCGATCAATCGGCTGGTCACATCAAGCCCTAACACCTATAGGATTTTCCTGACCCTATTGCCCTTATGGCAGACCCCAACTTTTTATTGTGTATGTAGACTAAACATCATACTCATCTCCATGGGAAGGCTGTTACTATTTGTGGAAGGGAGTATGATGTTTATTCTAGAGTGCTATGGCTGAGGGTCATTGTGTTCTGGATATTATGTTAAGCTGCTTGTAATAATGGGGAAGTTCCAGTTCTGGAGGTCACCAGGTCCACTCTAACCTAAAGTAGTTCTATTTGTTAGGGTCTATAGGTCAAATAGATCCGTTTGAGATAATGTTTAAAATGATTGTGAACTTTGTTAATGTATTGGTTCCTAAAACATTCATATTGCAACTAAGTATGATGTGTTTAGCTGTTTATACTGTACATAATAGGAAACCATAATTGTTCAACTGACTTTGGCATAAAATAACCCAACAAGGATTGACATGCTGTAAAACCAATCAACTGATCTCTCAATTATGATTATGAATTTTTTAGATCTATTTTAAACTTATTTTAAAGATTATTATGGTTTTTAGTTTGTGTCAATGCTTAACAACAGTCCAAAGTTAAAGAGCCCATCCTACCCTACTATTTGCTCATAGGTAGGAGTGTAGTTGGATGCATACCTTTTCCAAGGGTATTAGCACTATGAACTCGGTTCATCATGTCCATTCCTTACGACTCTAACCATTACACTACACACCTCTATATGGACCATTTTGAGAAGTTCTGCTGTAGACTATAGTGAAGGGGTTAATCTACTGGTTTTACAAGCTATTATTATATGAATTTGATCTTTACCCGATGCTCAAAAAAAAAAAAAAAAATAATGATCTTGTTACTTCAAATATCTATTTTTCTTGCTTTAAGAATTTTATGACTGCTAAATGAGATAAATTCTTTCTGTGGCCGAAAAGTACTTACTGATGTACTGGAAATAATGAGAAGCTAGAAGGGAGGTAGAAAAGACTTCTTATAGGGAAATGCAATGTATTGTGGGTGAATGATTGGGGATAAAAGCAACCACTTATTTGAAGAGATGGAACTGGTCATTTAGTGAATAAATGGGTAGTGAGAGAATAAGAAAGGGAAGAGAAAGGAAAGCAGGAGGAGGAAAAAAGAGGGGAATACAGCATGGATAGAGGCACAGAAGAGAGAATAAAATATGTTGGAAACCACAATTTTTGTCAATCTTAAGATAAATTTCAGATGAATTGTGTGGAAAAAAAAAAAAGCTCATCAGTTTATGGAATTTAAGTATTGCAGATTTTACTATTATACAGTGTGCACCAAGTATTTGAGAATAAATTTTAAAGTAAAACTGATATAGAAAAAAAATTAAATTAATTTTTTTTTTCTTTTCACATGTTTAATTTTAAAAAAAAAAAAAAAAAAGAATAAAGGTTATTCGGTAAAAGCACTTCAGTCTTAAGGATGGTCTCAATATGGCATCAAAATTGATATGTACACTTAGATAAGAAAGTTATTTTGCACTATCTGTTATCTTCTCTTCTTGCTATATGTTCTGCCCCCCCCCCGGCCACATTTATTATGCATATCTATAAATATGCTTTAATGAAAAGTGTCTTTTTTTATTTTTATTACTTTCACCTGTCTCTTTTTTTTAAAGAAATTCATATTCATATATATATATAACACAGAAATTGAAACCATATATTTAACTCATAATTTCACTTTTTTGTGATCAGACAATATTACATTCTGAAAATTATAAGTGATATGAGAGAATGGTACATAAAAAGCACAGAATATAAAACCATTGAATTTACATTACAATACTCTCTCTCTCCCCACAGTAATGATATATGAGGGTTATTCAATAAATAAAGTAAATTTTGCCTAAGGAGTTGGCAATGAGAAGCACTGTTTACAGTTAAACCTTTTTCAAGGAAATCAATAGTGATGGGTCCTTTCATGTATCAGAAAACTGTCAGCATGAGTTTATCCATGTACATATGTACTCTATCTATTATTATTTTAAATACAAAATAAAAATAACAATAATAAACTATAACAAATTTTTAGTATACAAGGAATAACAGCCTTCGTCAAAAACACCAAAGAATTTACTCTGACGAAGGCTGTTATTCCTTGTATACTAAAATTTTTTTTATAGTTTTCTATTATTGTTATTTTATTTTGTATTTAAAATAATAATAGAGTGCATATGTGCATGGATAAACTCCTGGCCAAAACACGTGTCAATAAAATAAAAATATCTATTTTATCCATTCAGCATTTTCTTTCCTTTATTTTTCATTTCAACATACAGTCAGATTCACTTCCATTCTCAACTTACATATGTGTGTGTGTGTGTGTGTTCCTTTATAAAAATATACATAATAAAACGTATATATATATACATATATACACACTTTTGTTTATATAGATAATATGTAAAGTGTTTGTATAAAAAATAAAACTAATTGGCATCTCCATTTGAGCTGTCTTGTATTAGTCATCTTTCACTAAGTAGAAAAGCTTAAATAGTGTCTAAGTTTGTTGCCTGATGGATGTCACATGATGCTGCTAGAATAAGAAATAAACAAAAGTCTTCTTCATACTATCTTTTTTTTCTTTTCTTGGACACTTGACACAGTTAATTGTCACCATAGTAATAACAACAGTTGTTACAATAATACACAATAACAGAATGGTGCCGGCTGTTTATTTCATAGACAAAAACACACAGGTGACAGCACCATACAAATAATTTACATATGTGACAATGATATCGCTAGTTTTCATATTGTTGGTTTCGTTATGATCAAGGTAGGACAACCACAGAATTAGACAATTATCATGGAGGAACAAAGTACATGTGCAATTACAGGTATTTCTCTTGATACATACATGCATATACAAGGTGTGTCAAAAAAGTATTGAGATTTTTTGTACTTTTTGACACACCTTGTATTCTGAAAAAAATTAACGTTCAATTCATTGTTCATTTCTATCTTGGTAAATACAGCTCAATCTCAATACTTTTATGACGCACCTTGTACGTTGAAAAGATAATTGAAAGAAAAATATATTTACTTTAGTGTGGATGAAATTTATTATTGTTATTTGTCAACATGTTTTGACCAAAATTTGCTTAGACACAGCATTTTATTTAAATTTTTGATGAATATAAAAATAAAATAATAGAAAACAAAATATTAAGCATGCAAGCAGAAGGTCATCGTCAGGACAGTGTTTTGATTTAAGAAAAAACGAGTAATACCATTTCTATTTTAGAAATGTATAATATTCATTTCCATTTTTCTCACTTACAATATATATATATATATATATATATATATATATATATATATATATATAACATTAGCAATTGAAGGTCATCAAGAAGAAATATTCCATGGTATTCAAAAAAACAAAACCTGTTTAAAAGCACACACACACACACACATATATATATATTCCCTAGATGAATTGCATGAAACTCGAGTAGGAATTTTTTATAAAACTCGCTTTTATAACACTCGCCTTTTAAAAAAAAACGTATATATATATATATATATATATATATATTGTGGAAAAAATTATGGGTCTACCACAGTTTCAATCGATACAATCTCTTCAAGACCCTAAATTATATTGAACTAAGTTGAAATGAGACAAACGTATGAAATATGTTTGTCTCAGTTCAACTGAGTAGTAATTTCAAGTTAGTCCAATATAATT
>CM042145.1:92751761-92824949 GCA_023376005.1 Doryteuthis pealeii
TAGATTTAGCTGCTACAAATTCCAAAAGATTCAATGTGTATCATACATTGGAGATGTTTTTTTCTAGAATTTTGTAGCTGAAAGTTAGGGAAGCATATTATACACAAAATAATTATAGTAATTAGCAGGACCTGCCTGTGGATATACCACAGTATGATAATTTAATTATTACGTTTGATATGTTTACTTAAGAGCTATTGCCAATACTTCAATATGTAAAAAGTATAATAATCTTGATTTAACTCTCTCTCACGTTTTTTTCTTTTCTTCCTTCCTTTTCATCTTTTTATTATGTTTGATTGAAACATATTAGCATTATACGCTTCCTTGCACTCACCCCTCTCTTTATCTTTACTTCTTATTATATTTTTCTGTGTAACATGTCTTGTTTCTTCCTTTTCTTTATAATAAAAACAGAATGCTCCATTATTTAGCTGAGGTGACAACACTCATAAGAAATAAGAATTTGGCGGTTAAGCAACACCAGATAATCAGGATTTACATTTTGCATTTCATCTTGGATGATTTGGACGATCTCATTTTTAACCAGAGGGTGTTGCAAGATGATAACTGTCGTACAATTAAGGAACAAGAGTATTAATATATAGATATTATATTCATAGAAGTTTAGGAACCAAACTTTAACACCATTGTTTTATGGGGCAATAAGATGGTGTTAACTTTGGGGGCCCTATATGTAAGCGTTGGAGGTATATTGAATATTTTACAAGGGTCTAAATGCTTCTTTGCCCCACTGTATGCATTGAGGTGTTAGATTTACAATTGGGTATGATGAAGTTTAATGTCAATGGAATTTAACATTGGATTTTTTTTTTCCTATTCACCTTTCTCTGTAGAAAACATTAATCCCAATGGTGTGTGAGTTTTTTTTTTATTCAATTTAACTTTATTGGAGATCCTGAAGGAATAAATTTTTAGGGTAACTTCATTCATTCATTCTCTGACATTTTTAACTTGATTTAATTGAATTATTTGAACAAGCTAAATGTCAAATGATCAAACATTGAACATTTGAAGAACTGGATGGCGCAATTCAATCAATTCTTATGGAAGGGCACAAAGAAGGTTCCCTGCCGATTTTTTATTTTTATTATTTAATTTTTATCTTTAATTTTTATCTTTTTAATTTTTAAAAATTTTAAAAAAATTTTTAAAATTAAAAAAAAAATTTAAAAAATTTTTTTTTTTTAAATCAAAAATTTTTTTTTTTAAATTTTAGAATATTTTAAAATATCTAAAAATTTTAAATTTTTAAAATTTATATTTTTTCTTTTTATCATTTTTAATTAATGAATTTTTTTTTAAACTTAAGAAAATTTTGAGAAAATATTTATCTATTAATCTTTTCCCAACGGTAATACTACAAAGTGGCTAATGTGTTAGACTGCAATAATGTCACACTAAAGATATTTAGATAGGTCAGATCTTCTAGAATTTGCACTAAAGATATTTAGATGTTCCTTTTTTTTTTTTATCAAGAGTTATTATAGAGGTTAAAAAAATGGACAAATTGCCCACAGCTTTGAGTAACAATTTTTTTTTAATTACGAATACTCAGGTCATTTAGGTAATTTACTAAACAATAGAACCATCTGTTTATTATATAAAAATATACTCCACCAAATAAAAATGTCCGTTGGAACAGGTGTTTTAAAATAATTAACTTAAGCAAAGAAGTAAAAATACAATGAAAAATATAATAGGACTATTTAGTACTCTTATATTCTGCTAATGATATCAAATTATCAGTCATATGGAAATCCGATCTGACTGACAAGTTAAAACGACAATTCTTCTGAGCTGTAGTTGTATCAGTACTACTGTATGGCTGCACCACTCGGACCCTAAAAATTGCCTAGAGAATAAGTTAGATGGGAGCTGTACAAGAATGCTGTGTATGATGTTGAACAAATCGTGGAAACAGCACCCACAAGGAAGCATCTGTATAGCCACTTGCCCCCTATCACACAAACCATCCTAGTGAGATGAACAAGACATGCTGAACACTGCTGAAGAAGGGACGAACTCATAAGCAATGTCCTCATGTGGAAACCAGCTCATGGACATGCCAGTGGGGACCATCCAACAAAGACCTACATTGACCAACTCTGTGCGGATACTGGATGCTGCACAAAGGACCTCCTGAGGGTAATGAATAATAGGGAAGGCTGGCAAGAGATTGTCATGGATATCCGTATTAATTGCATGACATGAAAGTTGATGATATTCTGCTAGTTATGACCAGTTAAAAATAAAAAAAATAAAGATATGTTTGAATTTCTATGAGATGATTTTATATTTCTATTATTTTTTAGAAAAGAAACTAAATAACTTATTTATAAGTCTCAGTCAGTAGAACATCTGCCTTGGAACTACAAGGTTCTTAGCCTATTTATTTTGCTTAGGGATAGAACCCAGGTGGCTGAGCAATCCATGACTTGTAATATTCCACTCTAGGCTTTTCTTGGGCAAGACAGGCGGTCGGAGAGGCCCCTCCGATCAATCGGCTGGCCACGTCAAGCCCTAGCACCTATATGATTGCCCAAACCCTATTGCCCTTATGGCAACCCCCCCAATCCTTCTTATCATATGGGTGCTAGAAGGTGGTGGCTGAGGGTCTACATGTCCTGGGAATGATGTTAAACTCTATCTGATGGTGAGGTTCCAGTTTTGGAGGTTTGGGGAATGTGGAGCACCCTTCATCACCATTGCTCCCTGATCCACTCTGACCCGGAGTGGTTGTACCTGTTAGGGTCCCATCTATGGATTGAATAGAAAAACATGAGTTCATAAACAAAATTGTATTATGCATTAAGAATGAATTTATTTCAAAGCATTAAATGACCCACCGAGGTTGATATGCCGTAAAACAAAACAAACCAAACCTATTTATTTTTTTCCCTATATTCTCACACCACAGCCAGTAATATTGTTCCCAGTTTCATGAAATTAATTAAGAGGTAAATATAAATACCACTACTGGATTCCTTGTAGTAAAATTCTACCCTAGAAAAATTTTGTTTGATCTTGGTACAGGGCTTTGTTTTCTATTGCATCCCAGACAGACAGAGACACCACACCTAGGTTTTTACACAAGATCGCAAGTATAGGCTTTCCATGTTATTTCCCATAGCCTATTTTTCTGCTATTTTCTTATATCCTAGCCGGAAATTGGCCCCTAGCAACCCCCAAATGAATTCAGCAGTAAATATGAATATCACCACTGGATTCCTCATAAAATTCTACCCTGGAAAAGTTTTATTTGATCTTGGTACAAGCTTTGTTTTTAATTGCATCCCTGGATGGACGGATTACAGAATAAAGAAATTTCCAGTCCAATTTGTAACTGGATAATTTTGTGGAGTCTTTCTTTTGAGCTGCTTTTTTTTTTATTTATTTTTTATTTAAATTTTTTTTTTTTAAAGCATCTGAATCCACAATACAACAGAGATAATTAAGAAATAATTTCTAAATAGAATCCTGAATGCTATCGCAACAAGTTGTCAAGTATTTATCATTTCTTTCTAGTAACCACTGAGGAGCAATAACTGTAAATGCCAATAGTAAGTATTATATATATATATATATATATATATATATATATATATAGCTAACACCTTTTTAAAGTCAATTTACTTCCTGTTTGGTTGTATAAGCCCTAGTTAACAAACATCAACAGTCTAGTGTCAGCCTCTGAATTGAATGTATAGAAATTCAATGCATTTTCTCTTTATGCTGCACTTGTCATTTGTTTTTTAAAAATTATTTTATGCATTGGAAACCTTTTAGACATGAAAGAAAACATTCCATTGTAAAATTGATCCTGCTCACAAAAAAAAGAACTAAAATTATACACTTGTTTTTAGAGATTTTTTTTTTATAGACTTATACTATGAAAGAGAAATTATGTGAAAATCAAATTTTGGTTAGTATTATTAGCGTTGTTCGGACTATTGTCCCCATCTTCATTGTTATTTGTACAACGTTTCGGCCGATATACCCTCCGGCCTTCTTCAGGTATTTCTTGTCGAACTCGGGAACCTTCTCGGACTCGGGAACCTTCTTTTTCGAACTCGGGAATTTTCTTGTCGTATTCGGGAGCCATCACGGAACTTTGAAAAAGGTTCCCGAGTCCGACAAGAAATACCTGAAGAAGGCCGGAGGGTATATCGGCCAAAACGTTGTACAAATAACAATGAAGATGGGGACAATAGTCTGAACAATGCTAATAATACTAATCTTCAAGCCTCATCTCAAACATTCAGAGAAACAAATTTTGGTTGAGTATTTATTATAACTAGCAGGACCGGTTGATATACCCCAGTATGATAACTTAATTATTACAATGTTTGATACTTTTCATCGTCATCATGTCGCGCTAGTAGCACGGATATCCATGACAATCTCTTGCCAACCGTCCTTATCATTCATTGCCCCTGGGAGGTCCTCTGCGCAGCATTGGTCTATGTACATCTTTGCTGGACGGCCTACTCTTGCGTGCCCATGTGATGGCTTACACAGAAGAACGTCACTTATGAGTTCATCTTTGCTTCTCCAGCAGTGCCCAGCATGTCTTGTTTGCCTCACATGAATGGTTTGTGGATATCGGGCAGGTGGTTGTACAGCTGTTTTCTCGTGGGGGTTGTTTCCACATTGATACCTTTACTTAAGAGTAAAAAATTGCAAAATATTGCAGTATGTAAAAAGTATAATCATCTTGATTTAACTCTCTCTCACTCTTTCTTTCTTTCTTTCTTTTCATCTTTTAATCATATTTGAAACAGATTAGCGTTATTGCTTCTGCACATTCACCTCCTCTCTCTATCTTACCCCTACGTGCATTTTTTGCACTGGCCACAGAATGAGCTTTGGTTTGTGTGTGGTTCCCCATGTTAAAAAGTCTTTGTGTTAATCCTGCCTGGTGGGAGGTCAGGAAAATACTTACTTTATATTATACTAGAAGCGGCTACCCAGTGTTGCCTAGGTAGGGGGGGGTGTAAAAGAAAGATAGTCTCGCAGATCCATTATTGTTGAATCATGAGTTGGATCCTCAAAGGATGCTCCATTAAAATTCCTATGTGAAAAAGACATTACATTGATCCAGACATTCTGAAATGAAAAACCAGTGTCTCCTATTTAAAATACTAAATGCAAAAAAAAAATTCCATGCTGTTATCATTTAAATTTTAACTTTTAATTATCTTCACGAATATAAACCAAATCTTCATTAATTTTGTTGAAAAAGCAAGATCTGGTGATAGTGAATGTGTGCATATATATATATTTTACTTTGTCATTAATTGTTTTATTTTCGTAGTTTCCTCTGGACATGCACACACACGTGGACCCTCTCATCAATTTCAACGCATGAGGGTTCATCCAATGAACAACCCACACAAGGTTTTGTTTATAGTGGTGAAGGCTTGTGTTGGATCATCCGCACTTTTTGGCACAGTTGATAGGAAAGAATTGGTGCACAAGAAATGCCACAAACCCAATCAACGACTCACCTCAGCTTTTCAAATTCAGAGTTTTCCTTCTCCTAGACTGGTTACCTATCCATGGTTAAAGAGCCCAGTCTGCCTTACTATTTTACCCATAGCTGGAGGGAGAATATATGGATTCCTACCTTTCCGAAGTGTATTAGCGCTATGTGAAATGCAAACAGCCTTGTCTAGGATTTGAACTCTGGTCGACACGTCCATTTCCTACGACTCTAACCATTATACCACACACATACATACATACACACAAACTGCCTTTTATATATATATATCGATAACTGTGTGCAAGCAAATGATTATAGACAAATAGAATAAAAAGTGCAATTTAAAAAAATATTTTTAAAAAATGCAATGTCCCATTGAAAATATAGTTATGATTACAATCAAACATTTACAAATGAATCAAATTTTGGCATTAGATAATCATAAGGAGTTGATATGCCATTAAACAGATAAACCAAACCCTAAAATGTTGTTATTTATGGAATTAAAAGTTTCCTTTTGATTACAATTAATTTATGTTGATTTTTATGTTTCTTTTCAATAGTCAGACTCATTTTGGTTGAGATAGATTTTCTAATAAGCCTTGGTACCATTTCTTTGAGTAAGTTAATCTTGTCATCTTATCTTCTGACTTGTAAGATAACAGGATGTAATTTTGAAGTGGTCCTAGCACGAGTAATAAGTGCCAAAAATGTACTTCATTCTCTAAATGTATAGCCTAAATCAACTTGTTTTTGGAAGAAATCCAAACTTTCTTTTTTTTTTTTAAATATATAAATGATAAACTTCCTGCATTTGATGTTGCTTCCATAAGTTAAGTGGAAGTAAATTACCTGAATGCTATGCCTGCTGCTGCAAAAGGGGGTTTATTAGGTGTAAGTTTTGTTAAAAAAAAAAAAAAAAAAAAAAAAAAAAAAAAAAAAAAAGAAGAATTAGACCTGATTTGTCATCCAGTTAGGATGAGTATAGTCTTTAAAATATAAGTAATATGATGATGATGATTTACATCATGAGTTTGGAATATCCTACAGCAAAAAAAAAAAAAAAAAAAAAAATTGCTATATGAGTAAAGGTAAAAAAATCATGCATAAGTATAAATGTAAAAATTCTAGGTAAAAAAAACATTAGCTTTATAGGTTTTAAAAATTCACCCTGGATTTTCCAGTTTGACACATGGAGTAGGAAAACTCTGAATTTAAACCTGTTAAACTCTGCTTAAGAAATTGACCTTGTGTCACATCCTACTTGTAAGGGGGGGGGTGTTTGCATGTAAGTTATCCTATCATTAGATAGGATAACTTACATGCAACCCCCCCCCTTACAAGTAGGATAATTATCACACAGTTGTGTGGTTTTAAGTATTCTTATCTAATACTAATAGTTTATACACAATTGTTTAAAATAACTATTCCTATTTAATGATAATCATGTTTGTACACACTTATATGATTTCATGTATTCTTCTCTAATAATTTTTGAGGGGAGTCCCCGGTGGTGTAATGGCTAAAGTACTGGACCACGAGATCGTAGTAAGTGATTCTGAACTTCAGTCGCATTATTACATTTACTTTCAAACTAATACCTTTGGGAAAGGTATGAACCTCCTCATCCCTCAGCTATGGGTTTACTAGTATGTTCTACAAGTATGGTTTTGGCATTAAATAACCCATGGAAGGTTGATATGCCATTAAATAAAGAAACCAAACCAAACCGGTTCCCACTAGATCACTGAAGTTAAGCAGCGATGAACCTGTTCAATACATAATTGGGTGACCACTTAAGTAATAGCAGGTACTTTAAGTAACCTAAGTTCTTTGTTTATCACAATGACCTGATTTGGCATTAAATGACCCCAAAAGGGTTGATATGCTGTAAAACAAAACAACTTAAAATAACCAAACTAAATCGACAGTTTTCAAACAGATCTATTTGACCCATAGATGAGACCCTTACAGGTATTACCGCTCCAACCAAGTCAGAGTGGAGCAAAGAGTAATCGCAATGAAGCAGTGCTCCACACTCCCCAGAGCTGTGCAGAAGATGCAGCTCTGTTGATTGGGAACATAAGAAGAAGGAGTTGTGGGAATATACCGGTAGGGGTCTTGAAAACATACATGAGTAGATAGGTATGGATGCATGTATATTAATATTGGACAGTAGAGTGATTACACAGTACTGGCGCGGAGAGAAGCCATATTTGTAATGTAAGTAAACAGAATTGTTTACTGAAGCAACCTATGTGAGCTGCCTTGTTGGATGCCAAGCACAATCCAATATATTGGCTTAATTCTTTAACATCTGCATCAAGTGCATGTCTGCACATGCTTTATATAAATAGGTGCATTGGATTTAGTAACCAGCATTGTAGTTAAATATAGGTTGATTCAATCTACCTTATTCAGAATGTTGCTTATAGAATAGTGAACAGTGATATGTTCTTTTTTTTTTTTTTTTTTTTTTTTTTTTTTCATGTGTGACATTTTCACAGCTCTGTATTTTTATGCCGTGTTCATGACGTCATCTAGGTGCTGAACTTGTTGATATTTGTGATGTTGTAGTTTACTAACAACTCGAATAGCAGGATCAATGCTAAGGTATTGAGATAATATTTAAAGTCTTTCTTCATTATGTTTATTATTGGGATGAGATTTCTTTTTATTTCACTTTTTATTTCTTAATACTTAAATCGACGTGCATGTAAAAAATTTATATATTCACTAAACTGACATTTCCTTGGTGGGTTTTTTTATTTTTTTATTTTAGAATTTAAAAAGAAATTTTCTTATTCATTAGGCTCCATTTATTTTGCTCTTTATTGTTGCTCATAGTTTTTTTGTTTTTTTTTGTATGTGTTTAAATAGTCTATATAAGAAGTTTAGAGAGTAAGAGAAAAAAAAAGTTTTTTTTTTTTTTCTCTCTGTGCAATTTAAAAAAAATTTTTTTTTGTTCCTCTTTTTCTCTATTGTCAATTTTTTTTTCTCTCTCTCGTTCTCTATTGTTGATTTTTTTTTGTTTGAAATTTTTTCTTTCTCTCTGTTTCCTTTTCTCTGCAATTCTTGTTCCTCTTTTTCTATCTGATTTTTATGTGCTTCTCTTTCTATCTGTCTATCTATCTTTCGCTCTCACTTGTTGATTTTTTTCTCTGATTTTTCTGTTCCTCATTTTCTCTATTGTCAATTTTTTTTATCTCCCTTTCTTTATTGTTGATCTTTTTCTCTAATTTTTTTTTTTGTGCTCTCCGAGGGGGGGAGAGCAAGAAAAAAATTTTTCTGAATTTTTTTCCCTCATTTTCTATCCGATTTTTCTGTGCCTCTCGCTATCTATCTATCTATCTATCTATCTATCCTCTCTATTGTTGATTTTTTTCCTATCTGTCTCTTTTTCTGCTTTGTGATTTTGGTCTCTTTTTCACTTTGGAAATATTTTCTCTCTTTTCACTACATGATTTTTCTGTCTCTCTCTTTTTTTCATTGAGACTTTTCTGTTTTTTTTTTTTTTTTAGCTGGTCTCTCTTTATCTCTGCAATATTTTTTTCAGTCCATCACTCTTTTTTCCTCTCATTTTTTCTTCTTTTCTCCCCTTTTTTTTCCCCCTCCTTGCCTTTCTTATTTTCATTTCCTCCTCTTCTCTATATGCCCCCCTCTCTATCTATCTATCCTCTCAATTATTTTTTTATTTATCTCTCTTCCTATTCATACATTTTTCTCTCTTTTTTTTTTCTTTCTTTTTTTCAATTCTCTCACTTTGTCTTTTTTCTCTTCTCTATTTTCTTCTTTCTCCTTTTTTTTCCTCCTTGCCTTTCTTATTTTCATTTCCCCTCTTCTCTATCTGTCTGTCTCTCTCTTTCTCTTTCTCTCTCTCTCTCTATCTTTATCTCTCTATATCTGTCTATCATCTCAATTATTTTTTTTATTCATCTCGCTTCCTATTCAAACATTTTTCTCTCATTCATTCTCTTTTTTTTTCTTACTTTCTTTTCAATTCTCTCACTCTTTGCTTTTTTTCTCTTCTCTATTTGGCTCAATTGTTAGTAAATAAATAAAAAAAAGAAAAAAAAGAAAAAAAGGAAATAATAAAATACAACAACAATCAACTGAGCAAGAGTCTACTGATTATCACTATCTTTTGGTTAGACTATGTACCTATGTAGACAATATCAGAGGAACCTTGTGACATGACTCCCAACATATAATAATACAGAGGGTGGAGTTAGCCAGGCACTAGAGAAGATTCACAGGCAGGTTTGGGTAGCTGTGGGTGAGGGAATGGGTGTGAATCCATGTAATGTGACTAAATAAGCTACAGGACTGGAGTGTACAGCACCTTGGCCTGAGAATTAATAGCATTGGTGTGGGCTGCTCCACGGACACCACGATGTGAATTGTCCAACCTGGCTGCTTCACGTTCTTCTTCCCTGTCTTTCTCTCTTTTTGAATTGAAATCTCCTGATGCGGATTTATTTCATTCATGATGTTCTACGTTGTTCCTGTGAGTCTCTAGCTGTTTTTGTTGTTTATAATTTTTTAGTCTGATGGTAGGGGTTCATTGTTCATTCAGATAGCCTTGTTATTATTCTTCATCTGTATATACAATATATTATATATATATATATATATATATATATATATATATATATATATATATATAAGCAAATGATTTATCATTGATATCTATTTGTTAGTAGTTGTAGATGAGTTTATTTATCCTGATTATTTGGTGTACAAAACCACTTTCACCCTTTACATCATTATATACTGACTATTTTATTTACATATTGTTGTTTCTTTTTAAATCAAAACATTAACTCCATTATGAGAAAAAGTTCTTTAACAAAAAAGAAATTGCTAAAAGTAATTAACAAACAGAAATATTACATTTTTTAAAACTCTCCCATGACTTTTAGACAGCATTTATGTGTGTGTGTGTGTGTGGTGTGTTGCTATATATATATATATATATATATAAGAGCTATAGAGTCTGTATATGTATATATGTGTATATGTTTGAAATTATTATATTATGTATATGTGTATATGGTTTTTAGGGGGAGTTTTTCGTTATGTAATTTTTATATACCATGTATACTTCAGGTACACATATTGTTTTCAGTGTCAGTACTTAAAAAAAATTAAAAAAAACATTAAAAATACTTGGATAGTATTTAATATATTATACTATGCACATGTTCACTGAAATACTTATACTATATTCGTGGGGTGTCTCGCTGTCTGGGGATGCAATTGAAAACAAAGCTCTGTACCATGATCAGACAAATTTTTCTAGTGTAGAATTTTCCGAGGAATCCAGTGATGCTATTCATATTTATCCCTGAATTCATTTTGGGTCACTAGGGACCAAATTACCGGTTGTTCTATGAGAAAATAGGGAAAAAAAATGAATATGATAAGGGGAATAACTCTGATAAATTTTCAAATTTAATAAATTTCTATATTGAGCCTTCTGTTCATTAGGACCACTTGTATTAATGATAATATTGTTGATATTGCATCTCAGCCCCTTTCAAAAGTAGTAAGTATTGTGTTATTGGTAAATAGGTAAATAGGAATTAACATGCACAAATTTCTGTTGTAACATTTTCATAATAAACATGTTGAGTGATAGGTACTGCTATGCAATGGTAAGCAATATGAGATTTAAAGCATATACATTAATTTAGTTGGATAGTATATAACCTGGGAAAAGCCAGGAAAATACAGCTAGTAATTAACTATTTTAAAAGTAAGATATGGAAATTTGTTTAAATTTATTTTTATTTCATTTAATTTGTTTAAATTAATTTACTTATTACCATTTACCTTTATAATAAGAGAAATTCAAGTATATACATTTTGTGTGTGTGTGTGTGTGTGTGTGTATCGTTCACTCATGTTGAGGTGATATACTTTTCCTATATGGTTTGATAGTTATCTTTTGTATTTTAGTGATTATAATATGGGAGTAACATTAATTTAACGTAAAGATAGAAGGTATATTTATTTACTAAGCTTAGCTTAGTTGTGACACAAGGCCAGAAGTATGGGATACCCAGTGCGAATTGAACTCACTGACAGTGGTCTGCTAATCTAGCTTGCTAACCACCACAAGTTTAACCATCATTGCAAATTTTTCACACCAGAAGTAACAGGTGGCTTTCAAAGTGACAGTTAGTCTCCTTAGCCCTCCAAGACTCTTCTCAGTATTCTCACAGATTTCTGTAGTGCTGTGGTCTGGAAAGTCTCATTTCTTCCTTGTATTTCCAGTTCCACCAGTCTCTTTCCAGTTTTTTGCAGGGATTGTTCCAATTATGATTGTGTCACCTTGATGTCTTACAACTTTTTTAAAACTCTCTTGCAAGGTCTATGTATTTATCTAGTGTTTTGTTTTCCTTAACTTTAACTCTGATCTGCTGGAATTGTGAAGTTTACTAACTAGCAAGTTCTTTTGATTTTGTTAACTCAAACTAGATCTGGTCTTCTGGCCTGGATTGGGTGATCTGTTCATATCACAAAGTCCCAGAGAATTTAGTGCATCTCATACAAGAAGTTATTTGAAATCATATCATTGCAACAAAAAGCACAAGCAAACCAGAATAATGGTTGACCTGCCATAAAAGCAACCAACCTAGTTTTATATTGAATAATTGGTTATTTCCTATAAGTCCAACATAAACAAAGAGAACCACTCTTGACTGATTAATTATTTATTTTCCCATTGAACTAAACCTAACCCTAACCCCGTCTTCTTATTTCCTAGTAGATCAATAAATAGATAAATAAATAAATGATTTATTAGTCAAGAGTGGTTCCCCTTTGTTTATGTTGGAGTTATAGGAAATAACCGAATAATTTTATTATGTTATCAAACTTATCAGATTGTATCTGTTAATAGTATTGAATGAATTTTAATTTCTACTATTTTGAAAATTTTAAAAACTTGTTTCAAGATGAGTTGTAACTCTAAATATTGGGCTGGTTTAGCTCAGGATATTTGCCTTTCATCCCACTTATGAGGGTGTGACACAAGGACATTTTTATGTGGGCCCACCCACAAACGAAGCTCATGGGTGGTAGGCACAAAAAATGCATCAATCCCGTCGGTATTCCTCCAGCCCTGCCCCTTTAAATCAAGGGGGCAGCTATTGCCTGGAGGGATACCCCCCTGGGATTGACGCTGTTAATTTTATTGCCAAGCCACTCCAGAGGCCAAAGCGCTCTGGAGCAGGCCCGAAGGGCCTTTGACGGCTCAGGAATCACTATTTAGATCAGTCAATAGAGCATCTGCCTCGGGACCAAAAGGTTCTGGATTTGATACCACCCCTTGTTAACTCAGTGCATGAGTTACACAGTTTGGATATGTGCAGTAAGATGGAGAGCTGATGGTAGACGCAAAACAAGCTCCCTTATCTAGCACTAATGAAAAGAAGATAGACTTCTATACTCTCTGGCTGATAACAACAATAGGCCACTGCACCAACTTTACTTTTAAACTGTATAACTTTGCAAACTAAAATAGGACCATTTCTCTGAATGTTTGAGATGAGGCTTGATGATTAGTATTATCTGCGTTATTTGGACTATTGTCCTCATCTTCATTGTTATCTGTACAACGTTTTGGACGATATGCCCTCCGGCCTTCTTCAGGTATTTCTTGTTGGACTCAGGAACCTTCTCGTACTCGGGAACCTTCTTTTTGGACTTGGGAACTTTCTTGTCATAATCGGGAACCATCATGGAACTTTGAACCTAACAGATAACAATGAAGATGAGGACAATAGTCCGAATAATGCAGATAATACTAAAATAGGACCGTATAAAGTGTAAATTCAACTGGAGTCAGTCAGTATAGTTTTACCGACTCCAACAATCCTGTAATTACTTCAGGCTGCAATGACCCTCATTTCATGGTAGTATAAGCAAAAATGAAGTCACGCGGTCTAATGGTTAGAGTCATAGGAAATCAACTCGTCAACCCGAGTTCAATTACTGGGCAAAGCTGTTTGCATTTCACATAGTGCTAATACCCTTGGGAAAGGTATGAATCCAATTCTCCCTCTAGCTATGGGTAAATAGCAGGGCAGACTGGGCTCTTTAACCATGGCTAGGTAACCAGTCTTGGAGAAGGAGAACTTTGAATTCAAACCCGTTAAACTCCGTTTAAGAAATTGATCTTGTGTCTCACCCAGCTCGTACGGAGGTTGGTTATATAATATATATATATATATATATATATATATATATATTTATATTTCTTATTTTTTCAATTAAGCTATTAGAATTTTTTATATGAGATTTGCTAATTGTACCTAAGAGGGGGGTTAAGGGTCTACACAATAGATTGCTTGAATTGTAACAAAAAATATATAGGAGAGACTTCTAGATCTTTGACTAAACGTGTCTCTGAACATAGATATCATATTAAACGAGGTTTTCTAAAAAACGCCCTAGCTAAACATATTATAGACACTAACCATACCTTTGATTTTAAAGGTGCCAAAATATTAACTCACATACACAATAGAACACTACGTAGAATTATGGAATCTTGCATTATTCTCACACATCATATATATATATATATATATATATATGAAGTAAAGAAATAACAAAAGACTTAGAGGATTAGCATTATAGTCTATTTCAGGGAGCTTAGACAAAGTGTCTAACTCTCCCGACTCATCAGATGCGCATTTGATGAGTCGGGAGAGTTAGACACTTTGACTAAGCTCCCTGGAATAGACTATAATGCTAATCCTCTAAGTCTTTTGTTATTTCTTTACTTATATATTTGCTCTGGGACTCTAACATTAAGAGCACACATTGAGCTCTCAAACTGCGACAGGTTTCTTTAAATAAAACTCATGTGTCGTAAGGAAGATTTCTTCTCTGGACTTTTGGATATATATATATATATATATATATATATATATATATATATATATATATAAGCAAAAATGAAACCTGCTGAATTATCTGTTGATTCATAAGAGATAAAAAGAATATCAAAAACTGTTTTAAATTAGTCAATGAAACAAAGCAAAAAGATTTACTCGAATGACCCAAATAGATAATTTAATTTTATTGTAGTGTCATCTTTTTTAATGTAACATTTTAGGTGTGCCTTACAATTTTGATCAGCTAGGGCCGGGTTAACTCATCGGTAGAGCGTTCGGCTAGACACCAGAAAGTTCCTAGTTTGATACCCGGCCCTCGCCAACTCAGCGTATGAGTACCACAGAGATCTCTGTGGTAAAGTAAGGAGCTGATGGTTGGTGTGGCGCTCCACCCCAGATGCTTGAAAACAATCTCCTTGGTCTAACGCTAGTGAAAAGGGGATAGACTCCTTCACTGATTAGCTGATACCGACTTTAGGCCACCCCGATGACTTTACTTACTATAAATAAGAAATTAAATTATAAATATATAAAATTAGGTCTTATTCATCATGCATTTTTAAAATGTACTTTTCTAAAATAATGGTGATAGATATATCTATATCTGGGGGCATTGGAATGATCTGGGGGTGGGGTGAGTCAAAAATGAACGGTGGGGGATGTCAGGGTGTTAGGAGCAGTAAATAGTTTTTTTTTTTTTTTTTGCAAAATCTAAATGACAAAATATATGTCATAAATACTAATGTAAAGGAACACAATTTATACAGAATAAAACTGACATAAAAATTATAAAAAAATAAATAGTTTTGTTACGTAGTCCAAAATCAGTTAAAAGTCTGAACTTTTCCTTTACTGATGTTAAGCTGATATCCCTGCACCAAGCACATCCATCCCATTTAACAATGACCGTGAAGACAATGAACTTTGTTACTGGTGTGATGTTGATTTACCCTTCCATATTGCTGACACAACTAAAACTGCTGAATAAATTAGTTTAATTTGTGAAATACATATTTGTGTTTAATCTTGTTGTTTTCAATTTGAAACATCACTCCCCTCCCCACAAAAATTGTGTATTCACATTTATGTATGAAGAGGGGATCATTAGGAATCCCTTGGGAAGCCAAGGGAGCACTAATTTGAAAAAGTCTTGGAATCACTGATTCATCTCATGGGAAAAAGTTCAGTTTATTTTAAAAACCTAGTTAATTAGTTATCCGTGAACTTGTATGGAATATAATAGTTGCACAGTTTCTACTTGTAAAATAGTATGCAGTGACCATTGATACTATATTTAGTATGTACCAATTTATTCTTAGAACGAACCAGTTTTCAAAATAAATATAATACTCTTTGTAAACAAAATAATTTAATTTCAAAATAAGTAAACATTATTTTCTGGATTGTATCAAATTTCTAGCCATAACATTAGATAGACTTTATTGTTTTGGTTTTAGAGTCATTTTAGGAAAAATTCAACAATTCAAAAATGATTTAAAATATAAAAAAAAAAAAAAAACAAATGTATGAGGTTAATCCCAAAAAGTAAGGCTCCAAATCTTTGGGGATGCAGTGAAACTGTTCATGTGGTTATTGGCAACACTGTTGGGTTTGTTGAGCCTGCCTGCGCATGCCTTGCTGCCATACTCAGTCTTGGCTTGGCACTTGTTTCTGATAGAGCTCCTGATTGACGCTACCACCAATATGAAGTTTGCACAGTTATTCAGTTTTTGAATGCAAAAGGCATTAAACCAATTGAAATTCATCGCCAATTAATGGAAGTGTATGGCAAGTCACGAATGGATGTCAAAAACGTCCAGCAGTTATGTTGGGAGTTTGCAACAACAACAAGGTTCAGCACTTCCTCAATGACATGGTCAAAATCTGGTATGATTGACACTACCACCAATATGAAGTTTGCACAGTTATTCAGTTTTTGAATGCAAAAGGCATTAAACCAATTGAAATTCATCGCCAATTAATGGAAGTGTATGGCAAGTCACGAATGGATGTCAAAAACGTCCAGCAGTTATGTTGGGAGTTTGCAACAACAACAAGGTTCAGCACTTCCTCAACAACTAGGTCGAAATCTAGTATGACACGGGCATACAAAAACTGCCACATTGCCTACAAAAATAAATTGACCGATATGGCAATTATGTAGAAAAATAGATATATGTTCAAAGTTTAAAATGATGTAAACAATAAAGACAATAAAGAATAGATATTTCTGGAATTTCTAAATATTTGGGAGACTTAACCTTTGAGATTACCCTTGTATATTGTTTAACTCTTAACATCCTATACCGCCTCATTCCACCCGGACGGAAGTCACATTCATTTTCCTAATCTACCCCAAATGATAGCCTTTTTTTATCTTTTTTTTTTTAATGTAATATTAAACATATTTAGCAGTCTTTGATTTATGAGAAATAACAGATAACTTTAAATTAGCCATTTTTTGATAAATCCTTATAGGACTGGGGCTCTGGACTTAGAAAATTCTCAACAGGATATTAAGAGTTAAAAAACAAAAGAAACTCTTGGTAATGATTGTGTTGACTTGCTATTTACAATTCAAAGACTTATGGTGCTGTGTCTGAAATAATTAGCAATTAATAATTCTTTGAATTAACCTACCCTGTTGGCGAGGCTTTGAATAGGCTGAATGTATTCCTTGCAGAGGGGTAAGATCCTCCTAAAAAAGGAGTATCCTGGGTATATGACACTAAACTGCATCTGATGGTAAGGCTCCAATTTTGAAGATCTGGGGAGTGTAGCATACTCCTACATTGCCATGACTCCTAGGTCCACTCTGACCTGTTAGGGAGTGTATAACTTATGGGGGCAAGCATTTGGATGATATAGTCTTTAAAACAAAGTGCCCTGTTTACAGGTCTTAGAATACACTGTATCTCCCTGCATAGAGTACCCCCCCCCCCCCCAATATAGGTATGACGCTAAACTACATCTGCTGGTGCTGTCTTAAATAATAAACAGAGTACCTGCCTTGTTGGCAAAGTTTAGAATATGCTGACTGTATCTTCTGCAGAAGGTTAATACACCCCCACCCACCCCCCAAAAAAGGGGGTGTCCAGGGTGTGACACTAAACATATCTAATGGTGGAGCTCTAAGGAGAGTGGAGTTGTGCCATTATTACCAGGTCCACTCTGGCCCGGAGTGGTAGTAGTTGTTAGATTCACATTTATGGGTAAAATACATCTGTTTGAAAATTATTAATATTGGATAAGAATAAATGAAAACATATAACTGCAAATTATTAGTATTAGATAGAAATACTTGATATAAATTATTTATATTAGGTTGGAATACTTGATATCATACAACTGTGTTCAAATTATTTGTATTAGGTTGGAATACTTGATATCATACAACTGTGTTCAAATTATTTGTATTAGGTTGGAATACTTGATATCATATAACTCTGTGTAAAAAAAATCTTAAGAAGCAGTTACATAAAAATGTAAATATAAACATACAATGAATGCAATTCCCTAACCTCTAGGCATAAAATAACATTGGATGGGTTGACATGCTGTTAAATCAATCAATCAATCAAGATAAGATACTCCCTTCTGATCCTATATACAGCATCATCTTCTTTATATTAAGACCAACCTTTGGTATGTTTAATTGTGGTGGTAGTGTTGGTGTGGTAGAGTCATTTTGCTTGTTCCATTATCTTTTGAATTCCATGTTCTTACCAGGAATCCTGTTGATTTACAAAAACAAAACAACTTTTGATATACATTTTAATAGAATGAATATTTGAGAAACAATTTCTTTTTGAAAACAAAAAAAAAACTTGAATAAATCATTTTTTAAGATGAAGGAGATTGTTTTGGTGTCTGAGATGGGGTGTCACAACTACCATCAGCTTCTCATTTTACCGCACAGATCCCTGTGCTACTCATATGCTGAGTTGGTGACGGCCGGTATCGAACCTGGAACCTTGTGGTTCCTAGGCAGACGCTCTACCGACTGAGCTAAACCGACTGTACATTTAACTGGAGTCTGAGTTGGTATAGTTTTACTGACGCTGACTCCAGTGACCCCTTAACTCCACAGTTTTAGTTTTAACATCATTCTAGGAAGAAGTTGTCAATTCAAAACTGATTTAAGATATGAACAAAGCCAATAAATGTACATTGATTAAATGAGCTGGAAATTGTAGTATTGACAAAGATTCTTAGAAATTATGTCATTGATTTGATATTGACAGCTGAAACAATTTTGACAATGTGCCTTAAATAATAAGATTAAGAATATGATAACAATAGTTTTTTTTATTTTCTATTTTTTATTTAAAAAATTTTTTTTTTGCTTGCTGTTATATTTTGTTTGTTTTTCATTAACAAAATGTTAACATTAGAAGCTTAGAATGATGAGAAATGTTTCAAAAAATCTTTTTGACAATCAAACACAAATGCATTCAATATTTGATACTTGTTTTAAATGCTGTTTGTTTATTTATTTATTTAATTTTCTAAATGAATTGTGTCAAGCTTATTTTAAGCATTGTAGCCAATTTGTAAAATTGAATGAAGTCGATATTTTTCTGCTTGTGGGCTGATGAGTCTCAAGAAGGTTTTCTTTGATATTTTAAAACAATTGGGAAATTATAATTAATATTAATGTATAGTCTTTCATTTATTTATTTTTTTGTTAATACTTTTTTTTTTTTTTTTTTTTTTTTCAATTAAACCCCCAAAATACAAATTTGAGTATTCATTTCGTTGAATAAATTTAATATAGGACAAGCGTTATTATTATAATTATTTTTTTTTAATATCAAGACTCTTTGCATTTATTACATTCTGCAATGATAAAATAAACAGCATGAATCAGAAATAAAGAATTGAATATTTGCTGCTGAAAATATATATATATATATATTATAAAAAAGAAGGTCCGCAAAATGTATTATGTTCTCAGAAAATTTAAAATTCTTTTTATCTTACATATGCGACACGTGTTTCTGATCTGTTGTCTTCTTCAGGCATTGAATTATTATTTTTGCAGAATATGTTCGATATTTGAACCTATCAAATATCAGACATATTCTGAGAACATAATACATTTTGCGGACCTTCTTTTTTATAAAATATTGAATTTTCTCCTGTTGGAACCAGAACAACATTTTATATATTATATATATATATATATATATATATATATATATATATATAATGTGCATGAAACTATAGTAACGGTAAATTTGCTATTCTCCATTATGTTATATATATACATATATATATATACACACACATTAGACAAAATGTGACCCGATAGGTCACCCAGTGAGCTTTGGGTAGATAATTGAGATTAGGGAAAAGAGGAGGTAATATATACATAGAGAGGGTGAAAGTGATAGGCAGAATGTAAAGTAAGGGACAGGTCAGTTTTTTACTTAATTGCAAATTACGACTAATTAGAACTAATTAGAACCAATTAAAATGGAATTTTTTTCAAACGTAACTCAATCCTAAAAGTAAGGAATGATTTAGTATAACTTTTGTGTCATTGAACTAAACAATAAAAATGCCTTTAGGAGACAAATGTTGATTTGCTCAGCTCTAGTATAATAATAGATAATAAAAAAAAATTGAACTTGCACATACTTGTGTGAGTATGAAAAGGTGGAATAATCTATACATGAGTAATAATTTAGTAAAATTGAAATTCAAACATGAATATAATGACTAAGTAAACGTAGGCTTAAAAATAGTTAATGATTTTCTGATGATGAATCAATGGTCAACTTATAAATTAGTAATGATTTTGTGTACAGATAACAAAGATGAGGAGAATAGTCTGAATAATCTGAGTATTCGGACTATTGTCCTCATCTTTATTGTTATTTATTTTTATTTTATTCATTTTATTTTATTATCTATTTTATTATTTATTTTATTATTATTGTTATTTATTTTATTATTAGCAGTGGCTACCTGGCGTCGACTGGGTAGAGGGGTATTTTTAAAAGTTAGTCCCGCAGATCCATTATTACTGAATCATGAATTGAATCCTCATGGGATGTCCCATTTAAATCGCTATGTAAAAAAAAAATAGACTTTGCATTGATCATGCTACTCTGAAAAGAAATGTTAATGTCTACTATCTAAAATATCAAATAAATTAAAAATCCATGCTGTTATCATTTGAATTTTATTTTTTAATTATCTTCACTAATATAAATCAAATCTCTATTATTTTTGCTCAAAACCCAAACCCTGGTAATATTTAATGTGTATATATATTTACTTTGTCATTAATTGTTTTATTTTCAAAGTTTCCTCTGGACATACATATACACACAACTGCCCTTTATATATGTATAGATGTAGATAGATAGATTATTATTGTTACTAGCAAATATATGCACCCTCCGGGTGCAAGTATTTAAGTTTTGATATAATAAAATATATTAAATTAGAAAGGCTAATGAAACTGACTAAGAATGCAGATAAAAAGATCTGCAACAGAGGGGGTATAATCGAAAAATAGAACAACTTTGAAACTAACTATTCCATCATTTTCCATTACTCCCCTGTTTCATTGGTAAATTTTCCTAATTTAACTATTTAGTTAAAATAGGAAGTAAAGGATAATTTACAGTTATTTCTTCTTGTAAATAAATTTCTTTTAAGATTTATCCACGAGATTTTTGTTTATATTTCTTAAGATAAAACCAAACAATTAGAAATCAATAATACCAAGCACATATTTATTAAAATAAAATTTTTAATATCAATATGCAAATTAGCCTTCTCGTACAAACTGTAAATCGCTATTTTGTTGTATATATAAATACAATTGCATGTTATTAGTACGTAGATATGATCAACAGTATTAATAATGTAAAACAATTTTTATTAATAACTGAAGGTTTAAAAGAATGAAATCATGGAGAATTTGACGTAAATAATTAAGGGAATTGTGACTTGAGTAGTAATATAGTTTCGGTTACAGACAGAAAAACACACAATCTCCATTATAATAAGATTTATTTTATTATTATTATTGTTATTTATTTATTATTATTATTGTTATTATTATTATTATTATTGTTATTTATTTTATTGTTATTTATTTTATTATTATTATTATTGTTATTTATTTTATTATTATTGTTATTTATTTTATTATTAATCCAAATAATACTGATTTTGTGAAGTTGAAAATTAAGTCTAGTGGGAATAACAAGGAGCAACCTTTGGTTTAAAAAAAATATTTTATGACTATAAATCAAGTGTTTATCTCTACATAAGTATATAGGCTAATCTGTTCTGAAAGTCATATTATTTTTTTTGTAAACATTTCCTTTGTGTCAATGTTAGTAATTTTGTTGTTTTACTAACTTAGAATGTAACTTGATGTGAAGGTCATGAAGTATTTAATCTTGTCGATGTTTTTTGTCATTTCATTTGATATTGTTTGTGTCATATTCATACAGTGATGCTGATAGCTTTTTAATTTAGTGTGTCCTGGAATGCACATATTTGCTTTGAATGAGTCCCTGGGAAAATTTATGGGTCCCAACTAAAGTGTCTTAATAGATTGTAGGGTTTTTATTTATGATCTGGGTAAACAACTAAAGCCATCTAACTCCTACTTTGTAACCTAGCCTGTGTAACTAGTTTCTAAGAAACTATTGACATATATTTACACTTAGCTTGAAATGGTGAGGGAAGAAAAAATAAAAACACTGGGATGCATGGATACAATTTTTGTGCGTCCTTTTATATTTTTGTGTGTCAGGAACGTAGGACACGTACCTATCAGCATCTCTGTTCATATATTTAATAAATCTTTTAATCATCTTTTATTTTTTGTTTTGACAATAATATTATGCATTTTAGCATTAGCAGTTTTAGTGCTGATAAAATTAAAGAATATCCCTTTTGAAATAAAGCCCCCTTTTATTATGCTGCTGCCAATGTGAAAATTTGTTTTTTTTTAAATTCATCAAATTGCTTCTTTTTTTCTTTTCTTTCAATTAATATATTTAAGTGTTTTCTTCTTCAATTATTTGTTTTTATTGATTTTTTACAAAGCATACATAAAATTTCAGTTGGTTTCACTTTCACTTTTCTTTTTCTTTGTAAACATTCACAGTGTTCTCTTTTCAATTCTGATTTCAATTAGTGTGTGTATATATATATATATATATATATATATATATATATATATATATATATATATAGAGAGAGAGAGATGCTGATAGGTCCCCATCTTGTGTCCCTGACACATAAAAATCTAAAAGGATGCAGTAAAATTGTATCCATGCGTCTCAGTATTTTTTTTTCTTCACCCACCATTTCCAGCTAACAGTAAATACATTTCAATATTTTCATGGAAATGATTTACACGCTATGTGGTAAAAGCTAGGGGTTAGACAGCTTTAGATAAAAACTCTACAATGTATTAAGAAACTTTAGTTGAGACCTATCAAATTTTCCGTGAACTCCTTCAAATCAAATACATGCGTCTCAGAATGCACTAAATTAAAGAGCTATCAGCATCACTGTGTGTGTGTGTGTGTGTATGTATGTATGTGTATATATATATATATATATATATATATATATATATATATTGCTTTTAATTTATTTTTTAATATATTTCTAAGCCACAAAAAGAAATGATATGAATTTTATTTGTTGTTAACATGTGACTATTTATTGTAAAAATTGAATTTGATTTTAACTTCTCATTTTTATTTTACTAAACAATTAAAAATTTTATGATATTATAATAAATTATTAAATGAAATTGCATTAAAGTTATTTGTTAAATAGTATTAAAACAAATAATTTACTGTTTAGTATCAAAATAAATCATTGTATTTTATAAGTAAATTGTTTATTTTCTATTCATTTAATAAATTAATTACATATGTACTTGTGGATAGGTCACACCTTTTTTTTTAACCAAAAATTCCACCAAAATCAGTGGTGCAAACCTATTCATTCAATATAAATGTAAAACAGCACTACTTTCATTTTTATTTTATAACTATGCTTATGCCTAAATGATTTAACATTTTTTCTAGTTTTCTATACGGCTTAGCTCAGTCGTTAGAGCGTCAGCCTAGGAACCATAAGGTTCCAGGTTCGATACCGGCCCTCGCCAACTCAGCATAGTAGCACAGGGTCTGTGTGGTAAAGTAAGGAGTTGATGGTAGGTGTGACGTTCCACCTCAGACGCAAAAACAATCTCCTTTGTCTAGCGCTAGTGAAAAGGAGATAGAATCCCTCGCTGTCTGGCTGATACCGACATTAGGCCACCCTGACGACGACTTATACTGTTTGTACCTGTTGAGTAGATAATTATTGATTTTTTTATTATTGAGTTGACTGTTAGGCTTTTTTTTACCCATGCTCAGTTACAATTATAGTACTAAGAAACACAACCCTTATTTCTATATGTATGCATCACAGTCTATGGCAAAGTGTTCTAGATTTAATATTTGTAAGCAAAGTCTTGAAATAAATGTGAATATTTGATAAGTTTTATGTTAGAATAGTAGTTAAAACTGCCAGATTATAATGCAATCTATCTGCGGGTTAACTGGAAATACCCACAAATTAAGGGTGTGACTTGTCAGTGAGCATATACGGTATTTATTATGAATAAAGTTTACAATTCAAAAATAAAAGTTAATTGATTTGATGGAAGTATTTTTGTTATGGAAATCAAATTTATTCTACTAACACTAGTGTAAAATTTTACTATATTAAGGGTGACTGTGACTCAACTGACCAATGTTGTTAGTCTCTGACTTATGTGAAGTCAGGTTGAAAGCATCCATTCCTGTCAGATCACTGAAGTTAAGCAATGACAAACCTGCTCAGTACTTATGTGGGTGACTAAGGTATCAAATCATGGTGTAATGGTTAGCAAGCTAGTCTTACAGATCCATTACTTCTGAAAAGCGAGTTTGAAATTTTACACTAGTGTTAGTAGAATAAATTTAACTTTTTTACCAAAAATACTTCAAATTAATTCACTTGTATTTTTTAATTATAAACTTTATTTCATAATAAAATAATCAGTTTATTAAAGGAATTGAAAGTAACACAATAATTTACTATAAAACACAATGAAATCAGCTGGAGCAGTAGAATACACCGACTGTACCACTGTAGAGGGGTACCCCACCCAATGAGGCCACCTGTTCACTGTCAATCCTTGGTGTTTAAGGATGGAATTCTGGTAGCTGAGCAGTCCATAACATGCAATACTGCACTTTGGCACTTACTTCAGCTAGACAAGCAGTTGGAGATGCCCCCTCTAATCAATCGGTTGGTGACGTCAATCCCTAGCACCTATATGATTGTCTCAACCCTATGGCCTTTATGGCAAACCTCCTGTTTATCATATATATGCTAGAAGGTAGTAGCTGAGGGTCTTAGTATTCTGGATATGATATTAAACTGCATCTAGTGGTAAAGTTCCAATTTTGGAGCTCTGGGGTATGTGGAGTACTCTTTCATCACCATTACACCCAGATTCACTTTGACCTGGAGTGGTAGTACCTGTTAGGGTTAAATAGAAAAAAAGTGAGTTTAAAAAAATGTTTAAAAAAAAAATTGTATACCAAACTAGAATGAATAAAATAAAATATCTTCTATTATGCTTTTCTTTTATTGTATTTTGTATTGTTGTATAACAATATGAAATAGGGACTGGCAAACTCTGTTAGGGGAGGTGATAAAGAAAAAAAATCTTTTTAAATTTTCAAACTATTACCAAGATTGTCTGATTTTAATGAAAATTTCACTACTTTATTCATTGACTAGCAGCAGCTACCCAGCGTCGCCTGTGTAGTGGGGAGATATTTTAAAAGTTAGTCTCGCAGATCCATTATTACTTATCACAAGTTAGATCTTCTCTGGATGACCCGTAAAATCCCCACATAAATATATAACAATATAGTAAGAAATTTTAATTCAATAATTTAGAATTAAAACAATTTCAATTTTGATGCTCTGGGGTATGTGGAGTACTTTCATCACCATTACACCCAGGTTCACTTTGCCTGTAGTGGTAGTACCTGTTAGGGTTAAATAGAAAAAAAAAGTGAGTTTTAAAAAATGTTTTTAAAAAAAATTGTATATCAAACTAGAATGAATAGAATAAAATATCTCAACATAAAATAACCCAAGGGTTGACATGCTATAAAACCCAACTAATCAACACTTGATATTATCTGCAATTTTTTTATTGGAAAGAAAGTGCTGTTTTATCTATAATTCAGACCAAGTGATTTTATATGTTTATTTCTTTTGCTATGATGAAATGTTTTTCTTATTAGTAAAGCAATGTTTATATTTAATTTCAGATTTGACTGTCCAGTATGTGAAGCAGGCCATGTTAGGATTAAGTGGGTTATCTAGGCCTCAAAGGTTGGTCCTGGGTGTGGTGGTGTTGTTTGTTGTTAATATTATCTGGGTAGCATCATCTGAACTAACAAAGGTAAGACATGGTTGAAAATCTTTTGTTAAAATCTATTGACACTTGATGCAGTAATCTTTTTACAGCAATACCAATTTAAGTATTTGCACACCTTGAGTCACTGTTGTGTATTAGGCTCTTGGCTATATTAGGCTCTTGAGCTAACTTGTTTATTAGGCTCTTGAGCTAACTTGTAATTATTAGGCTCTAGAGCTAACTCTTGTATTATTAGGCTCTAGAGGTAACTTGTATTATTAAGGCTCTAAGTAACTTGTATTATTAAGGCTCTAGAGCTAAGGTATATTAAGGCTCTAGAGCTAACTTGTATTATTAAGGCTCTAGAGGTAACTTGTATTATTTAGGCTCTAGAGGTAACTGCAGTGTTATTTAGGCTCTAGAGCTAACTGCAGTGTTATTTAGGCTCTAGAGGTAACTGTTGTGTTATAGGATACTAATAAAGGTATTTTGTTTATTAAGTTAGCATGATAGAGATAACAATGACCTACCAATATGCTGAAAATCTACTGACACTTGATGTATTCGTTTTACAGCAATATCAACTTAAGTATTTGCTCACCTATGTCACTGTTGTGTTATTAGACATGTAATCGAGGTAACTGTTGTTATTAAGCTAGTAATAGTAGTAACAATGACCAAATTTCTTAGCTGGTGGGAAAATAGTTGGATTCATACCTTTCCCAAGGGTATTAGCACTATATGAAATGTAAACAGCCTTGTCCAGGATTTGAATTTGGCTTCCTGAGTCCATTTCCTATGCTGATAACCATTATGCTGTGAGCACCTCCATAGTCAATATATTTGTGTACTTGTAAAATCTTTGTGTTGGCATAAATATTAAAATCTTGATTAAAATAAACTTGAACTCACCTCAAAAAACAATGAATCCTGTGAGGGTCAAGTTCGAGTCAGCATTTGACAATAAAACAGCCAATGATTAAAACCATTAAATCATCAACTGCTACAATTCTTCCAAGCCGATGTATCAGTGCTACTGTATGGCTGCATAACTTGGACCCTAATGATAGCACCTAGGAAATAAGCTAGATGGGAGTTGCACAAGAATGCTGTGCACAATATTAAACAAATCATGGAAACAGCACCCTACAAAAAAGCAGTATTACGAACAATTGCTCCCTATCACACTGACCATCCAAGTGAGACAAACAAGACATGCTGGGCACTGCTGGAGAAGCAAGGATGATACTCTTAAGTGACGTTCTCCTGTGGAAACCAGCACATAAGCACACCAGTGCAAAGACCTACATTGACCAGTGGATACTGGATGCTGCACAGAGGACCTCCGGAGGGCAATGAATGATAGGGACGGTTGGTGAGAGATTGTCATGTATATCTGTGCTACTAGCACAACATGATGATGATGATGATCAGAACTTTTGATTACTAAATCCACCAAAATAATTATCTTAATTTTTTTTGGCATTTTTAAAATATTTTTTTTTTTACTGTAACCCTATCATGTTCATACAGCACTGTCTGCGACATTTTGACTCTAGTCATTTTGGCATCTACTGTTTGCTACTTGGCATTTTGCACTTAGATTATTTTCTGTAATGGCATTAACCTAATACTCCATTCATGTATTTGGGTGATTCCATTCCTGATTGGCTGCTTGGTTTCTATGATGTTATGATTTTTCATAAATGCTCTGGCATTCTGCAGTAGGCTTGCAACATTAATCTGTATTAAGTTATGGCTTCCTTGTTGCCTTCTCTTACCAATTTGATGGTAATTGGAACTCATTATGTTTATTCTACATAACCCTAGTAGGTGCACATAGTGTAATGGTTATTGTCATAGGAAATGGAATTGGTCATCTGAGTTCAAATCCCAGACAAAGTACTTTCACATTTCACTTCGTGCTCATGCCCTTTTGAATTCAGGGTTTTCCTTCTCTTAGAGTGGTTGCCTAACCAAGGTTGAAGAGTCCAGTCTGCTCTACTATCTACCCATAGTTGGAGGGAGATTAGTTGGATTCATACTTTTCCCAAGGATATTAACGATATGTGAAATGCAGTCTTGTCTAGGATTTGAACTTGTCTTATTGTGTCCATTTCCTATAACGGTAACCATTACACCATACACCTCCATATACATAGCTGACAAGACCATGATGATTGGTGTTATGTTACACAACTTAGATGAATTACTGGGGCAGAAGAATACACCGACTGCACCTCTGCAGAGAGGTGAAATTGCTTTAATGGGGCCACTTGTTGGCCGTGGATGGTGACATGTGATGCTGAATCCTGGTGACTGAGCAGTCCATAACATGCAACACTCCTCCTTGGTCCTTACTTAGGCTAGACAGGCAGTTGGAGAAGCCCTCTCCGATCAATTGACTGGTCATATCAACCCATAGTACCTTTATGATTGTCCTGACCCTATTGCCCTTAGGGCAAACCCCAACACTTTTTATCATATATGTGCTAGAAGGTGGTGGCTGGGTCTTATTATCTTGGGTATGATGTTAAACTGTACCTCATGATGAAGTTCCAATTCTAGAGCTCTGGGGAGTTAGGAGTACCCCATCTTCACCATTACTTCCAGGTCCATCCTGACCTGGAATGGTAGTACCTGCTGGGATCCAATTTTGGGGTTAAATAGAAGAAAATCAGTTAACAAAAATATGTTTTAAAATATTTTCAGTAAACATCAAGGAGGAATAACAGAATGTCTTCAGCATAAAATAACCCATGGGTTGGCATGCTGTAAAATCCAACCAACCGGCTATGGTCATTGTGACAAGCATGTAAGCTATTGATAACCATATACATATATATAATGTGTACAGAATTTTAGTGATATATATATATATATATGTGTGTGCACATAATTTTAGTGATAAATATATACTAGACAAAACTTGACCCGTTGGGTCACCCATTAAGCTCTTGCTAGATAATTGGGATTAGGAAGAGAGTAGGGTCTGCCAAAATGTTGTCTGCTATTCATTTAAAAACGAATTAGAATTAATTAAATTGACTATTTAAGATCAAATTTTTGTCTAAAAGTTGTAACATAATGAGCATCAGTAAAATAAAGGAAATAATATTGTACATGTAATTTATTTTTAATACATTTTAAACTATTTTTTTCAGGCAATTTTTCTTAAATATATCTTAAACATGACCGCCAAAGATGACATAAAATCTGTATTTTATAAAATAAATTACCCCCCCCCCTTCATTTGAAAATGAATTACCTAAAATCAAGGAAGTATCAGATTTTAATGAAATTTTCAGTGTTGATTTATCAATGAATGAATTTTATTCTATTTCAAAACTTTATGATTTAATTAGGTATTTCTGCTATGGTAAATTAATATATATAATTCATTTAAAATATGAAGCGTCTAATTTTAAGTTTCAAATTTCATATTTTTAGATTCTAAAAACATATTTTATTTAATAACTACTTTAGTTTATTATTGTTATCTTATATTTTTTGTAGAAAAACTCTATTGAAAATTTAGCCCCCCTTTTAAACAGAACAAATATCGATGTATAATTTCTTTTATAAGATAATAGCCAATTAAATAATTATCGAAAAGAGTAAAAAAAAGTTCTCCAAAAATTATCTTTTTAGTTTTTATTTTAAATTTATTTTCCGATTTTCGGTAATTATTTTCTATCATGATATCTCCCTTAAATTTTTTTTGTTTCTTCTATTCACACCTACAAAAAAATATTAAAATCATTTTGTAAAATTTCTAAAGAAACGATTGACCTAGGTATACCTAAAAATTTGGCTGCTATGAATTTTAAAAACGAATTAAAATTAATTAAATTGATTATTTGAGGTCAAATTTTTATTTAAGTCGAAAAGTAGAAATATAATGAGCCTCAATAAAAAAAGCAAAATAATATTACACATGTAATTTATTTTTAATACATTTAAAACCATTTTTTTGGTCAATTTCAATTGCATTCGGCCTGAGACGCTGTTTAAAAATGGCTTGTTTACAAAATTAATTGTTACATTCGCGATTGTAAAATAATTTATCAAAGATCAGGGAATTATTCGATTTTAATGAAATATATATTCTATGCCTGTATAGTCCTTGAAGTTTCCATGAGAATATTGGCCTTGTGAGCTATCTGAAAACACATTCATGACCATCCTGTGATCCTCTCTGTGCTTGCTATTGAATAGAAGTCAACTCATATGTATATAATGAACTGTATGACCTTTTCTATTTCTGTTTGTTTCTCTGTTTCTAACAATAAACTCACCTGACTGAGCAATGAGAAAAAAATCTGTTATTATGGTAACACACAGCATGTTCAACTGGAATATGTTGTACAATGGATTTTTAAAAAAATTCAAATGGAAAATAAATTAAAATATGAAATTATTAAAATCTTTCATGAATACAGTGAATTTTCTTCTGTATCCAAAAATGAATGTAATAGCACCGCTATAGTTTGGACTCTATTTATTGATGTTGCAGTCCAGCATTTTAGCCACTAGGACATGGGAACTCTTACAAATATATATATATATATATATATAATATAATGTGTGTGTGTGGAGAAAGGTAGACAAACACGGGATGTTGTAGAAAATGGATGTTTATTGTATTATATCCATTTTCTACAACATCCTGTAATTGTCTTCCTTTCTCCACATACTGTCAGATTAATTTCCTCATATTTCTCCCATATATATATATATATATATATATATATATATATATATATATATATATTGGTATCGAGCACTTTATACATTTTAGCTTTAGACAATCCTAGCAGTTTATATATATATTTTTTATATATAGTTTTTTTTTTCTTTAGGTCAGGTGTTATAGTGTTAATTGATTATTTTCGGTTGGTGCAACCCTCTAGGTCTTTTCTTTTTAAAATTTTTTTCCTAGATAAAGTTTGGTAGTATATTTTTACTAACAAATTATTTGCTTTTTTTTTTTTCTTACCGCAAGGTTTTACTAATAGGATTAGTGTATTATATATATATATGACAATCATCCAAAAACACTGTATTTTGATGTATCATGTCTCCTCAGTGTGGCTAGACTTAGCAACTACTTCTAACCAAGAGCGAAACCTGACTGTTTTTTCATCAGTCTGATTCCTTAACTCCTCGGCTTTCACCACCTACTAGTCAGAAGCAGAATTTTAATGACGACAGTACTTTACTTTCTTTGGCATAAATTAACCTAAAGGTTGACTTGCCATACAAAAAACAATAACCAACCAACAAAGAGTAAATAACCAAATTAGAAAAATGATTAGTTAACAAACAACAATGAAAATAATGATTGAAAACCTGTTTGACTGCTCTGATCTACTTTCATCTGATAAATAAATACCTGAAAAACTAAGCTATTTTCTTCTTTCTAAATATGTTTTTTACTTCTACTATAATTATTTGAACTAGCAAAAATATGTGCCCTCTTGGCACAAGTATTTAAGTTTTAATATAATTAAATATTGAATTAGACTAATGAAATTACATATATAAAATAAATATTCTGTATGTCTGTTTGTTTATACAACAACCCAGTACACATCCTTTTATAAATTAAAATTGGTGGAGACCACCAAAGACCAAATTTTAATAAAATCCACACCCTATTTTTGTCTGGGTGGGGTTTAACCCCTCATTTTCCATAAGAAAAGACAGATAAAGATATAATAACCGTATGAATCTTTGATATATTAAAATGTCAACTGCAAAAGGATTAAAAAAATAAAAACAAATTAATAAAGGATGAAACATAATAAAAAGCAAATAAAAGACAAAATAAAAGATACAAACATATGCCTCCATCAAATTAATGACATAACATGGGAATACAAGTTGCCAAAAATCAACAGTGAAAAGCTGAAAAAAATTTTTCACTCAACCTGGTAGCTTGAAATATTGCAAAACTTTTGACTCGCCCTCATATTTTCTTTATACCTGACAACTCGTATCAGATTATATCACAGATATTTAAATGTTATATCCATTTTTTATTCTTAGTTTGTAATGTACCAAATGTTTTTTGTTTGTTTTTTTAGTAATGAAACAGGAATGCTTTTTACCTATATAGATGTCAGTTTACCAAAATTTCACTATGATCACATATGTCTATCCCTCTCGCTATGATCACATAAATCTATCTATCTCACGATGATCACATAAATCTATCTCTCACGATGATCACATAGATCTGTCTATCTCACGATGATCACATAGATCTGTCTATCTTACGATGGATATGAATGATCTCACGATGATCACATAAATCTATCTATCTCACGATGATCACATAAATCTATCTATCTCACGATGATCACATAAATCTATCTATCTCACGATGATCACATAAATCTATCTATCTCACGATGATGACATAGATCTGTCTATCTCGCTATGATCACATATGTCTACCCATCTCGCTATGATCACATATGTCTATCTATCTCGCGATGATCACATATGTCTATCTATCTCGCGATGATCACATATGTCTATCTATCTCGCGATGATCATATAGATTTATATTTATATATAAGATCTATATATATCTCGCGATGATCACATATGTCTATCTATCTCGCTATGATCACATATGTCTATCTATCTCGCGATGATCATATAGATTTATATTTATATAAGATCTATATATATCTCACGATGATCACATAATCTATCTATCTCACGATGATACATAAATCTATCTATCTCGCGATGATCAATCTCTACGATGATCACATAAGTCTATCTATCTCGCGATGATCACATTAAGTCTATCTATCTCGCGATGATCACATATGATCACATATGTCTTTCTATCTATATGTCTTCTATCTCGCGATGATCACATAAGTCTATCTATCTCGCGATGATCACATATGTCTATCTATCTCGCGATGATCACATAAGTCTATCTATCTCGATGATCACATAAGTCTATCTATCTCGCGATGATCACATATGTCTATCTATCTCGCGATGATCACATATGTCTATCTATCTCGCGATGATCACATATGTCTATCTATCTCGCGATGATCACATAAGTCTATCTATCTCGCGATGATCACATAATCTATCTATCTCGCGATGATCACATATGTCTTTCTATCTCGCGATGATCACATTGTCTTCTATCTCGCGATGATCTATGTCATATGTCTATCTATCTCGCGATGATCATATAGATTATATTTTATATATAAGATCTATATATATATAATCGATCTATCTCAGTCTGTTCATATCTATGTTTTCTATCCTATCCTATTTTATAAATAAGAATGGGAGAAAACTATTAAGACCAAATTTTGTCATTTCTAAGTTGATATTTTTAAATAAAAGCAAGAGAAAAATAAATGGTATATACTTATGTTGGTAAGTCAAAGATGGTTTTGACATATGTCAAAACAATCTCTGACTTATCGGCTTACTACATAGTAATTAAATTGTAAATTAAGACCCCCCCCCTACACACACACGCACTTTCTAAAATTGGTAAAAATCAATATTTTTTTAACCTGACAAATTGAAGGAGTAGTGGTGGGTCTTATGAATGGTAAACAAAAATTATTTCTGAAAAAAAAATTCTTGATCATTTTAAAGAATTTGATTATTATTATTTCTGAAAATAATTCTTGATGTTTTTATCATCTTATCATTATTCATTATTATTTTAATTTTATTATTATCTTTACAAGAAAATTTTTTAAATTTCTTTTTATAAATGGTCAGATACTCGTCGTTTATATATATCCTGCAACTTCCATATTTTTACTGTGAAATACATACCTTGATAAGCCTGTTTTGTCCCCCCCCCCCATATTTTTATATTTCAAGTTTGTTGATGGTTTAAAGTCTTTCTTTCTTTCTCTTTTCAGTATATCTACAAGCAAGCACATTATGATAAACCCTTCTTCACAACCTATGCAAAAACCGCCATGTTCATGGTGTACTTATCCGGTTTCCTTTTCTGGAGACCGTGGAGGCAACAATGCCGCCGGACAACAAAAGTAAGTACTAAGCAAACATCTCTTAAGATTTTACATATTGGAAAGAAAAACACACATGGAATCTTCCTGTTAGGTTGTATTAGTAACTTAGTACAGAGAAGTTACTTTAATCTGAATCACATTCACTGGAAATGTCCAAAAATGTTGAAAAGTTTTTGGTCCAACCATAATCTAGCGCAGGGGTCTCAAACAGGCAGCCCCTAAACTACTTTTTTTGTGATTAGTATTTTCCTAAAACTTTGTTATTTGTACCTCATCCCTGATCATCTTTCTCCTCCGAGAAGGGTAGAATATACTTTGTTATTTCTGTCACTTTAACTTCAAGAGAAAAATATGTATGAGAGTCATCTAGCATAGAAACTTATCATGGAAAGTAAGAATAGTTATACTAGGCCACCTCACTTTTCATCATCATAATAATGATATGATGATGATAATAATAATAATAATAATATAATGGAAATTGGTGGAGACCAGCAATGACCACAGTTCAATAAAATCAACACACTATTTTTTTTCCAAGAGGGGGCTAAAAAAATTTATACCCCTCATTTTCCATAAGAAAAGCTAAATAGAAATATAATAAGGGTATAAATCAATGATATATTAAAAAATTAATTTGAAAAAATAATTAAAAAATTAATTTGAAAAAATAATTAAAAAATTAATTTGAAAAAATAATTAAAATTAATTGAAAAATAATTACAAAATTAATTTGAAAAAATAATTACAAAATTAATTTAAAAAAATAATTAAAAATATTTTAAAAAAATAATTAAAAAATTAATTTGAAAATATAATTAAAAAATTAATTTGAAAAAAATAATTTTGAAAAAAAAAAAAAGCAAATTAATGAATGCTAAAACATAATAAAAAGCAAATAAAAGACAAACAAAAGAAAAAAAAACAAGAAGGATAATAAAAATTAAAATTTTAAAAACAAGAATAAAGATAAAATAATTTTCAATGATTTATATATAAATATAGATAAGAGATTTACTTTTTAAATCCTGGGCAATACCGGTAGCCCTGCTAGTTTATGATAATGATATTAGTCAGAATTAATAGCTAAATGTTTTTTGTCTTTTTAAACATTAACTGTTCTCTCTTTGATATATTTGATATTTTTATTGATTGGCCAATCTATTGTGTATTACAAACATGAACTTTCTTAGCACACTCCTAGATAAACAATAACCAGACCCTTTTCTTCATCAATGTCTTTTTAGTCATAGTAATAAATGAGGATTTTTTATTTGCATTTTTTTTTCAAGTAATTTGAGAAACTTTTATCTGCTTGACGAGATATTTTGGAAGCACTAGAAAACCTTTCACAATTGTTTGAAAAATGTTCTGTTTGTTTTGGTTATTTAATTATTTTTTTAGCATATTGTTTGATTTATGGAAAATTCTAGTTTTTTGTTTGTTTCTTCTATGTTTATTTTTCCTCTCTGTAACTTCATATGTATTTTTACATATTTATTCCTGTGTGCTTATCTATCTATCTATCTATCTATATATATATATATATATATTATATATAGATAGATGCTAATAGGTATGCGTACAGAGTACCACACATAAATCTAAAAGGATGTAGTAAAATTGTATCCATGCTTCCCAGTATTTTTCATTTTTCTTTCCTCACCATTTCAAGCTAACTATAAATACATTTCAATCATTTCTTAGAAATGAATTACACTGGATAGGTTACAAGGTAGGAGTTAGATGGTTTTAGTTGAGACCCATGAATTTTCCTGGGGACTCATTCAAAGCAAATATGTGCCAGGATGCACTAAATCAAAAAGCTATCGGCATCACTGTATATATATATGTGTGTATATATACATATATATTTACCAACCCCTCCACATGAATAAAATATGACACAAGGTCAATTTCTTAAGCAGAATTTAACAAAATTTTTTAACTTAAAAATAATCAGAACTCTTATCCAAATGTAGGTATGAAAACAAATTCCTACTAAACCACCTGAATACTAACGATTCCAAGGACTAAATAAAATAAAAAATAGCACATCCAAGATCTTTGATCTTTTAATAGTGTCAAAGTTCCAAGACATGTCTATATCCATTTTGAAGAAATCCTAGCTGAAGTAAGCTTGCACTGATCTCACACAGTTGTGGCACAGCTTTGTCCCTACTGAAGCCACTCTGGTAAGGTCTCATGAAGTGGTCAATTTTGTCAAGGATATAGTGCAGTGTTACTGTGGATAGGATCATCCAGATGCTGTTTAACAGCATAGCTAGTGGAGCTGTTGGTTTCTTTGGATTGTGTAGTGCAATTAGGGTGCCTTAGCCAATGGTTTCAATCAGGTTGTGTTGTTTGAATACAGAGTTAATGATAAAAGCAGTTGATGGTAAGATGACATTGCTGGTATACTTTAACAGTTTGTTGCTGATATCATCTGGCCCTGGTGAACGTCCATTTTGCAAGGTTATGATGGCCTTCCATACTTTTTTCTATTATTTAGTCATCTAATGGCCTAGGGTTACCTATAAAAGTTTCCTATATATGCGTAAATATTTGGTATTTTCATGAATTCTTAGTTGTGGATAAACCAGTATTGTGGTTTTGTTTAAACATGTTACTAATGTAAGAGAAAGCTTTGTAGTGGATTATTATGGTCTTTGATTAAATTAGCTAAAATAGTTTAACATTAAACTCAGAAAATAATATGGTGAACAATAACATGCACAAAGTAATAACGACAAAATTGATTGATCTGCACAACAATACAAACATCTATTAAATAAAATAAGTGAATATTTGCCTTTTATGCATATATGAAACTTTTTTTTTTTTGGAGGGGGGTGGTTAATTTAGGTGTGGCTTGTGTGTGTGTGTGTGTAGGATAACCAGCAGCTTTTCAGCTGGAGGAAGCCAGAACCAAAAAACGAAGAGAAGCAAACTGAAAAAAGGAGTAATACTTAGGACCTTTTGTCTTTTATATCATCAGGCTGCTGCTGCTATAATGTTAAGACACTACAAATATAATATATATATATATATATATATATATATATATGGAGAAAGGTAGACAAACACTGGATGTTGTAGCAAATGGATGTTTATTGTGCTGATGTCGACGTTGTAATGTTTCGGTCTATTAGACCTTCAGGACTTTGGATTGAGTTCTTGCTTCAATGGTGAACATTTTCATACTAGTGAATTAGGTGGTCATGAATAAGGGGAGGGGTGGTCAGCTGTTGGTGTTAACAGAGGTTGCTTGATCCTGTGTTTGTCTACCTTTCTCCACATACTGTCAGATTAATTTCCTCCTATTTCTCCCATATATATATATATATATATATGCACACACACACAAGATGTGTCAAAAAAGTATCAACATTTTTTTGTACTTTTTGACACACTTTGTATTCTGAAAAAAATAATGTTTCATTCATTACTTTTTTTCAGAATACAACATGTGTCAAAAAAATACCAAGTTTAAAGCTGTATTTACCAAGATAGAAATGAAGAATAAATTAAACTTTTTTTTATTCAGAATACAAGGTGTGTTAAAAAGTACAAAAAATCTCGATACTTTTTTGACACACCTTATATATATTATATATATATATATATATATATATATATATAAGGTGTGTCAAAAAGTATCGATATATATATATATATATATAACACACACATACACAAACATTTTCATACTAAAAGTTTTTTTTTTTTCTAAACTAAAGATATCAGGCATTTTTGTTTCTGGTAGAACATTTTGTAATCAGAATGGATATTATTAGGTATTATTTACTACCAAACTCTACAGTATTAAAACTGTAATAAAAAATAAAATTGCATAATTATATGTAAAGAGTGTACTAATTTTTGGACAGCTACATATATTTTTGTTTACAATGTTTGGAATAAGACTTGGTTTTTTTCTATAGGAAATTTGTTTTCTGAAGCAGGCAAACTTATAAAATTTTTACACATTGTCATCCTTTTATATAAAATATTAATATAGTTTTGCAGTTCAAAACCTCAATACTAAATTGACCAGTCACCTGATATATCACTCCCATGTGTAAAAACTTTTAGTCTGTTGATTTTGTTTTTCCTTTCAAGTTGCAGCCTTGAAAAGCATGTAATTGTAAGCTAACACTATCAGAGTCGGCCTGAAGAATGAATAATGTAGAGTCATAATTATCAAAAATGTTTGTATACTTTTTCTATCGTGGTGTAAAATTGATGATGCAATGGTTCCATTAGTAAGGATTGCAAATTGATTTTAATATGAGTAAGGATTGCAAATGATTTAATATGAGTAAGGATTGCAAATGATTTTAATATAAGTAAGGATTGCAAATGATTTTAATATAAGTAAGGATTGCAAATGATTTTAATATAAGTAAGGATTGCAAATGATTTTAAATATAAGTAAGGATTGCAAATGATTTTTATATAAGTAAGGATTGCAAATGAGTATAAGTATAGTATAAGTAATGAATTGCAAATGATTTTAGTATAAGTAAGAATTGCAAATGATTTTAGTATAAGTAAGAATTGCAAGAATTGCAAATGATTTTAGTTATAAGTAAGAATTGCAAATGATTTGATATGAGTAAGAATTGCAAATGAATTTGATATGAGTAAGAATTGCAAATGATTTACTACAGAAAAGCGATGCATATGATTTTACTATAGGAAAGCCTTGCATATGATTTTACTATAGGAAAGAATTGCATTTACATACGCCCACACATGTATGGGTGCATATATTTGTGTATGTTTAACCCTTTTACAGAGAGATCATTTTTTTCATCCCTGTGGAGTGTGCAAATTCTTTTAAGAAAGTTTGCAAAATGGTGGGTATGTTCAAACAAGTCAATTAATCACATATAAAAGAAAAAACAAAACATAATAATTTCATCGGCAGTTGTGTATCATAGTACAATAGCATCAAAGAATAAAGAACTCTCTTTCCTGTATCTGTTGTAGTTTATGTGGAAATAAATAGGAAGGATTACTTTTGGAGCATTTCACATATGTATAATCACTGAAGGGGCCAGGTTAGCTCAGTCGGTAGAGCGTTCGGCTAGAAACCACAAGGTTCCTAGTTCAATACCGGTCCCCCCCAACTCAGTGTATGAGTAGCACTGGGATCTGTGCGGTAAAGTAATGGCACTCCACCTCAGATGCTAAAACAATCTCCTTGGTCTAGCGCTATTGAAAAGGGGATAGACTCCCTTGCTGACTGGCTGATACTGACTTTAGGCCACCCCATCGACTTTACTTTACTTATAATCACTGATGATGACTATGTGGAAAAATAGTGACTTGTAGCTGAAAACTTGCCCTATCCAATGGTGTGATTGTGCTCTCTGTATCTGTTGTAGTTTCTGTGAAAATACACAGGAAGCATTATTTTTGGAGCATTGTATATATGTATAGTCAGTGATGATAAATATGCGGATAAATAGTGTTTTGTAGCTGAAAACTTGCTCTATTCAACTGTTTTATTGTGGTCCTTGAATCTGTTGTAGTTTTTGTGGAAATAGATAGGAGGCATTACTTTTGGATCACTTCTTGTATATAGAATTAAATCACCTACATCACTTATTGCTGACTCGCAGACATGATAGACAGAGTAATGACATCAAACAATATAATATTGAATGCAAAGAAAAACACGATAAGATTCATAATACCGAAGCACTTAACTCATGACTATCTGAAGTCGGCTAGTGCACTTGGTTTTATGCAGTGGCTAGTGTAATAGTCTTGAAATACATATATATATATGTATTTTCACAGATTCAACAATAGACCACTTCGCCGAATTTACTTACTTTACTTACTATCCAGTATTTAGTGTATGAAGTGTGTTTAAAAAAAATGTATTAAGACTGAAGCTGTTTTTAACAAGATAGAAATGAATTAATGAATGAAACTTTCTTTTTTTTTCTTTTTTTTTAAAGTAGTCTCCTTGGTATTCAGCATACCTATTATTCCAGCAAGTTTTACATTGGTCGAAGCACCTTTAAAACACCTCATTTAATAAAGTGTGAAGCTGCTTTTAATATCCTCCAAGTTCTCAAATTTTACATTTGGTTTGAATTTTCAGAATTTAGGAAGTAAAACCTTTGGAGGAGATTTGTTTTGTTTTACGGCATATCAACTTCAATTGGTCATTTAATGCCGGGAAAATTTTGAAAGATTCGGAGTGAGAGTTTGGAAGAAAAATTTTTAAACTCAATTTTTTTTATAAATAGATTTTCTATTTATCCCATAGATGGGTCAGAGTGGACCTGGGAGCAATGTTGATGAAGGGGTGCTCCACATTCCAACAGACCTCCAGAACTGGAACCTCACCATCAGATAGTTTAACATCATGCTCAGGACATGAAGACACTTAGCTATTGCCTTCTAGAACATATGATAAAAAGGGTTGGGAGGTTTGCCATAAAAGCAATAGGGTTGGAACAATCAAATTAGTGTCACAAATCAGAGGGGCCCTCTCAGACCCCGTCTAACCTAAGTAAGGGCCACAGTGGAATCTTGCAGATCATGGATTGCTCAACCACCAGGATTCCATCCTTAAGCATCACGGGTCGCCACCCATTTGAGGGGGGGGTTACCCTTCTGCAGAGGTAGGAAGAAGGAAAAAAAAATCACACAGAGCTAAATCTCATGAGTATAGAGGGTGCTTCCCTTGAAAAATCCTGTGATTTGCAAAAGATTTCATTCAAAAAGTATCAAGACTGACTTTAAAATTATTTTTCAAAATGGCAACGATTCTACCAGACTTTATTTTAAAGTGATGTCAAGATATGCTTAGTTAAAATTGTAGGCGGATGATCGTGATCGATTGTGGTCCCCTGGATGTCACCGCTGAATTTGTAGTTCTAGAATTGTACATATTTAAAACTAACACTTTAGTATAGGGCCGCAAATGGTTCTACCCGTCACCTTGAAGCATAATGAATGTTGGTGGCTAGGCTTTATGCAGGCCACCCGCAGGAAGCCCCCACCGTTCTCTTGCCTTCCACGTTAAATTTAATTACTAACCCTTCTTTTGGTGTTGCTTCTTTGCTTTTTCTGTCTGTCTCTCTTTTCTACTTAGGAAACTCTTGAAAGGTTAAAGAAAATTAAAGATTAATGATCATATGGAAATCTGATATTTTTGTTAAAATAAAATAAGGATTCTTCAAAGCTGTAACCATATCAGTACAATTGTATGGTTGCACCACTTGAACTTTTAAAAAAATAATTAGAGAAAATCTATAGGAGAACTACACAAGAATTCTGCATGATGATGATGATAAATTTAAAATCTAGAGCAGGGTTTTTACAAACTTTTTCATCTCACGGCACAGTCAGCTGGACAATAAATTGATCGAGATACACCATAAGTATATAAACATATATTTATTTTATCATTTAAATTTAAAATAAAAGGAATAGTGAAAATGTGCTACAAGTGTAGCATAATTAAAACAAAAAATATTGAATTAAAACAAAAAATATAAAAGTAATAGAATAAAAATATAAGAGGATGATCAACCGTCCTCAACACTCACGTCACACCCACGGAAGCTTCAAGGTACACTAGTGTGCCGCGGCACACCGGTTGAAAAACTCTGTCTAGAGTCATGAAGTACCTATCAATGACTGTATGTGTTTATTGTATCTTCCTGTATCTGTTGTTGAAAATATATAAGAAGCATTACTTTTAGATTGAATCTCTTATGAGCAAACCAATAGTGGTTACTATGTGGAAAAATGCAAGATTATAAAAAATTGCCTAAAAATTAGCATAGGTTACACTTACAGAGTTGGCAAGCTCTATACATATAAGTGAACAAGACAGTCCTTTTGTAGGTCTTTACAAACCTGCAGTCCATATTAATTTGTTCATGTTTGCTTGGACAAAGATAAAAGGGCATTCCATCATGGTGTAATGGTTAGCAAACTAGTCTTTCTGATCCATTACTACTGAATAGTGTGTTCAATCCTCACTGGATGCCCCATACTTGTGTCACATCCTATTCATGGCAAATGGGTTGGGTAAAAGAGGCATCCCATCATGGTGTAATGGTTAGCAAGCTTCAATCCTTACTGGATGCCCCATACTTGTAAACTTGTGTCACATCCTACTCATGCAAACAGATTGGGTAAATACATACTTGGACAAAAATATTGATAAATACTAATTTTCCTTTAACTGCTTTTTTATTGCCCAACAACAATCTCCCAACTGTAAAAATATGAGTGTGAATATTAAGACATTGATTATGGGTTTGAATTATATTGTGGGATGTGGCCATAAAAAATCCTGAGTGATAAAAGAAGTGAAATGAGAATTGAGTGGGTCGTGTGTGGCAGGTATAGACAGTTCTGATGCCTATCAAAGAGATCAGATAAAAAAAACTAATAACACACAGTGTGAAGTTGGCTGAACAGAGAGACTTACAGCAAACTGAAAGAAATTGGTTGAAATAGGGACGGTTTAGCTCAGTCGGTAGAGCATCTGCCACGAGGTTCCATATTATTATTGAAATAGATCACTAATTAGGACTCTATTATAGTAGTGACCACCCCAAGTTTAACAGGTTTGAATTCATATTAATGAATAAATATATATAATGCACCAGTTATTTTATTTAAAAACTATTACATTTTTCAGGTCAGTTAACTTTGAACCATGTATCTTTAAGAATCTGTGTTATGCCTCAAAGATACGTGGTTCCAAGTTAACTAACCTGAAAAATGTAAAAGGTTTTAAATAAAATAACTGGTGCCTTATATCTTTTATTCATTAATATATCAACACTGAAAATTTCATTAAATTTGGTTAATTCCTTTATTTTTGGTATTTTTTTCTTTCGGCGGGGTGACATATAATGGTGGAATTTAAGTCTGTTGAGTTCGATTTAGAGAGAGAGAGAGAGAGAGAGAGAGAGAGAGAGAGAGAGAGAGAGAGAGAGAGAGAACTGTTGGAGAAAAAAAAAATTTGTAAGCTAGTTTAAGGCAACAAAAAATAACTTTTTGTTAAAGCATACATGTATTGTGTGGGTACTTACATAAGTATTTTATACATGTAAATATTATTTGGATATATGTATATATATATATATACACTTGTTTCTGCATAGACACATAAATTCACTGACTTCAACTATTATGTTCTTTATTTGGTTCAAATCTCCGTGGGTGGTTTACTTGTAGGGTATAGAAATATCACTGCAGGGGGTAGGTATTTACTCAACCCAGTCACCACCGTGGGACGTCCCCACTGCAGTGGGGATGGGATTGGAAGTTAGTAATTAACTTGGTGGCATTATTTTAGAGTGAGGAATGGGAAAGTAAAGAATTGTGTCTCTCTGTTAGTAATATCCTGCATAACTATGAATTAAATAAGTTTCTGTTTATTAAATCTATATTTATATAGAAAACATGGTTGAGGGTCTTAGTATCCTGCGTATGACGTTAAACTGCATCTAATTGTGAAGTTCCAATTCTGGAGCTCTGGGGAGTGTGGAGTACCCCCTTTATCACCATTACTCCTAACTCCACTCTGAAATGGAGTGATAGTACCTGTTAGTGTCCCATGTATGAGTTAAATAAAAAAAATATGAGTTTAAAAAAAATGTTTTTAAAAAAATGTTGAATATCCATTAAACAAGAGTAAAACAAAATGTCTTCGGCATAAAATAACCCAACATGCCGTAAAATCCAACAAACCAGCCAACCAACTAACAACAATGGGTACCTTCCACAACTTGATCTGTTTCAGTCATGCCACAAACTAGCATGTACCAAAATATTGCAAAACTTTTAACTTACCCCTTTTTTTTTTCATAAGAACATTAATTCTGCTTAAATATTGCCTGAAAATATTAAGAATACTGCTATTTAATAGATTGATTCATGAAATGTGGATATATGACTAGCCCTCTCTTCCTATTGGAATATTTGTAATAAATAAGAGATTATTTAAATGTTAGTGTCAGTGTTCTACCTTCATCTTCTTTGCTACACACATCTCTCTGTTTAGACTCATATCTGTTCACCCACACACCTCTCCTGCCTGTTTAGACTCGTCCATGTCAGTCAATAAGACTCATAGGTCGAACCTGCCAAGCAATAAAAAGATGATCATTAGGCCACCTGACTTCTACGTCATTGAATTTGCAGTTTCCTCAAGACTTTTCCAGTTCCCTTGAATTTTTGCATGATCCAGGCATGTTATTGCAATTTTTGAAAGTTACATTTTCATAATCTTTTTTTTTTTTTACTCTGTGGCTATCAGAGAATATTCAACTCTTTACTGACATGCAATACTCCACTTTGGCCCTATCTTGGGCTAGACGGGTGGTCGGAGAGGCCCCCTCTGATCAATTGGCTGGTCACGTCAAGCCCTAGCAACTATATGATTTTCCCAACCCTATTGCCCTTATGGCAAGCCCCAACACCTTTTTATCATATGGGTGCTAGAAGGCGGTGGCTGCGGGTCTACATGTCCTGGGAATGACGTTAAACTCTATCTGATGGTGAGGTTCCAGTTTTGGAGGTTTGGGGAATGTGGAGCACCCCTTCATCACCATTGCTCCCTGGTCCACTCTGACCCGGAGTGGTAGTACCTGTTAGGGTCCCATCTATGGGTTAAATAGAAAAATGTATTTATAAAAAAATTGTATTATCCATTAAGAATTGATTTATTTCAAAACTTTATCGGCATTAAATGACCCACTGAGGTTGATATGCCACAAAACAAACCAAACAAACCAAATCATCTCTTTACTTTTTTCCTTTTCTTCCTTCAATGTTTGTATTTGTTTAATAACACTAACTTTCCCGAGTTTTCTTTGTATTATTTTTATTTCATTGTTTTATATTCTTTCATCTCTTTTTGGTTAAGCTACTGCTCGATTCCTTCACATGAAGGCAAAAATAGAAATAGAAAGCCTGAAAAAGATCCAGAGTTGCTTACCTTTGCATATTAAGATCAGGGAGTTGACACAGTGCATTGTGGGAACAAGAAGGCAAGGGATAAGAAAGCTTGCCATGACACATGGTTAGATGAACAGTGTATTTGGTCCCACACAATTTGAAGTTTAAGTGTCGGTTTTGGTAGAAGGCATTAGTTCTGCCCTGCTCAAAAAAAAAAAAAGACATCATTTGTCCTACTTACAAGTCTGTCTTTCATTCATTATTTATATTTCTTGTACATTAAAAATGTAACAATAAACAAATCTTTTAAAAAAAGGAAAGAATGACTAAGAGCATGGCTTTACATCAGATTAAAACAAAGGAACTAGAATGAAGTGCATTATTGTTTATCCTGAACTGAAACAATCACTAAGCAACACTAAAAAAAAATAAATAAATAAATAAAATAAAATTATAGATGAAAATAAAAATAGAAAAGACTACCTTTTTAAAAAAAACCCAAAGAAATATGATCTAAAGTACCAACCACAGCAGATTTAACTAGATTTAAAAAATATTCCATTGTTTATACATATTTAAAGTCCATATTTGGTAGTGTAAGACAAAGGTTTAACAATTCAACAAAGATCCAGGTTTTAAAAAGATGTAGACAGTAGGGATGTGAAAAGATATGAAGACAGAGATTTGACAGCTTGAAGAACAGAGGTCCGAGTTTTAAACGAACGTAGACTGTAGAGATGCTAAAGATACCAACACAAAAGTTTGACAGCTCAATGAACATAGGCCGAAACAAAAAATAAAGATGAGGACAACAGTCAAAAAAATTTAAATAATAGAATTTATAAAGCCTCATCTTAAAAATTCAGAAAAATAATCAATAATTGTTTGTTTCAAGTGACGATCAAACGCAATCAATTTCTTCAACCGCAAAAGTCCCCTCTCGCAGTATTTTGCCAGCAACACTTACAGTAGTCCTTGCTCAATCCATCAAAGGTTCACTCGCTCAAACGTACATCTCATTTCACTTTAAGAAGATCAAAACACAATCCCCTGTTTTGTGTGAAGGTAGGACTTAAATAATAAGTGAATGCCCTCCCCACGATCTTACATTCGGGCTAATCAAACGCTGCCCGATCCATTTGCATATTCAATAGGGGTGACACTAGTTTTCCTACGAGCCACTCACGATCAGGAGGTTGCGAGTTCAATCTCTGCTACAGTCCCTATTATAACATCTAAATCAAAATTTATAGCTGAATGATAAGACCTAGTTTTGATTAACAAGGAATGTGTCATCTATTGGATTTTGCTATTTCAGCAGACCACAGGGAAAATAAAAGAAAGTGAAAAACTGGACCTTGCCAGAGAGCTGAAAAAGTTGTGGAATATAAAGGTGACAGTGATACCAGTCATACTTGGAACATTCTCTAAGAACTTGGAAATGAGACTGAGGTGAAACTGTGATCAGAGAAAGAATCAAGGCCATCCAGACCACAGCCTGTTAAAATCAGCTGGGATACTTAGAAGAGTCCTGGAGATCTAAGGATACTTGTTGTCACTCAAGCTTCAGTGAAAACCAACTGATCTGATGTGAAAAACTCACAAGGAGTAAAAGGATAACAACAACAACAACAATAACAAGAATCTATTAATAATGGAGATTTGCTTCCGGTTTTTGTCTGTAATAAAATTACGTCACATTACCCAACACATAATCCAACATCATAACATAGAATAAATATACTCAAAATGTGAGCATGCAACGTTAGACAATCCTTATTGTTTCAATAAAATAGATGCCCAGCGTTATATATTTATATATAGATTGTTTTATTCTAATATAATATTTAAATTTATTGGAACTGTTTCCATTTCAAATTGTCTATCTTTCTTTCTTTCTTCTTTTTAATCCTTTAATAAATTTGACGATTTTACATACTAATGGTACACCCTCTATGACATTGAATTTTCAGCTCCCATCCCCTCAGGCAATATCTTTCAAAAAATTATTTTTACATCGCCTGGAGGGTGTCTTTTTATTTTGCTAGTAGTAATAATAATAATAGTATAGTAGTGGTATTAGGAACAGTGATTATAAAAAAATAAAAAAATACTAGACCAGGGAGATTGTTTTGCTAAGGTGAAGTGCCACGCCTACCACCAGCTCCCAGATGCTTTATCGCACAAATCAGACTACCAAGTGCTGAATTGGTGAGGACTTGTATTGAAACTGGAACCTTGTTTTCCTAGGTGTATGCTCTACTGACAGATCTAAACTAATTCCTGTTTTCAATGTGAATATGAAATAGACTTTAAGGTCAAGGTCTTTAAAAGATAAATACTTTGACTAGACTATAATATATTGATTTCTCATATATATATATATATATATATATATATATATATTATTGAATGTGATACATATTTTTTTATAATGCCAATCTTATCAGAATTTGGATATATTTAATTGGTTCAATAATTTCAAAGGTCAAGCACTTTGTCAGACTCATCTGAGAAAAAGAGAGATAGAAAAAAAAGAGAGAAAGAGAAATGAATGGACTTTCAATTTGAATTATTAAAATTTTATTATTCGATTTTGATTTTAAGAGATTGTTGTAACTTGTGTATACGAGTTAACCTGATTATTTTAGGTAAAGAAAAAGAGGACTACAAAGATACAGTGAAACAAGTAATCAGTAATTGACAGATTGCATTCACAAGTCCGTGAGATCTCACTCAATTTCTCGTCCAAGGTTTCACTATTTATAGAAAACTCATTGTCCTCTTTTAGGTACTTTATGACAAAGTTTATAGTATTGGAAATAATGATTCTAGATAGGAATGTGGTGATGATTGGAATTTTTAATTTTCAATTTTTATGAACAATTTCTGTTTATTTGTCTGTGTTTTTGAGATGGAGCTTCATGTGAATAATTTTGTTTTTTGATTTTTTAGACTATTGTCATCACTACATACCACAATAAAGATGAGGACAACAGTCCAAAAAATTAAAATTATTCAGTTTCTGTTTAGGCTGCTCTTTTAGCTGCTCTTTCGTGGACTTTAGCACATCGGTGACTGACACCAGTGGTGAGTTCTCAGAAAGTAAAGGAGATTTATAGTGTCTCTTGTGATTCCTCAGAAGCAGTCAGATTGGGGCCTGATTTGGGCATAGTGAATGATCACTCACCTGAAGAAGAGATGGTGACTGTCACATTATGAAGGAATACCAGATTCAAGAGACTTGCTCTAAACTGCCACATTTGGTATCCTGAGATTATGGTGAAGTCTAGCAAAGAAAGTAGTAACTTACTACATTGAGAGTAACCTGTCACACAACCCATACAAGATCTCTTTCTCTTTTTATTTCAATAAAACATTTTTTAACCCTTTATCTACCATGCCATCATCAATAGCCATGTCCCAAATGGTTGACAATATAGTATCGTATCGCTGATCCTTTTCTACTGAAAAGAAATGTATTCATTTAATCCATATTTCTTTTTTAACTCTAAACCATTTTCTAAGAGCTGACAATCTCTGGCGTTTTTGAGCGGTCCAGGATTTTGATTGTTGGGCGGTTTGGGGTGCTCTGGTAGATAAAGGGTTAAAGAACTTGGCAGCAGCTTATACAAATTTTAGCATGACCAATGAACAGAGACTTTATTGCATATCATAGAAGTTAGCCCTGTTGGTGGAGCTTAAAATATGACTGGGCTCTTTAACCTTAGTATGGCAAAACTTTACCCTATAAACTTATCCCTTAAACTGATTCCAATCCACTCAGCAACAAACAACTGCAAACAACCTACTGTCAAAATCAATAAAGATCCTTGAAAAAAAAAATACATAATAAATTTGATCATCCCTCACAAACTACTGCTTGGCATAAAATAACCCTGGATGGGTTGACATGCCATTAAAATCAATCAATCAATCATTCAATCACTTAGTATGGTAACCATTCCAAGATAAGGAAATCTCTAAATTCAAACCTGTTAAAAAGTTTGCGTATAAAAATTTACCTTGTTCACATCCTGTTCGTACAGAGGAGTTTGGTAAATGCATATGTCTGTAATAATTGGCTGATTTAGCCCAGTCAGTAGAGCATCTGCCTAGGAATCACAAGGTTCTGTGTTTTTGATACCAGTCCTCACCAACTAAGCGCATGAGTAGCACAGCTTAGGTAATCTGATCTGTTCAGTAAAGCATCTAGGAACTGAAGGTAGGTGTGGCACTCCACCTCACAAAAAACAATCTTCCTAGTCTAGCACAGCGAAAAAGAGGATAGACTCCCTCGCTGTTTGGCTAATACCAACAATAGGCCACTCTGACACAGCCACTGTCAACTAATAGTGTTACTCTATTAGCTATCAGTGCAGACTGGCCTATTTTGCTGCATTACCCAAGCTGTACTACTCATGTGCTTAGTTGACGAGGACTGGTATGAAAACCCAGAACCTAACAATTCCTAGGGAGATGCCTACACAACTGAGCTAATTTTACAGTCCGCCACAAAACTTCTGCCTTTTAAGGAAAGGCTAGGAGAGTAAACCCGAAAACAAATCAGGAGCCGGAGCCTCTAGGGTGTGTGATGCTAAAATCCAGTGCTACCACATACTCCTGCGACACTACCGTTGCCCTGCATTGGTACCTTACCTTTCCTTTTGATCACAGCGACAGTGTGGAGAGGGGGGGTTTGCTGCATGGGCAACAGCTTATCCTCCATATGGACCGCCCAGGCTATGTAGTTCAAGGGGGAAAAAAAACTTTGACACTACTCCATCGTCTCTGGTAGACGAAAGGCTGTCAACAACACATTGTCTACAATCAGTTATGCATATAAATGTATCTTTATGTTAGTTGCTAAATTCTGCATGACCATTTTTTTTTGGGGGGGGGGGCCGAGAAAAAGATCTCAGTTCTCACTTCTTTAAGAGGTTTTGACTTTTCAGGATATAAGGTGTGTCCTAGGATGCCCTACTCTTATTTATAGACTCGGCAATAATCATGTTGACCATATTCTTGGCCAATCACTGGCAGTACTCTGCTGCTGATATTGTTATTTATACCGGCTGTTCTGGTCATACCTACGCATATTGCTTTGAACCTTCGTGGACGACGGAACATAGGATTATATCACTGGACCTTTGACACTACGTAGGATTCCATAAACTCAGGACTTATTCACTTACCAAAGGATTCTATAGTGCAGGACTTACTTACTTACTTTAAGTCTTTACAACTGGCCAAGGATGGCAGTCAGAATTAACAAAGAGGCACTTAAAAAATAACGATTTTCCTATGAGCCGAAATATATATTTACCAATTTTTCTTACTTTTAGAAAGAACATATGCTAATATCTCTATCATTTATGTCTGAGAGGAAGACATAAATCTATAATTGCTTTTATTCCCAACTCCAAACCTTCATTGCTCAGTCTGTTATCTGACCCGCTCCCCCTTTATCGCACACACTCGACTCCATCCCTGGTATTACTACCTGTGCTTTTTATGTTATAAAGCAGGAGCCAATGTTTTACTAGTCGTTGTTGATGTAGTTGGTATTGATTTTGTTGGCTGACTGTGAAGAGCTGATAGTTACAACCTGTTGCAAATGACTCACCACTCAGATTGGAAAAATGATTTTATTCAAGATACGAGAGGTTTGCAGCTAGATTGATTGCTTGTACACACTTTGTAAATTAATTTCGGCAACAAAGCCTGTCAATCTATTCAGCCAGTTTCTTAGCTGTTGTTTCTGTGTCTATAATTGTTGCCTCGCTGCTATGAGTACTTCAGTTTTGTCTTATCTCTTTTCGGATTCTTTCCCTGTTCTCTTTCTGTTCGTGCTCTGGATGTGTTTTCTTATCTCTCACTCTCGTCTCCAACTTTGTCTTTTCCCACGCTCGTCTCTCTTCATATCCCTTGATTTTCATGTCTCGACTCTCTTACTAAGTTCTTATCTCTTTCTCTTTTCCTCTCGATCACTTTCTTTCTCTTTCCGACTGACTGTTCCTCTTCGTTTCGTCGAGTCTCCTATTTTTTCATATTCTTTCTGGTGTCTTCCTTTGTTCTTCCTTTAGTACTGCGTAGTCTAGTCTTTCTTGTCGAGTCTCGGAGTTCAATACCTCTCATACGCAGTACTTTGTTTGTCTTTCTCTTCCTGGGTGATTCGCTACACTTACGTAGCACTGTGTCCTTTCCTCTTTCATCGTCTTGTACGTGTGCGCAGCTATGCTGCTTTCTTGTTCTCTCTGGTCACTGCACAGTGTCTCTCGAGCTTTTCTTTCACGTCTGCGGTCGTTGCTCGTGTTCCACTTTCTTTGCTCTCTGCATAGCGTGAATGATGCCGGTTGTATTTCTGGGGATACTTCTCTCACTGTTACATATGTTCTCATCTGCAATCTCTTGCTATTCGTCTCAATTTTATTTCTCTCTGCTCTCTCCTCTTTCTCGCGTAATTTCTGCTTGTCTTTGCTTCCTCTCTCTCTCAATTTCTTTCTCTCTCTCTCACTTTCTCTCAATTTCTCTATCTCTCACTTCTCTCTCAATTTCTATTCTCTCTCTCTCACTTCTCTCTCTCCTTCTCTCTCTCTCTCGGTCTCCTCACTTCTCTCCTCTCATTCTCTCACTCTTCTCTTTTTTTGTTTCTTTTTTATTTTCTTTTCTCTCTTTCTTCTTTTCCTTTCTTTTCTATTTTTTTCTCTCTCTTTTCCTTTTCTTTCCTTTTATTTCACTTTCTCTCTCTCTCGCCACCTCTTCTTTATCCCAGTTTCTTTATAGCTTTTATTTATGTGTCTATAGCATCAGGTAAAAAAAAAAACACCATCAAACAGATTGAAAATGATTGCAATACTTTTTTTTCCTCATTCTTCTTCTTCTTTTCCCATTTTCTTCAGGTGAAGAATTCAAAGAGAGACCACCAAAAATGGGTGTATGACATCATTGATGTATTTCTATTTATCAACATACATTCTGTTCATGCTGTTTTTTAGGTTAATCTTTGTTTTGCTCATCTGACCAGCTTAGTATTTCATTGGTTTAAAAGGTTTTCTGTATTTATTATTTGATGGCATTAGGGTGTGTAGGTTTATTAACATTTGATGATTACTCTTTGATCAGTCTGAATGGGAAGGCTAATTTGCATATTGTATTAAAAAAATTTGATTTTAATAAATATGTGGCTTCGTAGTATTGATTTTCTAATTGTTTGATTTTATCTTAATGAATATGGGCAAAAATCTCGGGGGTATAAAATTCTTAAAAGAAATCCATTAACAAAGAAGAAATAAGTGTAATTTTTTTCTTACTTCCTATTTTAACTAAATAGTTAAAATAGGAAATATTAGCAATGAAAGACGGCTGAGTAGAAGGAAAGTAAGTTTCAGTTGTTCTATTTTTCGATTATACCCCACTCTGTTTCAAATCTTTTATTTTTGCATTCTTATTTAGTTTTGTTAGTTTTTCTAATTTAATATAATATTTTATTACATTAAAACTTAAATACTAGCACCCGGAGAGTGCATATATTGCTAGTGTTCATATCCTCTTTTTCTCATCTTCTGCTATCTATCTATCTATTATATATATATTATATATAATATATAAAGTAAAAAAAAGTAAAGTCGTCGGGCGGCCTAAAGTCTAGTATCAGCCAATCAGCGAGAGAGTCTATCCCCTTTTCACTAGCACTAGACACAGGAGATTGGTTTTGGCATCTGAGGTGGGCGCCACACCTAACCATCAGCTTCTTACTTACCGCACAGATCCTGTGCTACTCTTCATACGCTAAGTTGGCGAGGACTGGAATCGAACTAGGAACCTTGCTGGTTCTTAGCCGAAATGCTCTACCGGACTGATGACTAACCCGGCCCTATGTGTGTGTTTATATATAGTGTATATATTTGTTGGGCTTTAGTGTGAAGCATTAGGAATGGAAAGAAACAAAGTCACAAACAGTGAGCTGCCCACACACCACTCAACAGATGATACAACACTATAAAAGCGACCAATGTCCAGGCAGTCAAACTAATGTTCAGAAGAAGAGATTAAACAAAATTAAATCTTAACATTTTAAAACCGAGTTTCTGAATATTCCATTCCTAATGCTTCACACTTAAAGCCCAAGCAATATATGTACACTATAAATACGCAATAAGGCGGGCTTTAGACCAGAAGCGTGATCCGCGGACAACAACGGGACACACGGACCACACACAAATCATGCACACACAGGCCACACACATCTAGTACCTATAGTATATAGGATGATTTATTCATATACACAAGTTGCAGGGCTCGCATGTGGGCTAGTGGTTAGAGTGCGTGGGCGACATAATAGACCTCCGATTCGATCGTTAATGAGCTAGATTCGAATACGTTGATGTGGATCGAGAGTTAACATCTGTCTCCCAGAGTATATCTTCAATTGTAGCGCTACAGCTCTCTAAGGGAAGTCCAGAATGAACTCAGAATCGCGCATCTGATACTTCGTGCCGACTCCAGGTGCCCGACCAGGCATTAATGAAATAGATTGCACAGATACAGGACCATCTCAAGAGGCCTGCGTACGTAAGGGCATGAGATTAGACTCAGTTGGTGAAGTCGCACCTAGCGTACACCTAATAGACGTAGGGTACTAAAGTCTAGAAGGGAATCTATACAATTCACCTTCTCGTGGGATCAGATTGTCGATTGATAAGAGTTTGTGCGCAACCTTGAGAGTCCAATTCTGATTCCTATCGACTGTCCTATAAAACGTGATGAGATGCGATCCACCGTAACACAAGCCTTCATCCACTATCAACAACGCAAACCTCACTGTAAGTAGGGCTAATTCAACTTTGATATGTATGCAACCACTCATGCAGTCTCGAAAAAAATCGACAGAGAGAGAGTCACAGATAACTGCTTAGATATCTTTAATGAATAATATATATATATATTACTCATTATATAATAATATAAACACATATACAATGCAGAAATACTGAGAAGTTTAGTTAGATATCAAATTCTCTTGCTCCCATCACTTCCACTATTTTTTGTGCTCCAAAATTGTTTGCCCCAATTCTTTCTCAGATTAATTGTTGCTTGCATTCACACTTGTACTTTTCTTTATCCTTTTTTTTTTTTCTTTTTACCATTCTCTTTTCATTTATAATTACACATACCAATCACCCTCCCCCTTTTAAATAACTTTACCCTTTCTTTCTTCTACATCGAATGAATTGTTCCTTTTTTTTTTCCTTTTCCTCTATACCCTCTCACTTCTGCAAATTGCTCTCCTATTACAATTTGAGTATTACTGTAAACACTTAATGTTGTGGAACATGACAAAAGAGAGCAAAATGCCAGAAAATGTTATAAGAATTTGAGTAGCTTTATTTCTAAGAGCATTAATTCACTTTGTAAAGGAATGAGAGTCTGTGTAGTTTTGTGAATTGCATATGGACACCCAATTTCTGGTATTCTATTGACTGTGATAAAAAGTCCAGCAAGTTGTATATATGTAATGATTATTTCTCTGAATTTTTGAGATGAGGCTGATATTGGATTATTCGGACTATTGCCCTCATCTTTATTGTTATTGTTGGCGAGGGCCGGGTTAGCTCAGTCGGTAGAGTCGCTTACGACTAGAACCACAAGGTTCCTAGTTCGATACCTGCCTCCTCGCTGAGTAGCACAGGGATCTGTGCGGTAAAGTAAGGAGCTGATGGTAGGTGTGTGTGCTCCACCTCAGACGCTAAAATATTCCTTGGTCTAGCGCTAATGAAAAGGGGATAGACTCCCTCGCGCCTGGCTGATACCGACATTAGGTCTCCCGACGACTTACTTTTTACTTTACTTTATTGTTATTGTACAGCATTTCGTCCAATTGGACACATAGCATAGTGGGTGAAGGCGTTGGGTTAAGACAGTTCTAAGTGACAGTTATCTCTAAGTTGCAGGTTCAATCCTGGTCAGAGGCAGCAGTAACATAGAAAATATATATAACACAGCTTAACCCTGGTACCTTAGCTATGGTTACGGAATGAGAACAGGATACCCGTGGATTGAATAAAGGTTGGATTCAAAGTTCAGTGATGGCTCCCGATTATGACAAGAAGATTCCAGAGTTCGAAAATAAGGCTCCTGAGTCCGACAAGAAATACCTGAAGAAGGCCAGATTGGCTGAAACATTGTACAAATAGCAATAAGATGCGGACAATAGTCCGAATAATCCAAATAATACTAATGAATGATTACAAGTAGTATTATAAGAATTAAATGTACGAGGGTGAAGTTTTTTTTATAAAACTAAGGCCTACATTGAGACCCTAACAAGGCTCAGAGCAAGAATCCGACGAGTAAGTTCCAACTTGCCAATCGACAATGTTCTCCTCTGTATGAGCAATGCTCAGCCACACACAAGCATCAGGACAAGGGAGAAAATCGCCTCATTTTGGTACAACTTTACCGTCCTCCATACTCACCAGATTTAGCGCCTTCAGACTATCATCTTTTGCCCCATGAAAGAGGGTTTGAGAGGAAACATTATTCCAGTAATCCCCCTCGTAGTTTTACTTCCATGGCTAAAATGCTTCTTATAATACATTAAGAGGCTTCCAACAAAGAAGTACATATCACAACAATACAGACTTTATTGTCTGAGCACATGTAATAATAAATACAGATACAAAACCATTTAGGACGAAATTCCTGACAAAGAAAGCAGAGTTCTGAGGTATCTGAACCATAAAGTAGAATAGAAAGTCACTTACTATATATGAGCCATGTGGTGAGGGTCTAAAAGGGCTATGTACACGATGATTACAAATCTTAGTTGGGGGCAAAGCCCTCCCCCAAGCCTTAATGAACAGAGACACAACTTGTCTAGTGCATTCATTGGATGCCAGATGAAGAGAGAGGAAAATAGCTTCCCGGGCTGAGTTTAAATAACAGGTAGTAATGCATCTACAGTAGCAAGTCCTGGCAGAAGGGAAGATAACCCTTTTCCACCATCAAGGGAAGACAATTGCTACAGTATAGAGATGTAAATGCTCTTTTCAAAAGGATATCAGATACATAACAAATTCCAAGAATTCTAGGCAAAGTTTTTGTTGTGGGAGGGGGTTATTATAAAATTCCTTTTATATGAAATGAAAATGTATATTGGCTCATGTAAGGTAATTTCTGTTTTTTTGGCTAATTGCCATTTAAATAGCGCATACATTGAGCACAACATGCTGTAATGGTTATTATTTAAGGAAATGGACTTGGCAACTAGATTTCAAATCCTGGATGAGGCTGTTGGTTTCATAAGGCACTAATACCCTTGGGAAAATGTATCAATCCAACTATTTTCCTTTCAGCTATGGGTAAAATAGTAAGCAAACTGAGCTCTTTAACCTTGGTGAGACAACCAGTCTATTCTGAATTCAAACCTGTTAAACTCTACTTAAGAAATTGACTTATGTGCCTCATCCTGCTCGTGTAGAGGGGTTGGTGAATACATACATTGTAAGTATATTTATTTGATATGTATTTACTCAACCCCTCCACCATGAGCAGGATGTGACACACGAGTTAATTTCTTAAGCAGGGTTTAACAGGTTTTGAATTCAGATTTTTTCCTTCTCCTAGACTGGCTGCCACACCAAGGTTAAAGAGTCCAGTCTGCCCTACAATTTACCCATAGCTAGAGAGAGAATAAGTGGTTTCATACACTTACCAAGGGTATTAGAGCTATGTGAAATGCAGCCAGCCTTGTCCAGGTTTTGAAATCTGCTTGCCATGTTCATTTTCCATGAAGATAACCATTACACTACAAGCACTTCCTTTTATAAGCATAAATCAATTTCTATATTGATAATTAAGAAGAATTTGTTTTGTTTATAGATAGTCAAATGGTTTATTGTGAAGCTATTAGATTTGACTTTCTCACTTGTTAAACCTAGTTGATCTGTTTGTAGGGCTTAGAATATGTTGACAAGGGATTACCTGGATATGACACTAAACTGCATCTAGCAGTTCTGGAGCTCTGGGAGTATGGAGTACTCCTTCATTGCCTTTACTCCCAGATCCACTCTGACCCAGAATATGGGTCAGATAGATCTATTGTTAATTATTTGCACTAGCAAATATATGCACCCTCCGGGTGCAAGTGTATACATTTTAATATAATATGATATTATATTAAATTAGAAAGGCTAATGAAACTAAATAAGAATGAAGATGAAAAGATTTGAAACAGATGGGAGTATAATTGAAAAATCGAACAACTGAAACTTACTCTTCCATCACTCCCGTTTTTCATTGCTAAACTTTCCTAATTTAACTTTTAGTTAAAATAGGAAGTAAAGAATAAAATTACAGTTATTTGTTCTTATTAATCGATTTCTTTTATGATCTATCGCCGAAACTTTTGCTCATATATATTAAAATAAAACCAAACAATTACCAATCAATAATACTAAGCACATATTTATTAAAATCAAATTTTTAATATCAATATGCAAATTAGCCTTCCCGTTCACACAATAAACCTCCATTTTGTTGTATATATAAATACAATTGTATATTATTATGATGTAGATAAGGCCAACAGTATTAATCATATAAAACAATTTTATTAATAATTTAAGTTTAAATAAAAACTATATCATGGAGAATGTGACGTGAATACCTAAGGAAATTATGACTTGAATAGTAACATAGTTTCGGTTACAGACAGAAAAGCACACAATCTCCATTATAATAAGATTAAACAGGAATACCTGATATCATTTAACCATGTGGAAAAAAAACTTAAGAAACTACTTAAGAAATATAAATATAAATGTGCTATCTTTGCAATTCCCTAACCTTTTGGCTGAAAATAATCCCAGACAGGTTTATATGCCATTAAATTCAATCAATCAATCAATCTTAATAAACTACACAAAAAATGTTAATATAAATGTACAATGTCCACAATTCTTTAATCTTTAAGAATAAAATAACCCCAGACTGGTTGACACACCATTAAAATCAATCAATCAATCTAAAGAAACTACTCACAAAAATGTTAATATAGACATACAATGTTCCCAATTCCCTAACCTCTTGGCATGAAATAACCCCAGATGCCATTAAAATCAATCCATCAATTATTGAATCCAGGTGAAGGTTAAAAAACATTTTTGTACCTTGTGGGGGAAAAAGGCCTGTAGCAAGAGATAGGACTTGCCTCGTGGGGCAAAGCGGGTGTGAACCTGTCTCACTTGCAGGATGAGTGGCAATAAAAATATGGCTGCCTTGGCACTACAATTTGAATACGTGTAATTTCTAAGCAAAGAAACATGGCGATAGTAGTAGTGCAAAGGTAGCCATATTTTTCATTACCAGTCAGTCATCCTGCAAGCGAGACAGGTTCGCGCCCGCTTTGCTCCATGAGGCAAATCCTCTCTCTCTCGCTACAAGGCTGATGTTCTCTGTATAGAAATATGGAATGCCTGCTGTGGTGCATTGCTAAAAAAACTTGACTCATAATGCTAATGTAGTGAGTTTAATCCTCACTGGATGCCTCACTACTCTAGCCTTGTGCCCAACTTAGCAAAGCTTAAATAACCATTAAAGGTGTAGCAGAATGATTTCTTAGTTTTCAGTTACCTGTATATTAAAATGTTTTTCTTTTTTCTTTATAGAGTGCCCAAAGGTTTGATAGCATTGAGGACTGCCCAATTGATACAGACAAATTATTGGTAAGTACTGATTCTCATATCTACAACTCAGTCACATTGTTGTATACTAATAAATACCCACATCATACGTCGGGTATATAATGGAGAGTTGTTACATACCCGCATACTCATGTTTGGGTATATACAGAATGAGTTCTTTTAATAGAGAGGGGAGAGAGATATATGACAATGCATATTTGCATTACTTACTTCTTTCTTCTTCTCTGGCCATTTGTGTGATCATCCACTTCTTTTCATAGAGAGAGGAAAGAGATATAGATAGGGTATCAGAGAGATGAGATGCATATTTGCATTACTTGCTTCTTTCTTCTTCTTCTGGCCATCTGTGATCATCCAGTCACCATGTTGAATTCTATCTCTTCTACTTCTTGTCTGGGTTCTTGTTGTTGATTCATTTTCTGGCTACGGCATTCATTGACCAACAACGCCATGGTACTTTTAAAACTTTTATTCTTAACTAAATTTCTTTACTACTTAACACAGCGCGAGCAGTTGATGAGTTCCAGCTAAGCAAGAAACGTCTTTCTTGCTTAATATCCTGCCTGGAACTGAGGATCTAACTAGATCTCACCTGACTTCACGTGATTGGCTGTTTTCCCACCTCTGGGGTCAAATATCCCCAATGGTCTGTAATTTTCCATTTGGGTTCTTTGTATTCTCGCCCCCCGCAGAGTTACAGGGTGTTGCCAATAATCCACTCTACCCATGGATTATGCAACAGTCAGAAGTGACAAACAAGGTTATCAATTGATCTTGGTGATGAAGGAATGAGCAAACATTTATTAAAAAAAACTTGCTCATGTTCATTCTGGATGTATATATTTATCCAACCCCTCTACTAGGATTGTTGTGTCGAAGTCGGGGACATGGAGTCAGTCAGTAAAATTATACCTACTCTGACTTCAGTTGAATTTACACTTTATATGATATGGCCCTAGTTTAGTCTGTAAAGTTATACAGTGCACACTCCTTATAACTAGATTATAAATCATCATTGTTTTATGTTTATTATAAACTGTAATCACTTAATTACATAAAGAGGAGTTGGAGTCGGAATGTCAAAAATAGAGGAGTTGGAATCAATTTGTGTTCCCACTCAAAAGACCTGCCTCTACCACAAGTTTAGGAAAGTGCATAAAAAAAAAACTTTTAAGAAACAACTACACAAATGTAAATATGAATTTACAATGAATGCAATTCCCTAACCTCTATGCATAAAATAGGCTGAAACGATCCAATTTTTCAAATATTTTTGTGGTTGTAAATAAAATAATCTCAATCTGTCATGTGAAACAAGTCAATTTTTAAGCAGAGTATTGCTGGTTTGAACCCAGTCTGCCTTAATATTTACCCATAGCTGGGGGGAGAAGAGATGGATTTGTTCCTTTACCAAAGAGATTATCACAAAGTGAAACACAAACAGCCTTGTCCAGGATTTAAACTCAGGTCACTAGTTCCATTTCCTGTGTTTATAACCATTGTGCTATGCACACCTCCCCATTTATTTTGGATTTTACAAGTTATTTTTGGGCTGATCTCATAAGCAGCTCTCCTTCAATGAAGTGGTGGTGGTGGTGGGGGGGGTTGCAGTCTTGCTTAAGCCACAAAATATATTTCTTTATTCCTTAACATGTAAAACTCAAGACTTTACTCTTTTAAAAATCTCTCTCTTGATTTGCATGTGATTGTTCCCAGCCAAGGAACTGAGTTCTCGTGCCTTTTTTTCACAGAACTGTTGGGATTTGAACCCTGTGTCAATGAAAGGAATCCACTAAATGCTTGTAACATCTGGTATGTTGGCCAGGGAAGCCATTACATAACAAATATCACAGGTTATTTTAGACCAAGAAATCAATTTCTGTTAAAAAAATTAAAAAAAGAAGAAAAAAAAAAGCTCATTCTATTGTTAATGGGGTTGGCTTTTATGATACATTTAAAGCTAACAATCATATTTTGTCAATTATATATCAAGGGCAAATGGAAGATTGGCTGGATAGATATTTCAAGGGAAACAAATGTTGTTTTAAAAATATATAAAACTCTAAAAAAGGCTTCATATAGAATATTGTACTCAGGCCTAGGCTCTAGTGTCTACACATAGAAATTGGAGTGTAATATTGAGATTGAAGGGAATACAAAAAAGGGTGACAAAACTAATAAAAGATTACAGTTACAGAGAGAGAGATGGGAGTAATTAGGATGAATTATTTTACTAGAAAGTTATTTTAGATCAAGAAATCAATTTCTGTTAAAAAAATTTTTTTTAAATAAAATAAAAAGCTCACTCTATTATTCATGGGGTTGACTTTTATGATACATTTAAAGCTAACAATCATATTTTGTCGATTATATATCAAGGGCAAATGGAAGATTGGCTGGATAGATATTTCAAGGGAAGCAAATGTTGTTTTAAAATATATATATATATATATTTAGCAACTCCTCTGCACGAGTAGGATACGACACAAGGTCAATTTCTTAAGCGGAGTTCAACAGGTTTGAATTCAGAGTTTTCCTTCTCCTAGACTGGTTACCTAGCCATGGTTAAAGAACCCAGTCTGCCCTGCTATTTACGTATACCTGGAGGGAGAGTGGGATTCATACCTTTCCCAAGGGTATTAGCGCTAAGTGAAATGCAATTAGCACGTCCAGGACTTGAACTCGGGGCGACGAGTCCATTTCCTATGACTTTAACCATTACACCACGCGCGTTTTAAAAATATATAAAACCCTAATAAGACCTCCTATGGAATATTGTACCCAGGCCTAGGCTCCAGTTTTTAGATCGCCTTGTCAACAGTAGAATACACCAACTGCACCTATGCAGAGGGTAAAATCCCTTCAATGGGACTACTTATTGGTCGTGGGTGGTGACCCATGATACTTTTGGACAGAATCCTGGTGGCTTAGCAATCCATGACATGCAACAATCCGCTTTGGCCTTTACTTAGGCTAGACAGGCAGTCAAGCCTTAGTATCTATATGATTGTCCTGACCCTATTGCCCTTATGGCAAACCCCCAACCTTTGGCTGAGGGTCTTAGTGTTCTGAATATGATGCTAAACTGCATCTAATGGTGAAGTTCCAATTTTGGAGCTCTTGGAAGTATGGAGTACTCCTCCATCACATTTACTCCCAAGTCCACTCTAACCCAAAGTATTAGTACTTGTTAGGGTTCCATCTATAGGTTAAGTAGATCAAAAAATGAGTTTTATAAAAATTGAGTTTAAAAAAATTTGAATACCCTTCAAGAATGAATAAAACAAAATGTCTTTGGCATAAAATAACCCAAAATGGGTTGACATGCTGTAAAATCCAGCTAAACAACCAACCAGTGTCTAGACCTGGAAATTGAGGTATGATAATGAGATTGGAGGGCATACAAAGAAGAGTGACAAAAATAATAAAAAGAGTAAAAGATTACAGTTACAGAGAGAGATGGGAGCAGTTAGGATGAACTATTTTACTAGAAAGAATGGGAGGTGATCTAATTGATACTTTCAAAATAAATAATGAAATTTCTGATTATGGTAGACATTTTTTAATGGTTTTCCTTGAACTGGAAACTTACTCTCAAGGCTTGATATGCTGTTAAATGAACCAAAACAAATCAAAACCTCTGCTACTGGTAGGATGAGATATAAGGTCAATTTTAAAGCAGAGTACAGCTGGTTTAAACTCAGTTCTCCTTATCCTAGATTGGTTGCTATCCCAAAGATAAAGAATTCAGTCTGCTCTACTATTTACACATAACTGGAGAGGAGATCCGTCTATGCTTTTCCTAAGAGCATTAATATGAAGTAAAATACTAACAGCCTTGTCCAGGGATTGAACTCGGCTTGTCAAGTCCATTTTTTCACTATAACTTAATGATAATAACATATGCCACCCATAAATGCAATCAAAATAAATAGTATCAAATTAGAAATTTGTTTTCTGGATATTTTTTTACTGTGAATAAAAACTTTGCATCCAATGGCAAAAATCAGATATAGATAGATTGTTATATTCCAAGGGTGGTGCAACTATGCAGTTTATGTTTGGTCATGTGTTACGGATGCCTGAAAAAGCACCTGCACAAAAATCCCTGGAATTTGCTGTAATAGGATCAAACAACTACTGGGTATGAAGGGGCTGCCTCTGCACAAACCTATTTGGTAAATTGTTGCAGACCTCCAAAATGCAAGACTGGAATCCCTAAGATCTATCAAGCGACTGAGTAACCCTAAGCTCACTCAGTTGCTTGACAAATCTTAGGGTCCTCACAAGGGAAAGGAACAGAATGGCTTCAAATGAAAAAGGACTGAATGCTGATGTAGGATGTTCCAAACTAATACAGTGGTAGAATGATGATGATGATATTCCCTTTCTTCCAATGATAGTTTTTATACCATACACTGTATATTGGTCCGTGCAAACTTGGTAGTGTCATAGCCATGCCGTCTGGAAAAGTTCCCGGTAGGGTCACCCAAGGAAGACAGGTTTGGCACCCAGTGGTATTAGAGCCACAACCTGGCCAAAGGAGCCCTAGTTAAAATCTAAAGGGCGTCTCCATCATCATCAGGAATTAACGGTTTTTGACATACTTGTCACCACGTCTGTGGAAAATCTGTGGCAAACAAGGGCATCTCCTTCTCCTGACCGGGATATGCATGTAGGGTTTGGGGACTGCTTATGAATTTCATATTCCCTTATTACTCCTTCCATAAATTCACCTGTGGTGAATTTGTTGGTTGGAGCCGGCTCATCTGACCCAGGGTGAATGCTGTAAGCAGTAACTGTATATTGGCAGAAGAATATTGTTCATGAAAGATATTGTCTATTTTGAAGCTTTTGAAAATTAAACCTGTTTTGTTAACATACTAGTTTATTTACATGTGTAACTGCTTGCTCCTTTACTGTCCACTGTGACTCTGAATACTTCCTCTTCTATATCCAGTTCTGTTCAAAATGACCTTTTATAAATAACATGATCTGACTAAGTCGACAGCTTGTTAGAAGGCAATTCATAATAGTACAACAAAGCTGTTCCATAAAAAAGTAAATAACTTCCTTTGTTGTGTAATCAAGTTTAGCATAGGTTGCGGAGATGCTGATAGGTATGTGTCCTGCGTCACTGACGCATAAAAATCTAAAAGGATGCAGAAAAATTGTATCCATGCGTTCCAGTGTTTTTTTTTTTCTTTTCTTCCCCCACTATTTCCAGCTTACTGTAAATACATTTCAATATTTTCTTGGAAATGAATTACATGCTATGGGGTACAAGGTAGGGGTTAGATGATTTTAGTTATTCATAGATAAAAACTCTACAATTTATTAAGAAACTGTAGCTGGGACCCATCAAATTTCCTGGGAACTCATTCAAATCAAATCCTTGCATCCCAGGACATATTAAATTAAAAAGCTATTAGCATCACTGGGTTGGTTGGTAGGTTCGTTTTATGGCATGTCAGGTGGGTCATTTTTTTGCAAGTGGTTTTATGGTTTGTATTATCTATTATCCCAATTATGATATGAACGTTCGATAAGAAACACCTGAAGAAGGCTGAAGGATACATTAGCTAAAACATTGTGTATATAACAATAACGATGAGGACAACAGTCCAAAATATTTAAGTAATACAAATTAAAAAATTGTAACATTTCTCTGAATTTTTGAGATGAGGCTTGATAATTATTATTATTTGGATTATTTGGACGATTGTCCGCATCTTTATTGTTATCTGTACAACGTTTCGGCCGATGTACCTTCCGGCCTTCTTCAGGTATTTCTTGTCGACTCGGGAACCTTCTTTTCGAACTTGGGAACCTTCTAGTCCGAATAATCCAAATAATACTAAAAAATTCAGATAGTTTTATGGTTTCAAGTGAAGTCGGCAGAGTGACCTATTGTTGATATCAGCCTGACAGTGGGGGAGTCTATACCCTTTTCAATAGCACTAGATCAGAGAGATTGTTTTTGTGTTTTCAGTATTAAATAACCAAAGGGTTGACATGCCGTAAAATCTAACCAACGAACCAACCATTACATACACATGCTGCAAAAAAACCCAAAAAAAACAGCAGTGCAGCCAGCAAAACCTTCATCAGATGATGACTTTGGGGTTAGTCATGATTTTAAGCCCAAAACATTGTTATCACTAATCAAGAGTATTCTAGGAGTATCTTGTAATACCACCAGACTTTATTTCTACCAGTTTATTGACAGCCCTGTCGGCTGGAGCTTTTGAAATAAACCGACTGCACCTATGCAGAGGGTTAAGACTCCCCTCTAAATGGGGCCACCTGTTGGCTGTAGGTGGCGACCCGTGAGGCTTACGGACAGAATCCTGGGAGATGAACTGTCCATGACATACAACACCCCACTTTTGCCCTTACTTAGGCTAGATGGGCGGTCGGAGAGGTTCCCTCAGAACAATCAGCTAGTCACGTCAAGCCCTAGCACCTATATGATTGTCCCAACCCAAGTGTTTTTCTTTTTTCTTCCCTCACCATTTCAAGCTAACTGTAAATACATTTCAATAGTTTCTTAGAAACGAATTACACAGGATAGGTTACAAGGTAGGAGTTAGACAGTTTTAGTTATTTCCCCAGATCATAAATAAAAACCCTACAATCTATTAAGAAACTTTAGTTGGGACCCATAAATTTTTGCGTGGACTCATTCAAAGCAAATATGTGCATCCCAGGACGCACTAAATCAAAAAGCTATCAACATCACTAAATAATATATAGATGATTTTCTTTTGATTTTTTTTAAATTTAAAACTTTTTTTTTCTTTTTCAGGGAGACCCCATATTTGTTCCAATAAAATTTGATGACAAAAACAGTGGAGCAGAATCTGATGAGGCTTCAAGTAAGGCTTTTGCTTTTTTTTCTTTTTTAACTTTTTTTCTCTTTTTTTTCTTTTTTTTTTCTTTTTTTTTTTTTTTTTTTTTTTCTAAATATGCTATGAAATATTTTCTTGTTTAACATCCAACTTTTCTATATATTTCTTTCTTTCTTTTCTACAACTTTTTTTCTTTCTATATATTTTCTCTCTTTTTTTCTCACATACATCTTTCTTCCTTTTATATTATCCTTTCTTTAATTCTTTCTCCATTATTATCATTAGTGAAATAGATCACTTATTAGAACTGAGCCTATTCTAGTAGTGACCACCTCCAGTGCAGTTTAACAGGTTTGAATTCAGAGTTTTCCTTCTCCTAGAATGGTTGCCTAGCCAAGATTAAAGAGCCCAGTCTGCCCCACTATTATCCATAGCTGGACGGAAAATAGTTGGATTCATTCCTTTCCCAATGGTATTAGCGCTATGTGAACTGTAGCTTCGTCCAGGATTTGAACTTGGGTCGACGAGTCCATTTCCTACAACTCTAACCATTACACTATGCACTTCCAACATGTTATTTGGTCATGTTTATTTATTATCCTTTAGAATTAAAATACCTTTTTTTTTCAGTGATTCTGGACTAAGAAATTTAATAAAATAAACTTATTTATATTTGAATACTAATGAACATAAGACATTGTCACCAATTGAATAAATCCAATACAACCAGATATCAAAGTTAATTTCTTAAGTGGAGTGTAACAGGTTTGAATTCAGATTTTCCTTCTTCTAGACTAGTTGCCTAATCAAGGTTAAAGGGCCCAGTCTGCTCTACTATTTACTCATAGCTGGAAGGAGAATAGTTGGATTCATACCTTTTCCAAGGTATTAGCACTATGTGAAATGCTAACATGCAGGATTTGAAATAAAATGCTCATCCAGGATTTGAACTCTTTTCGTGCCCATTTCCTCTGATGGTAACCATTACACCACAAGCCATAATAATTATATAAGATTGAAATATAGTAAATAAAAAGAACCTAGATAAAAATCGTCTCACTCAGATGGTTTGTGAGATAGTGGGCAAGTAGCCATACAGCTGCTTCCTTGTGGGGTGTTGTTTCCATGACTTGTTTGATTGCATGCAGTATTCTTGTGCAGTTCCCATCTAGCTTATTCTCAAGGCACCTCATTAGGGTCCAAGTGGTGTAGCCATACATTAGCACTGATACAATCACACAAGACATGCTGGACTACTGGAGAAGCAAGGACACACTCATAAGCAACATTCTCCTGTGGAAGCCAACACATGGACATGCTAATGTGACCAACTCTGTGACCAACTCTGTGAGGATACTGGATACTGCGCAGAGGACCTCCCAGGGACAATGAATGATAGAGAAGGTTGGCGAGAGATTGTCATAGATATCCATGTTAATTGCGCAACATGATGATGATGAGATAAAAATCATATTAAAATTGCAAACATTTTTTGTGAATTAACATCAATATCTTTTCTTTCTTAATTTAATTAAAAGGGCAAAATTTGAGTTTTTAACAATTCAAGCATAAAGTTCTTAAAAAAAAAGTGGAAAATTAAAGAATTAAAATGGAAAGAAAATTAAATGATGCAGTCATTGTTAGTGGTATCATAGTAGTAAAAAAAAATTAAAGAATAAAATTGAAAAAAAAAAAAAAAGATTATGCAGTCATCTGAGTTGTAGTAATAAATTTTTAAATCCAATATTATTTTATAATATTCAACATTACAAGGCCCTCTCTTTAGGGCCAACACTTCTTATTATGGTGCTTTTTCTCAGGTTATGTTTGCTATAGGGGAGAAATAGGATGGTTTTATTGCTTCAGTCATTCAAAGAGCTTTACTGTAGTTGAAATAAGAAAAAAATAAAAACCATGGAAATTTCACTTACCTGATGGCCCTATAAAGAGTGGCGCCCGAGAGTGACTCTCATTATATAGAGTGCAGACTGGAAGTGAGAGGCATTGTGGGAATGGGATGGATGACTATAAAATTGTTTGGCAAAATTTTGATTTTGTGAAGGTGAACTCGTTTGAGCATTACGGAATTGCAAGAAAGTAACGTTGGATAGAGTGTAGAGCTGTGAGAGAACGTGATCAAGTTTGACAATCAAATTTTATAGTCATCCATCCCATTCCCACCATGCCTCTCACTTCCAGTCTGCACTCTATATAATGAGAGTCACTCTTCAGGGCGCCACTCTTTATAGGCCATCAGGTAAGTGAAATTTCCATGGTTTTTATTTTTTCTTATTTCAACTACAGTAAAGCTCTTTGAATGACTGAAGCAATAAAACCATCCTATTTCTCCCTATAGCAAACATAACTGAGAAAAAGCACCATAATAAGAAGTGTTGGCCCTAAAGAGAGCCTTGTAATGTTGAATATTATAAAATAATATTGATTTAAAATTTATTACTACAACTCAGATGACTGCATAATCTTTTTTGTCGATGTGTATCTTTAATTTTTTACTACTATGATACACTACAATGACGCATCTTTAATTTCTTCCATTTTAATTCTTTAATTTTCCACTTTTTTTTAAAGAACTTATGCTTGAATTGTTAAAAACTCAAATTTTGCCCTTTTAATTAAATTAAGAAAGAAAATATTGATGTTAATTCACAAAAATGTTTGCAATTTTAATATATTTTATCTCATCTGATCATCATGTGTTGCGAATTAACATGATATCTATGACAATCTCTCGCCAACCTCCTATCATTCATTGTCCCTGGGAGTCCTCTGCGCAGTATCAGTTCCTCACAGATTGGTCACAGAGTTTGGTCACATTAGCGATGTCCATGTGTTGGTCCACAGAGAATGTTGCTTATGAGTGTGTCTTGCTTCTCCATAGGTCCAGCATGTCTTGTGTATTGATCAGTGCTAATGTATGGCTACACCACTTGGACCCTAATGAGGTGCCTTGAGAATAAGCTAGATGGAACTGCACAAGAATACTGCATGCAATCAAACAAGTCATGGAAACAACACCCCACAAGAGAATCAGCTGGATGCTACTTGCCCACTATCTCACAAACCATCTGAGTGAACAGATTTATCTAGTTCTTTTTATTACTATATCAATCTTATATAATTATTATGGCATTGTGTGGTAGTGGATGGTTACCATCAGTATGAGAATGGCACAAAAGAGTTCAAATCCTGGATGAGCATTTATTTCAAATCCTGCATGTTAGCATTTCACATAGTGCAATACTCTTAAAAGGTATGAATCCAATATTCTCCTTCCAGCTATGAGAAATAGTAGAGCAGACTAAGCCCTTTAACCTTGATTAGGCAACTAGTCTAGAAGAAGGAAAATCTGAATTCAAACCTGTTACACTCCACTTAAGAAATTAACTTGATATCTGGTTGTATTGGATTTATTCAATTGTGACAATTCCTATGTTCATTAGTATTCAAATATAAATAAGTTTATTTTATAAATTTCTTAGCCAGAATCACTGAAAAAAAAAAGGTATTTTTAATTTCTAAAGATAATAAAATAAAACATGACCAAATAACATGTTCGAAGTGCATAGTGTAATGGTTGAAGTTGTAGGAAATGGACTCGTCGACCCAAGTTCAAATCTGGACGAACCTACAGTTCACATAGCGCTATACCATTGGGAAAAGAATGAATCCAACTATTTTCCGTCAGCTATGATATATAGTGGGCAACTGGCTCTTTATCTTGGCTAGGCAACCATTCTAGGAAAGGAAAAAACTCTGAATTCAAACCTGTTAAACTGCACTGGAGTGGTCACTACTAGAATAGGCTCAGTTCTAATAAGTATCTATTTCCACTAATGATATAAATGGAGAAAGAATTAAAGAAAGATAATATAAAAGAAGAAGATGTATGTGAGAAAAAAAGAGAGAAAATATTAGGAAAAAAAAAGTTGTAAAAAAGAAAGAAAGAAAATATATAGAAAAGTTGGATGTTAAACAAGAAAAAATATTCATAGAAATTTAGAAAAAAAAAAAAAAAAAAAAAGAAAAGAAAAAAAAAAAAAAAAAGAAAAAAAAGAAGGAAAAAAAAGTTAAAAAAGAAAAAAAAAGCAAAAGCCTTACTTGAAGCCTCATCAGATTCTGCTCCACTGTTTTTGTCATCATAAATTTATTGAAACAATATGGGTCTCCCTGAAAAAGAAAAAAAAAAAGTTTAAAATAAAAAAAATCAAAGAAAAATCATCTATATATTATTATGATGTTGATACTTTTTGATTTAGTGCGTCCTGGATGCACATATTTGCTTTGAATGAGTCCACGCAAAAATTTATGGTCCCAACTAAAGTTTCTTAATAGATTGTAGTTTTTATTTATGATCTGGGAAATAACTAAAACTGTCTAACTCCTACCTTGTAACCTCCTGTGTAATTCGTTTCTAAGAAACTATTGAAATTATTACATTAGCTTGTAAATGGTAGGAAGAAAAAAGAAAAACACTGGGTTGGGACAATCATATAGTGCTAGGCTTGACGTGACTAGCTGATTGTTCTGAGAACCTCTCCGACCGCCCATCTAGCCTAAGTAAGGGCAAAAGTGGGTGTTGTTATGTCATGGACAGTTCATATCTCCCAGATTCTGTCCGTAAGCCTCACGGGTCGCCACCTACAGCCAACAGGTGCCCCATTTAGAGGGGAGTCTTAACCCTCTGCATAGGGCAGTCGGTTTATTTCAAAAAGCTCCAGCGACAGGGCTGTCAATAAACTGGTAGAAATAAAGTCTGTGTTTTACAAGATACTCCTAGAATACTCTTGATTAGTGTAACAATTTTGGCTTAAATCATGACTAACCCCAAAGTCATCATCTGATGAAGGTTTTGCTGGCTCACTGCTGTTTTTTTTGGTTTTTTTTGCAGCATGTGCGAGTAATGTTGGTTCGTTGTTAGATTTTACGGCATGTCAACCCTTTTGTTATTTAATACTGAAAACACAAAAAACAATCTCTCTGATCTAGTGCTATTGAAAAGGTATAACTCCCCCACTGTCAGGCTGATATCAACAATAGTCACTCTGCCGACTTCACTTGAAACCATAAAACTATCTGAATTTTTAGTATTATTGGATTATTCGACTAAAGGTTCCCAAGTTCAAAGAAGGTTCCCCGAGTCCGACAAAATACCTGAAGAAGCCGAAGGTACATCGGCCGAAACGTTGTACAGATAACAATAAAGATGCGGACAATCGTCCAAATAATCCAAATAATAATAATTATCAAGCCTCATCCAAAATCAGAGAAATGTTACAATTTTTAATTTGTATTACTTAAATATTTGGACTGTTGTCCTCATCGTTTATTGTTATATACACAATGTTTTAGCTAATGTATCCTTCAGCCTTCTTCAGTGTTCTTATCGAAACGTTCATATCATAATGGGATAATAGATAATACAAACCATAAAAACCACTTGCAAAAAAATGACCAACAGATGACATGCCAATAAAACGAACCCTACCAACCAACCCAGTATGCTAATAGCTTTTTAATTTAAATGTCCTGGATGCAAGATTTGATTTGAATGAGTTCCCAGGAAATTTGATGGTCCCAGCTACAGTTTCTTAATAAATTGTAGAGTTTTATCTATGAAATAACTAAAATCATCTAACCCCTACCTTGTACCCCATAGCAGTTATCATTTCAAGAAAATATTGAAATGTTTTACAGTAAGCTGGAAATAGGGGGAAGAAAAGAAAAAAAAACAACACTGGAACGCATGGATACAATTTTCTGCATCCTTTTAGATTTTTATGCGTCAGTGACGCAGACACATACCTATCAGCATCTCCGCAACCTATGCTAAACTATTACACAACAAGGAATGTTATTACTTTTATGAACACTTGTTTGACTATTATGAATTGCCTTCTAACAAGCTGTCGACTTAGTCAGATCATATTTATAAAAGGTCATTTGAACAGAACTGATATAGAAGAGAAGTATTCAGAGTCACAGTGACATAAAGGAGCAAGCAGTTACACATGTAAATAAACTAGTATGTTAAACAAACAGGTTAATTTTCAAAAAGCTTCCAAAATAGACAATATCTTTCATGACAATATTCTCTGCCAATATTACAGTTACTGCTGTACAGCATTCACCCTGGTCAGATGAGCCGGCTCCAACCAACAAATTCACCACAGTTGTGAATTTATGAAGGAATAAGAAGGAATATGAAATTCATAAGCATCCCCAAACCCTACATGCATATCCCGGGTCAGGAGAAGGAGATGCCTGTTTGCCACAGATTTTCCACAGAACGTGTGACAAGTATGCCAAAACCGTAATTCCTGATGATGATGAGACGCCCCTTTTGATTTTAAACTAGGCTCCTTTGGCCAGGTTTGCTGTAATACCACTGGTGGCCAAACCTGTCTTCCTTGGGTACCCTACCGAACTTTTCCAGACGCATGCTATGACACTACCAAGTTTGAACGGACCAATATACAGGTATGGTATAAACTATCATTGAAGAAAGAATATCATCATTCATCATTCTACCACTGTATTAGTTTGAACATCCTACATCAGCATTCACCTTTTTCATTTAAGCCATTCGTTCCTTTCCCTTGTGAGGACCCTAAGATTTGTCAAGCAACTGAGTAGCTTAGGGTTACTCATGCGCTTGATAGATCTTAGGATTCCAGTCTTGCATTTTTGAGAGAGTCTGCAACAATTTACCAAATAGGTTGTGCAGAGGCAGCCCCTTCATACCCAGTAGTTGTTGATCCTATTACAGCAAAATTCAGGATTTTTGTGCAGGTGCTTTTTTCAGGATCCGTAACACATGACCAAACATAAACTGGCATAGTTGCACCACCCTTGAATATAACAATCTATCTATATCTGATTTTGCCATTGGATGCAAAGTTTTTATCACAGTAAAAAAAATCCAGAAAACAAATTTCTAATTTGATACTATTATTTTGATTGCCATTTATGGTGGCATATGTTCATTATCATTAATTATAGTGAAAAAATGGACTTTGACAAGCCGAGTTCAATCCCTGACAAGGCATGAGTATTTACTTCATATAATGCTCTTAGAAAAGCATAGACGGATCTCCTCTCCATATTGTAAATAGGTAGAGCAGACTGAATTCTTTATCTTGGATAGCAACCAATCTAGGATAAGGAGAACTGAGTAAACCAGCTTACTCTGCTTGTAAAATTGACCTTAATATCTCATCCTACCAGTAGCAGAGTTTTGATTGTTTTGGTTCATTTAAACAGCATATCAAGCCTTGAGAGTAAGTTTCCAGTTCAAGAAAACCATAAAAAAGTCTACCATAATCAAAAAAATTTCATTATTATTTTGAAAAGTATCAATTAATCACCTCCCATTTTCTAGTAAAATTCATCCTAACTGCTTCCCATCTCTTCTTGTAACTGTAATCTTTTACTCTTTTTATTATTTTTGTCACTCTTCTTGATATGGCCCTCCAATCTCATTATCATACCTCAATTTCCAGGTCTAGACACTGGTTGGTTGTTTAGCTGGATTTTACAGCATGTCAACCCATTTTGGTATTTTTTATGCCAAAGACATTTTGTTTTATTCATTCTTGAGGTATTCAAATTTTTTAAACTCAATTTTTAATAAAACTCATTTTTTGATCTACTAACTATAGATGAACCCTAACAAGTACTAATACTTTGGTTAGGTGACTTGGACATAAATGACGGAGGAACTCCAACTCCAAGAGCCCAAAATT
>CM042145.1:92825049-92925049 GCA_023376005.1 Doryteuthis pealeii
TCCCCGCCCATCCACACAACAGGAAAAAAAAAAAAAAAAAAAAAAAACCTAGCACAACCCTCACCAGCCAATGATTGAACCTACAACGTAACCACAATGTAAAAGGATGAGCCAAATGGCTCTGGAGATTTTTTCAATTTTATATAGTAACAGTAAAGTCGTGTAGAGTGGACTATTGTCCATATCAAGCTAAACAACAGTAACCAAGAGGGGAGTACTAAATCCTACTTTATTGCCTTTATGCAACTAGACCGAAAGATGTTCTTGCCCGGGGTGCAGTGCATACACATCCTAACGTCTATCAAGATCCCAGATGCTTTACTGCACTAAGATCAGCCATTACCCCAAAGCTGTCGCTACTCATCTCGCACTGATTTTGGGTCGGCAACTAGCCATCATAACGAAACACTGAAAACCCATTACAGCACATATCCTAGGTGGTTGCATCGTAGGATCTCTATAATAAATGACTGAGCTAACAACTGGACCCTGTTTAACACGAACTTGATTGCTATTTGGGTACCGGTTTGTATTCGTTAACTTATAATGATTATGAGAAGAGTCATATAAACAAACCAAGTGACCAATTTGTTTAATAATGCAAAAACGGTGGGATAAGGAGGGTTGGTTTGTTTTGATTGTTTTGTTTTATGTCAATTTTCCAAACACAACACTACTTTTTTGTGGTCATTTAAATGCTGAATAATATTTTTTGATATCCAGCCAACCTACATCACAGCACTTGTGCCTTGCACTAATATGGTTTCGGTAATGTTTTTAAAACTTTATAGTAAAGGATACCTTTTCCAGGCATTTAATGCTGAATCTTAGTTATTTTGATGTTTCATTTCTTTTACAGTTGACTTATGATAGTCACTTTCCTTATATCTTGCTCGACTCTTTCTGTGCCAAGCTATTCTTTGTGTAAGCATTAGAAAGGAGTATACTTCCTACTAAGGACAGATGGTAACCTGTCACTCTTAGCCGTCTACAAGCCAAACAAAAGGTCAGGCCTTTTGTCATTCGGGTACATGGTATTTGCTGATGATGCAGCAGTGGTAGCACACTACCAGGAGCACCTGCCAACAATCATGGCCAGTTCACCCAAGCCTACTGGGACTTCAGCCTGACCATTAGTATTAAGAAAACCAAGACGATGGGTCAGGGAAGTGAAACTCCTCCATCCATCACCAACAACAACTACACCCTGGAAGCTGTAAACACCTTCACCTACCTTGGTCCAGCCATACCGACAACCTGTCACTTGATACTGAACTCAGTTGCTGGATCGGAAAAACTTTTGGGAAGCTCACAGAAACAGTGTGGGACAACAGCAGGCTCCCTGCCCGTACAAAGGTACAAGTGTATAGGGCATGTTTTATCAGCACCCTCATGTATGGAAGTGAAATATGGACCCTGTACTCCCACCAAGAGCAGTGGCTAAATAGCTTCTACCTTCGCTGTCTTAGACGTATACTGGGTATCACCTGGAGGGACAGGATGACTAACACAGCAGTCCTAGAGAGAGCTCAACTCCCCAGCCTGTACTCTCTACTGAGACAACGTCGTCTCCGATGGTTGGGTCATGTCCGCCAGATGGATGAATCCCGAGGATATCCTTTATGCAGAGCTTTCGTCTGGTAAGAGACAGATTGGTCGCCCTCAGCTGCGTTTCAAGGATGTCTGCAAGAATGATATCAGGTGCTTTGGCATTACCCCTTCTAGCTGGGAAAATTTGGCTCAGGGCCACCCTCTGTGGCGACAGGTTCTCCGTAGTGGACTGTTCATGTCTGCAGCCACCCTGGTGCAATACCATGAAGCCAAGAGTGCCAGAAAGAAAACAGTGGCAACAAAGCACTGGAACATCAACATCTGCAGGGACAGCCTTCACATGCGACATCTCTGGTCAGGAATGTTTTTCAAACATTGGACTTCACAGTCACAGGAGGTGCTTTAACTTCAGGAGCACAATAATTATATTATAGTCTTCCGAGACTGCAATGCCAATGGATAGTCATTTTGATGTTCAGTTTCTTACACTACCTGCTGTTGCTTAAATGGTCACCTATCTAAGTATTGAACAGGCTCATCGCTAGTTAACTTCGGTAATCTAGCAGGAACAGGTACTTTTAACAGGAATTGATTGTAAGCAGGATAAGATGAAAAATGTCAACTGCTGTAAGGAGAATTAAAGATCCAATCAGCTCTGATTGGATTACCTGGGGAGACACAATCAGCCCTGATTAAGTCACCTGGGGAGAGAATATGATGGTGAAAGACCTGAGATTCCCAATGATCCCAGGAATATTAAATCACTGAGGACTCCCAAATGCACATAAAAAAAGATCTTTATTTCAAAAATTGTTACTTATTTACTTATGGGCTAATACTCTATGAAAAAAAGGTTTTTGTTTGAATCTATCTAAGTTTACAAGATACATGGTAGTAAAAAATGTTCAGTTTTACACCTTTATAGAAGAAACATATTTAAGAGGTAAAATAAAATAAATAAGCAGACTGAAAAATAAAATAAAATAAAGCAGACTGAAAAATAAAATAAAATAAAGCAGACTAAAAAAAACAAATTGAAAAAAGAAAATGATTATCAAACCTTGGAAGAAGCTGTCGTTGTCGACATATACAATGTAAAATTTTTCTTATTCCTATCATCACAGGGTCCCAGTTTTCATAATGGGCCAATAATGTCACAGCAAAAAATGACATAAATACAGGTAAGGAACCAATGTAAACATCCACGTATATGAACCTGAAAACAAATAGATAAGTTATTATTATTCTAACATGTGAATATGTATGCACGTGTGTAAGTATATGTATGTATGTTATATGTGTTTGTGTACTTATGAATAACTCCATATATATATTATATATATATATAAATTTTAAAAAACACAGGTTTAAATAAAATGAATGAAATATCACTAATTTTCACGAATGTAATATATTAATTTTCATGAATGTAATTACACTACTTTTTCGTGAATGTAATATACTAATTTTTCATGAATGTAATATACTAATTTTTCATGAATGTAATACTAATTCTTATGGATGTAAAGTAAAGTCGTCGGGGCGGCCTAAAGTCAGTATCAACCATGCAGCGAGGGAGTCTATCCCCTTTTCACTAGCGCTAGACCAAGGAGATTATTTTAGCGTCTGAGGTGGAACGCCGCACCTACCATCAGCTCCTTACTTTACCGCACAGATCCCTGTGCTACTCATAACGCTGAGTTGGCGAGGGCGGGTATCGAACTAGGTACCTTGTGGTTTCTAGCCGAACGCTCTACCGACTGAGCTAACCCGGCCCCTAAATGGATGTAATATACTAATATTCATGAATTTGGTCGTAATTCTGTCTGTATTAATATGTTAGCGAAATAAATAATTCCTTGACTAGTTTAAAAGCTGTGTATAATATAACAGATGACTTTGGAAAAAAACAACAGTAATTTTAGTTGGTTGTGAAGCTGTTAACTATTCTATGTAATTACAGCCTTTGGTCAGCAATGAACCTACAATCTACAGATGATAGTCACTTAGAACTTTATTAACTCAGCCAACGTTTATTAACTAGACAAAACATGACCTGTTGGGTCACCCATTCAGCTCTAGGTAGATAATTGAGATAAGGGAAAAGTGAGTTTTCAAAGCGAATAAAATTTTTTTTTTTTAAATAAATATGGCCAGACAAAACATTAAAATCATTTTGTAAGCTTTCTAAGAAAGGGAATATTTTACCTAATTTAAGCTACGGGTTGCTACTTATGAAATTTAACATAGAAATACATTTCAAATTCTCCCATCTCTCTCTCTACCTCACTGAGAAACTGACCATATATAACGAGGAGGTAATCAAGAGATACATAGAGGGGAAGAAAGTGATAGGCAGAAAGTAAAGTAAGAGATTGGTCAGTTTTTGACTTAATTGCAAATTACGACTAATTAGAACCAATTAAAATTGAATTCTTTTCCAAACATAATTCAATCCTAAAAGTAAGGAATAATTTATTATAATTTTCATGTCATTAAACTAAACAGTAAAAAAGGAGACAAAAGCTGATTCACTCAGCTTTAGTATAATAATATATATCTTTTTAAATCTATATATAAATATATATAAGAGATTTATTTTTAACTTTGTTAATTCCTGGGCAACATCGGGTAGCTCTACTAGTACTAGATGAAACAATTTTGATATTCAAAAGTGCAGTGATTTTGAAGGCAATACTTACTCCTTTAATTATCACATCTGCAAGCATTGACAGTGGAATGGTGAGGCTTAAGGCTAATGTGCCAATAAGTGATGAAGTCAGAAAACAACCCCTAAAAACAGAAAAGAAAAAAAGGATTTTTTTTTAGTACACTCCATTAGTAATCATTGACATTTCATTTATATATTTATAAATCAGACATTAACATTTTGTATTTAAGACAGTGGCAACTCCTGGGGTAGGCTTGTTGGATCAGCCAGTGTAAGCAACATTCAAGTATATTAATCAAAGCACAAAAATTTTTTGTTATGTGTAGGAATTATTTTGTATATAAGGTGTGCTGGAAACTGTCACTTAAACTTATAGACTCGGCGTGGTCACGTGGATCAAACTCAGCCAATCAACAGCTCGAATACGTGGTTAAACTATTTAATCACCGATATAGAAAGCTGTTCATTTGTATGTTATTCAACATTGACGAACGGACCTGCAACCAATGACGCAAAGATTTTACCCAACACTAAGGAACAACCAAAGGATCATACCCATCACTAAGGGACACCAAGAAACAAACAAAGGATCATACCAACACTAAGGGACACCAAGAAACAACCAAAGGATCACACCCATCACTAAGGGACACCAAGAAACAACCAAAGGATCACCACCCAACACTAAGCACTAAGAAACAACCAAAGGATCACACCCATCACTAAGGGACACCAAAGAAATAACCAAAGGATCACACCCATCACTAAGGAACCCCAAGAAACAACCAAAGGATCACACCCACCCTTAGGGACACCAGAAATAACCAAAGGATCACCAAGGACACCAAGAAAACAAAGGATCATACCCAACACTAAGGACACCAAAAGAAACAACCAAGGATCACTACACCAAGAAACAACAAAGGATCACACCATCACTAAGGACACCAAGAACAACCAAGGATCACACCCATCACTAAGGGACACCAAGAAACAAACAAAGGATCATACCCAACACTAAGGGACACCAAAGAACAACCAAAGGATCACACCCAACACTAAGGGACACCAAGGAACAACCAAAAGGATCCCACCCAACACTAAGGGACACCAAAGAACAACCAAAGGATCCCACCAACACTAAGGGACACCAAAGAACAACCCAAAGGATCCCACCAACACTAAGGGACACCAAAAACAACAAAAGGATCCACAATCACTGAACCCAACACTAAGGACACCAAAGAACAACCAAAGGATCATAAACCCAACACACAAGGGGACACCAAGAAACAACCAAAGGATATAGGGACACCCAAGGATCACCCAACACTAAGGGACACCAAGGAACAACCAAAGGATCATACCGACACTAAGGAACAACCAAAGGTTTCTTCACTAAAGATTGTGCTTATCACAAGGGATCTCCACTGTAAAGTGCCCTCACTTGAAGCCTAAAAATGGCCACAAAAATCATAACTTAATGCATCATTTTCATACTTAATTTCAACTTGATCCAAAATTAATCGTTGTAACTCTGTGCCTCAAAATATTGATCAAAATACATTTCATTGATATTGTTCATAAGAAAGAAGAAGGAAAAAAGAAAAAAAAAAGAAAAAAAAGTAAAAAGGAATGAAATAAAATTAACATAGCTAGTCGAACTTGGAAGGTTGTAGCCCTACCAAGCTGGAGACATATTTAGGCAATAATATATTTTTACTTTGATTTCATAGATAATCTTTTGAAAATTTCTAATGACTTGTATGCCCTATTTTTTAAAGAACAGATTTGTTTTTCAATTTATTGTTTTCAAATATCCATTTTAAATAATCACTTCCATACTGTAAAGGGTTTTTAGCAAAATGTATCAATTGAAAAAAGGCCAATTAAATTTCATATATACTCTAGCTTGACACAAGTTGGCAAAAATCAAAGAAAGTGTGAGCCTTAACTTGTCATCAACTAGGGTGTTGTTAGGGTGAAGAAAGTGATGGGTAATGTTGTGGAAATATAAACATACCAATAAATTAAACTAAAGATTCACGGACAGAGAGATACACACTAACACATAGACATATAGACAGATACACACATTATTTATTTAAAAAAACATACTAGCAAATTTATTTATCATCTGTTATATGAATAGTATAATTTGTTAAAGGCTGTAATGAGCCCAGAAACATTAATGACCTAGAGTTGCCAAAATCAAACAATAAAAGATATACCACATTAAAAATGTATATATAACACATCACTCAATAAGTCCAGGGCCTGACATATAGATGGTGCTACTAATAAAAAATCCATATGATTTCTATAAAGTACTAGCCTTCAAATGGCACATGTCAAAATTTGAGCCAAGTCGGATTATTACTTTAAAAATTACAGTTATTTAAGTGAAGCTACTGTTGCAAATTTTGAAAACAATGGAAAAATCTGAATTTGATGTGTTGATAAAGTATTGCTTTCTGATGGGAAAAAGTATTGTTCAAGCAAAGCAATGGCTTGATGAGTGTTATTTGGACTCTGCTCCATCAGAAACAATGGTTAAGAGGTGGTATGCTGACTTTAAACGTGGTCGTACAGACACAAATGATACTGAATGCTCAGGTCGCCCAAATTCTGCAGTTGTCCCAGAAAACACCAAAAAACTCCACAAACTTGTTTTGGCTGATCATAAATTGAAGTTGTGTGAGATAGCAGAGGAGTTGAAGATATCAGAAGGCAGTGTATTCACCATTTTGCATGAACATTTGTCAATGAGAAAGCTGTGTTCAAAGTGGGTGCTGTGTTTGCTCACAGTCGATCAAAAACAATAACGTGTTGATGATTCAGAGAATTTTTTGCAACTGTTTTAACACAACAAAAAGGAGTTTTTGCATAAATATATGACAATGAATGAAACATGGATCCACTACTTCACTCCAGAGTCAAATGGGCAGTCAGCTGAGTGGATAGCAGCAGGTGAAAGCCGTCCAAAGTGACCAAAGATGCAAACATCAGCAGGCAAAATTTTGGCCTCCCTATTTTGGGATGTGCAAGGTATTTTGTTCATCGATTACCTTTAGAAAGGAAGAAGCATCAATAGCGAATATTATATAGCATTATTGGTGTGTTTGAAGGAAGAAATCGCCAAAAACAGCCACAAATGAAGAAGAAAAAAATGCTCCTTTACCAAGAAAATGGACCGTGTCAAAAGTCGATCGCAACAATGGCAAAACTACATGAATTTCACTTCGAATTCCTTCTACACCCATTATATGCTCCAGATCTGGCCCCCAGTGACTACTGGCTGTTTATAGACCTCAAAAAATGCTCCAGGGAAAGATATTTGGCTCCAATGAAGAAGTGATATCGGAAACTGAAGCGTATTTTGAGGCCAAAGACAAATCGTTCTACAAAAAAGGCATCAAATTGTTAAAGGAGCGTTGGAATCAGTGTATCACCCTAGAAATAGACTATGTTGATGAATGAAGTTGAATTTTGCATAAAAGTTTTTGTTTTATTAGTTAGGCCCGGGACTTATTGAGCTATGTGTTAAGGGACACTCTGAAAGTGGTCCCTCCTATTCATTTCCATGGAAACTACAACAAATGCAAGGAATGCAACAACAGCATTGGATAAAGAAAGTTTTCAGCTACAAAACACTATTTTTCCACATAGTCATCATCAGTGATTATACATACTAGCAAATATATGCACCCTCCGGGTGCAAGTATTTAAGTTTTAATGTAATAAAATATTGTATTAAATTAGAAAGGCTAATGAAACTAAATAAGAATACAGATAAAAAGATTTGAAACAGAGGGAGTATAATAAAAGATTTGAAACAGAGGGAGAATAATCGAAAAATAGAACAACTGAAACTTACTCTTCCATCACTCTCGTCTTTCATTGTTATTTTTTCTAATTTAAGTATTTAGTTATAAGAGGAAGTAAAGAATAAAATGACAGTTATTTTATCTTGTTAATGGATTTCATTTAAGATTCATTGAAGAGATTTTTGCTTATATTCATTAAAATTAAACCAAACAGTTAGAAATCAATAATACTAAGCACATATTTATTAGATTCGATTTTTTAATATTAATATGTAAATTAGCCTTCCCGTTTACACTGTAAACCGCTATTTTGTTGTATATATAAATATAATTGCATGTTATCAGTACGTAGACATAGTTAACAGTATTAATAATGTAAGACAATTTTATTGAGATTTAGATAAAAATAAAATCATGGAGAATGTGATGTAAATAACTAAGGGAATTGTGACTTGAGTAGGAATATAGTTTCAGTTACAGACAGAAAAACACACAATCTCCATTATAATAAGATGTGAGATGCTCCAAAAATAATGCTTCTTATTTCTTTCCAGAGAAACTACAACAGATACAGGGAGAACAATAACACCATTTGTGTGTATATAAGATAGTTAATCTAAAAGTAATGCTTCCAATCTATTTACACTGAAACTACAACAAATACAGGGAGTACAATAACACCATTAGATAGGGCAAGTTTTCTGCTTCAAAACACTATTTTTCGATATAGTCATCATCATTAACTTCTACATATGTGAGATGCTCCAAAAGTAATGCTTCCTATTTATTTTGTTTGAATTCATTTTTTCTTTCTCCTAGATCAGTTGCCATACCAAGGTTAAAGAGCCCAGTCTGCTCTACTATTTACCCATAGATGGAAGGAGAATAGTTGAATTTGTACCTTTCCCAAGGGTATTAGTGCTCTGTGAAATTTCATTATTCTATGCACTATACATGAGCCTTTGATGAGTTATGGTGCACCTGAACACTGTACGCAATAAATTAATAATAATTAAATTTATTGTGTACAGTTCTCAGGTGCACCACAACTCATCAAAGTCTCATGTATAGTACATAGAATAATGTATTAGTGTCAGGAACATGAATAGCATACAGTAATAATATACATGTATGTGTGTGTGTGTGTGTGCGTGCGTGAAAAAATGTTTCCAAAAGTCATGTGAGCAATGCTGTTTTCTGACTTTGTAGGCATGCCCACGTGTATTAGAAACATGGAGATCAAAAAGGTGCTCAAGGTTTCTGTTGTTAAGATGATTAATGGCCTTATGAGTGTTTACCAGGTTAGTTGCCAGACGCCAGAGTTTCAACAAATCCATTCCCAGGGCAGCCAGACGTTCAGAATATGGCAGATACCTGATAGAGGGTATTCGTTTGGTTGCACATCTCTGTACAGTTTCTAGGAGGTTAATGTTCTGATAAAATTCCAAGTGTGGCCGCACCATAGCTTTATACAGCTTTAAATAGATAGCCGGTGAGCGGCTGACAAAGGTCTTGCTGAGTGACGCCAGGACACCTTCGGCCTTGTTAACAATTTTAGAGTCCAACATAAATCACTGCTGACAGTAATACCCAGATCACGTTCACAATTAGTGTTGTGGAGGGAGTATGTGTATGATGGGTTTTTCCTCCCAAAATGCATGGTGGTACATTTGTCCACAGCCAGCCTGAGTTGCCAGTCAGTGATCCATTGCTGCACTGTATCCAGGTCTGACAGCAAGAAAGATCTGCAGAGTTCAGGATCTGTCTTTTTTATCTCAATCATGCTTGATGTCGTCGGCATACTTCAGTACTATGGTATTCCTTAAGTTAGCATCTATATCATTGATATTACGCAACAAACAAAAGAGGGCCAAGAACAGATCCCTGTGGTACCCCAGATGACATCTCATATGGTGAGGAGTGTTGCCCAAGAACTGTAACCACCTCTCTCCGGTTGAGAATGAAGGACTTTAACCAGTTAAAAAGATCATCCTTCACACTCATTGCAGAGAGTTTTGCCAAAAGTCTTTTGTGCAGCACAGAGTTGAAGCCTTAGCAAAGTCAAGGTAGATAACATCCACCTATGAGCCACCATCGGTGATCTGGGTGATGTGTTCTAGGAACTCCACAAGTTGTTCACAACAGCTAGAGTCTGGGATAAATCCAAACTGGGTGAGTCGGATAAGACTGTGAGAGTTCCAGAAATTCCAAAATCCTTCACTGATGCAGGACTCCATCAGCTTGTAAGACTGACTGGACGATAGTTAACAGGTGATGTGTGGTTGCCCTTTTTGAACAGCGGAATTACACTAGCAGTTTTCCACTGTTCTGGAGTAGCACCATTGTTTATGCAAAATTGAAAAAAATCAGCCAGCTGGTGCAAAAGGAAGTACCCGCCACGTTTGAGAAGCAGGTATTTCACACCATCAAGACCAGGAGAGGCATGGTTGCATTTACTCTTGAGGTGGCATCGCAGCATAGCAGGTGTAAATTCTATGGTGGTTATAGAAGTTGATGTCAGAGGTGGAGGAGATGGTACATTTTGGTTCTCAACAATGAAAATGCCTGCATAGCAATTAGCAATAAGTTCTGCACATTCTTTGGGGTCATCGGTAATCTGGTTTGTATGAGGATCGCAAAGAGGGCCAACCGGGGAGTGAGGCCTCTGTTTTGAATGTACATATTTCCAGAACACCTTGTCATTGCTATCTATTGTGGGTATACTGGGCTCGGACCAGCTGGTATCTCTCTTCCACATGTCATCCGTCTTGGTGAACTTCCAAATTTGCCCATCACTATGCAGGCTGAAGCTTTCATGATGTGCTGAATCGCGGTTTAAGGAGGCTGCAGTGCATAGCTTTTGGTGTACTTCCTGTGAAAGACTGGGGCGTGTTCGGAAGGCAATCCGCTTCTCTTGTCTAGCTTTTTCTGAGGCTAAGGGGTACGAATGTGCCCTCGACGAGTTTGAAAAGGTCAGCCTGATCAACCTGGGTTTCGGACCTGGTTGACCAAGTCGGAGAGCACCCCTTATGAAGATCTACATGAGCAGTTGCTCTGATTTCTGCTATTTCCTGCTTTAAGTCAGAAATCATTTGTTGTATTTTCCTGAATTCCATGGTAGTGGTCAATTTTGTTTCCTTTTCTTCTACAGGAATGGTAATGATGGGGGAAGATATCTGTTGTTGTTGGCGGTCCCCATCAGCCAATGTAGTAGCAGTCTTTGCCAATTTTTGTATTTCTTCTTCCTCTTTGACAGGTATGGTAGAGGAAGGCACAGGAGTTGGTTAGAAGTAGTATGGGAAGGTATGGATTACTGTTTTTGCTGATGGGCAGTAGTGGAGACCTGTCTAGAGACAGACACACAGGCTACACACTGGAATTCTCAGTTTGGTAGTTGGACCATTTCCCAGTGTCCATCCACCATTAAAATATGGTGTCCCTTTTTCTGCCCTGGGATCTTTCGAATGTTTGTGGCACATTGGAGGCAAACAGAACCTCGACATTTAACACATACGACCCATCTGTTCTTGAAAGAATTCTCTGCTTTTAAACAGAGATGACATACGTGATTTTCTGGGCAATGTTCTAATGCGGAACATAGCCCAGTTTTATTGCACACTTTACCCATGTGTGTCTCAAAAGTTTGATATTATAAATAAATTATAAAATAATTTTTTGTGTGCTAAAATAATAGGTTGTGTTTTTTTTTTTTTTTGTTTTGTTTGTCTTTTTTGTTCACCAGCTTTCTATGTTTTGTGTAAGTGTGTATGCTGTAGTTATTAGGTGTATGTGTGTTGATTATAGAGTTCGAGAAAGTAATGTAGTGATTTCTGTTGTCATTAGAAAATAAAAATAAATAAATGAATAAATAAAGTACTGGCTAAGAAAATTCCTCATACTAAGCTGTTTCAGTACACACACATATATATATTTACCAACCCCTCCGCCCAAGCAGGATGTGACACAAGGTCAATTTCTTAAGCGGAGTTCAACAGGTTTGAATTCAGAGTTTTCCTTCTCCTAGACCAGTTGCCTTACCAAGGTTAAAGCGCCCAGTCTGCCCTACTATTTATCCATAGCTGGAGGTCCCCGTACACACATATAAGGGAAAATGGGAGTATTGAGAGAGGTTCTGAAAGAAGAATTTCATTCATTTTTTTTTCTTGGAGGTCTAAAAGACAAGTAAATTAGACTTACCATAACCAGAGCATTTCTGATAAAACTGTTCCTATCATACCATTAATGGCTATAAACATCCATTGATGATCAGTTGGCCATTCAAAGACTTCCTGCTTACTGTAATGAAGTAGAAAAAATCCTGGCCAAAGGAACAATGTGTTGAAAAAACCAACAAAACCTGAAATAGAAGAAAATCAAAGGGAAAAATATTAAAAGAAATGGAAGATTTGATTGACTGGTTGGATTTTACAGCATGATAACCCTTGTCGGGTTATTTCATGCTGAAGATATTTTGCTTCATTCATTCTTGTTGGGTATTCAATTTTTTCTTTTTTCAAAATCAATTTTTTTTTTAAACACATTTTTTCAATACAATCCCACCACTCACGATCAGGAGGTTGCGAGTTCAATCTCCACTATATATATATATATATATTATATATAATATATATATTAGAATTAATAATTAGATTAACATTACAGAAGTAGATATGTAAATCCACAGACAGACAGCAATATTAACTTCAAAGGGAAATATTACTTCTAAACCTCCATGCTTCCTGTAATTCACCAACACTATACCTGATATCCACTCTCCATACAAACCCACACATACATGTATATCATAACTCATACTCTTTTCATTTTCCTGACATTTGTACATTATTCTATGTATTACAGATATCCCTTTAATGAGTTGTAATGTAGACCACGCCTACACTTTAAAGATGTCAGCAGGAGAGACATGAGGATATGCCACATTAACACCAACACGTGGGAGGTAGATCCAGAAAATCGAGCGGCCTGGCATCTTAACATTAAGCAAAGCATGAAGAGGAGTGAGGTGGAGAAGAGTTGCCTTGACAGCAAAGAGAGCCAGAAAGAGGGAGAAAAAACAGCAGCCCTAGAAAGCATCACAGTTTGTGTGCAGCCAGTGCACCAAAGACTGTTGTAGAATAATCATACTAAGTTCCAATTACCCTTGAATTGGTAAGACAAAGCAACAAGTAGCCGTAACTAAATACAGATCTAATCTTGTTGCAATCCTACTGCAGAATGCCAGGGTATTTATGAAGCCTCATAACATCATAGAAACCAAGCAGCCAATCAGGACTCAAGGAATGGAATCACCCTAATACATGAATGGGCTATTCTTGAGTTCCATAAGTACCAGCTGTCTTCAGCACTAGGTCAGTTGTGCTTAACCAGTTGCTGTTGTCCAAACCAACAGTATACTGACTGACTGACTTCAATAGCTGTCACTCAGGGATAGGCCTGCACAACCACTTGTGCAGATAATTTTTTATTTATTTATATATTTATTTTTTGGACACTATGCCATCGTCCTTAGTGGACAGAAAGGTAACAACAAAAACAATGTACCTGAGCACTGTACACAATACTTTCATCATTATATATTCATCCTCTCAAAATTTATCAAAATAAAGATTTACTTACCAAAAAACATTGGCAGGTCAAGTTTGTCTTCATGATCTGCCTTCCTTTTTAACACAACCAAATACGCAGCATAGAGTAAGGAACCACCTATGGCCCACAGGCTGCCAGCGGGAATGCCCTTTTCAAACTTGCTGTCTGTGAAACTCACCAAGGTTATCCCACAAATACTTCAAGATAAAAAAAACAAAAAAACATAAATATTATAAACCAAAAATTATAAACAATTATTTCAATATATATATTTACCAACTCCTCCGCACGAGCAGGATACGACACAAGGTCAATTTCTTAAGCAGAGTTTAACAGGTTTGGATTCAGAGTTTTCTTTCTCCTAGACTGGTTACATAGCCATGGTTAAAGAGCCCAGTCTGCCCTGCTATTTACCCATAGCTGGAGGGAGAGTAGGATTCATACCTTTCCCAAGTGTATTAGCGCTAAGTGAAATGCAATTACCATGTCCAGGGTTTGAACTCGGGGCGACGAGTCCATTTCCCATGACTTTAACCATTACACCACGTGCTTCCCAGAATTATTTCAATATAAGAGATCTATCAATCAAAACACTCAGTGTTGGAACATTTTACCAAATATCAATAACTCATCCTCAGTTTCTTATTTTTCACTCTTACTCACTTTTCAACATACTAAATCTATATACAACTATCACTGGTACTCACTAAAGTTTATTGTGCATAGCAGAAGTAGAAATCTAAATCCAAATACAGTCACACATCCATTAATAATAGAGATTCAGTCTCTATTTGTCTGTAACCAAAACTACATCACTGCTTATGTCACAGTCATTTCAGGAATTAAGTAAATTTATCAATGAGTATTTCATTTATAGACAGTATCATTACTACATAAGAATTTTAAAATTCTATGAAAAATCAATCATCAAATTTTCATGAAAATTTTGATACTTATTTACCTTTAGATGAATTTATATTTAAAATAAATTTTCCTAAAATATATTAGGGAAATTTTATTAATTTTTTTTACTCTTAATTAATTCTATGAAATCTGAACAAAATATATTTTACTTGTACGATTTTAAATTTTTCTCAAAATAAGAGCCTGAATAATTAAATCAGAATTTTTTAGAATCGTTTTGGAGGTCTCTAATGTTGTAAAACAAAACAAATATTTCTGTGGAGTAGAGTGAATATTATGCTTTTAAAGTGAGTAATTAATTTTTTTAAAAGATATTAGACATTTTATTTTATTTGTTTAATTTTCCCATCCCCATCAGGTAATATTTTTCAAATATTTATTTTTACACCGCCTGGATGGCGTTTTTTTTTAGTTACTTGTTTTTAATAAATTTCACAATAGAGACTGAAGAATAGTATTGTGTGCTGTAGAAAGTCCAATGAAACAAGAAAATAAAATTTAATCTTATATGAACAGACATACATAGACTTCATCAATAATTTGTATCAAGGGAGGTAACTCCCATTTGTAAATAATTTTCATCACGTTTTTACTGCTTTGCTTATCCCAAAGACATAAAATTAATCTAGGATACGCATGTGGTGTAATGGTTACCATCATAAAAAATGGACACAAAGAAAAAGGTTCAAATCCTGGATGAGACTGTTTGCATTACACATATTGCTAATACCCTTGGGAAAGATATGAATCCAACTATTCTCCCTCCAGCTATGGTTAAATAGTAGGGTAGATTGGGCTCTTTAAACTTAGGCAACCAGTCATGGAAAAGGAAAACTCTAAATTCAAACCTGTTAAACTCTACTTAAGAAATTGACCTTGTGTCACATCCTGCTTGTGTGGAGAGATTGGTAAATATACAAGGTGTGTCAAAAAAGTATTGAGATTTTTTTGATTTTTTGACACCTTGTATTCTGGAAAAAAAAAATGTTCCATTCATTAATTTTTTTCAGAATACAAGGTATGTCAAAAAGTACCAAGTTTAAAGCTGTATTTACCAAGATAGAAATGAAGAATGAATGGAATGTTATTTTTTTTTTCAAAATGCAAGGTGTGTCATAAAGTACAAAAAAAAATCTTAATACTTTTTTGACACACTTTGTATATATAAAATTAATCTTCTAAATATGTGTAAATATAAGCCTACACTGAAACTATAGTTTTAAATTATAAAAGTGTGTGTGTGTGTGTGCGTGTGTGTGTGTCAGAGAGAAAGAGAGAGTGTGTTTTTTTTGTTGAATAAACAACATCCAAAATAATCTATTACTGGATTTTGATCTGATTATATTCGTGTGCATCCAATCTGTAAAAAAAAACAAAAAAAAACACCTACTTTTAATCTCTTTAAATTTTATGCAAATTAGGCTAATCTTATTTGAAACTGAATTTTTTTAGAGAAAGGAGGAGAGGCGTAAATCTTTTTATAAGGTTGGTTAGATTTATGGCATGTCAACCCATGAGTTATTTTATGCCAAAGAGATTTTTGTTTTATTCATTCTTGCCAGATGTTCATTTTTTTAAAAACACATGTTTTGATAGAGGTGACTCTAACAGGTACTACCACTCTGGGTCAGAGTGGACCTGGGAGTAACAGTAATGAAAGGGTACTCTACAATCCATGAAGCTCCAGAACTGGAACTTCACCATGAGGTAACGTTTTTTAACGTCATACCCAAAACAGGTGAAGGTCAGAGAAGATCCCAAAAGACATTTTTAACAAATGATGCTTGTCTAACAGAATTTCTTGAGTAGAAGGAAACACCTTGACTTTATAGTGTGTGCAATTAATTTTTAAATCTAAAGATCCTCATTATACTTCTTTTTGGTTGGTTGGTTGTTTTTGTTTTGTGGCATATCAACCCTTTTTGAGTTATTTAATGCTGAATCAAGTCATTTTGATAAACAAAGTACTCATGTTTCTTACAGTACCTGCTGTGGTCCCCAAATTAAGTATTGAACAGGCTCATCACTGTTTAACTTCTGAGATCTAACAGGAACTGGTGCTTTCAGCATAACTTGACCTTAATCCTTTGAGTCCAAGAAATTATATTGTTTTGTTTTATGGCATATCAACTCTTTCGGGCCATTTAAAGCCAAATCAACTTATTCTTAATAAACAAAGGACTGATTGCTTATAGTATATGCTGTTGCCAAATTGGTCCCCCAATTAATTATTGAACAAGCTTATCGCTGCTTAACTTTAGTAATCTAGTGTAACTAGATAATGAAGGTCCTGACTTTTGTGAGCGAGAACTACTATATTAGAAAAGGAGGAAGAAGAAATAAGTGATAGAGTAAAGGTTTTAAAAAGAGTAATGAACACAAAACAGTTTGACCGAGGCTTGACGCCCGAATGGAGAATTGAGTGTCAACTGGAAGTTTCGGGTGTTGACCGGAAGTTACGTGGTGATGTGGAACAACGAAGGAAGGTACCGAGCTCTTTTTGATTTGGGACGCGTAGGGGAACGGACGGGCCTCTGGTGCCTAGTGTGGGGGTCACAGTAATTTAAGAGTGTTCTCTCTCTCTTCCTCTCTGCCTTTCCTCCTCTCCGATACAGCCCACGAGATGAGCCCTGGAAATAAAAGCTTAACCAGCTTGTGAAGATATATTTCTCGCGTTGTACTTTTTTTATCAACAAGATGACCGCCACGTGCAGAATGCCTTTTTAGTACGGTGAATATATCGCCACCACCGCTACGTTACTTATATCATTTTGGTACTGTGAAAATACCACAACGTTACACTAGCGGGAACCAGAGCTTTCACCATGAGCTGACCGTAATCACATTTGTTTGATCCTGCCAATTAAGAGAGCTCTTCCTGAACTGTCCTTTAGCCAAGCAAGCTCATAAAGCCATATATTCATTCTATAATGGGTGAATATCAGTTTAAACCAATTCATTCTATAATGGGTGAATATCAGTTTAAACCAACCAACAAACGAATATCAGTTTAGTTTTGCTTTTGATTAAAAAATAGCTACTAATGCACACCTCAAGTAACAGTTATTGTCATAGAAAATGGAATTGGCGACCAGAGTTCAAATACTGGTTGAAGCTGTTTGTGTTTTACTTTATACTTATGCCCTAGGGAAAGACATGAATCCATCTCTCCTCCTCCCCCAGCAATGGGTAAATAGTTGGTCAGGCTGGGTTCTTTAGCCTTGCTCAGGCAACCAGTTTAGAAGAAGAAAAATTCTAAATTCAAACCAGCTGTAATAAAATGGACCTTGTCACATCCTGCCCATAGCGGAGGGGTTGGGTAATTGCATCATAATAAGATAATAGATAATTTTACAAGATCCCTATTATATTCTTTTGGGGAAAACAGCTATTTCCAAGTATAGTTATAATCCATCCTTGATAAAACGATGAAGGAACAGGTGCCATATTGGCCATTGTTGAGAAAAATGGAAGTGGCGAGCCAAGTTTCATTTTTACTTCACACAAATGCTCTTGAGATACGTGAATCCATCACTTCTTCCCCCAGCTATAAGTAAATAGTAGGACAGACAGGGTTGCCTAGTTGTGGAAAGGCAACCAGTCTAGAAGGAAAACCAAATTCAAATCCTCTATCAAAACATCATGGGCCAGCACTGCAGGATAAGGTTCACTACTCTGTATGTTTTACAGATATTAGAGAAAGTCCAAGTTCTGCAGTGAACTGGGGGGGGGGGGGCGGAGGGGGGAGGGTGAATGGCTGAGGAATAAAATTTCAGGTGAATTTTACAAGTAAATTTTTTATCAGTAGTTACCTCCCTTGCAATGACAATTTTGAGTATTTACTTATAGAAAGCTTTCGTTTAATATATATATATATATATATACATACATAAATATATGGGAGAATATGTGCTTAATTGAAGTCGAACCTAATTTTTTGAAAGTTAATTCATTAATAATTAATTAAGCGGGATTTAACTATTTAAATGTAAGGCTAAACAAATCGAGGTTAGCCTTACATTTAAATAGTTAAATCCCGCCTAATTAATCATTAATGAATTAACTTTCAAAAAATTAGGTTCGACTTCAATTAAGCACATATTCTCCAAAATATTGTCGGCTGAAAATAGCCATATGTTTGGTTATATATATATATATATATATACATATATATATATATATAACAGTCAACAACAGACACCATATTTTGACATTTACATTTCATCGGTATGGCTAGACTTAACAACTACTTCTCACCAAGAACAAAACCTGACTGACTTTTCAGCAGTCCGACATCGTCCCTCTCAGCTGGTCGTAGCTCTCAGAAGAGGCATCATTTTAACTAGTAAATACATACATTGGTTGATGTATGTTACCATCAACTAGAGAAATCGAGTGACTACTTAAAAACATAACCATGTGCAAATTATTGGATAGAAATACTTGAAACCATATAACTGCTTGAAATATATATATATATATATATGCTAGTCAAAAGTTGGAATATTTTTTTATCAAAAAATGCGCTGTCAGTATTAAAAATAAAATGAATTTTATTTTTTTTAATAATCAAAAAAAAAAATCAGAAGCATTATAGTTTATAATAAGACTCAAAAGAGCCTGATGTAAAATTATTTAAAAAAGTGTATAATTATATAAAAAAAAGTGTATATTAAAATATCAAAATTGTTCGTAATACTCCAACTATTAAATAAGTAACCAATGTGTAGGTAAATCTGTGGTGTTTATGGATAAATATCTTCAGAGGAGTAAACATCCATATGTATAGTTTTTTCATAGACAAGTATGTGAAATAAAAATGGAACTTAATCCGACAGTGTGAAATTGATATGTTGAAAAAACAAAAGATGTTTAAAAATTAAAAATAAAATTCATTTTATTTTTAATACTGACAGCGCATTTTTTGATAAAAAAAAAAAAAAAAAATATATATATATATATATCAAGCAGTTATAAGGTTTCAAGTATTTCTATCCAATACTAATAATTTGCACATTTTTTTGAGTATTCCTAATTAATACTAATAATTTTCAAACAGATCTATTTGACCTATAGATGGAACCCAAACAGGTACTAACATTCCAGGACAGAGTTAACCTGGAGTAATGGCATGGAAAGAGTGACTCCACAATCCCCAGATCTGCAGAAATGGAGCCTCACAACCAGATGTAGTTTAATATCATAACCAGGATACCCCTGGGCGAAGAAGGGGTGTCTTTCTTCTCTGCAGGGAATACAGTTGGCATATTCTAGGCACAGCCGAAAGGGCATAATATAGCATCACATGTACAGAAAAATATGTGCACAAGTTCTAAGACAATAACTGCTTTTTGCCTTTTACTCATTTCCAATGTATTTTTATAGTAAAATACTGTTTTGAATACATTTTTATAGTAAAACTGTTTCCAGTGCATTTTTATAGTAAAACAGTGTTTTGAATACATTTTTATAGTAAAATAATGGTAATTTCCTATAAGTCTAACATCAAAGGGGAACCACTCTTGACTGATAAATTATTTATTTATTTTCCCATTAAACTGACCCTAAACCCTAACCCCGTCTTCTTTTTTCCTAGTAGATCAATATATAAATAAATAATTTATCAGTCAAGAGTGGTTCCCCTTTGATCATGTTACACTTACAGGAAATAACCAAAATAATATCCTATACATTTTTATAGTAAAACTGTTTCCAATGCATTTTTATAGTAAAATAATTTATTCCTTCTAGTAAAATCCTTCCCTATACATTTTTATAGTAAAACAGTTTCCCATGCATTTTTATAGTTCCAACGTACATACTGAATAAAGTTTGCTAGAAGAAATTTTATGGTATGATTTTGAGGAGAGATTTTTTTCAAGATATAAGTTTGAATGTTGAATCTATCTTTTTTTTTATATAAGCCTACCTCCCATCAGATTATGTCTTATATTCATGGAGATAGCTCGCGGTTGGTGGAGCAACCACCTAGGAATCACAAAGTTCCAGGTTTGATACCAGCGCATGAGTAACACTGTTTTGGGTAATCTGATCTATGTGGTAAAGCATCTGGGAGCTCACAGTAAGTGTAGCACTCCACCTCAGCAAAAACAATCTCCCTGGTCTAGCATTAGATAGATTCCCTCGCTGTTCGGCTGATACCAACAATAGACCACTCAGCTGACTTTACATGTTTTTAATTTAATCTAGAAAATTTTATAGAAAAAGAAGAAAAAAAATGTCTGACAATGGATAATTTTCTATGAATTTTTGAGATGTTTTAATCGGACTATTGTCCTCATCTTTATTGTTATCTAAACAACGTTTCAACCAATGTGCCATCCGGCCTTCTTCAGGTGTTACTTGTCAGACTCGGGAACCTTCTTATCGAACTTGGGAGCCAAAGGCAATAGTAACATAGAATAATTAACAAAGCTTAACACTTGTAACTGGTCATGGTTAACAGAATGAGAACAGTCTACCCCAGTGGATTGAATAAAGGGTTCAGTTTGAAGTTCTGTGAAGACTTCTGATTACGACACAAAGGTTCCCAAGTTCGAAGAGAAGGTTCCCGAGTCCGACAAGTAACACCTGAAGAAGGCTGGAGGGTACATCGGCCAAAATGTTGTGTAGATAACAATAAAGATGAGGACAATAGTTCGAATAATCCAAATACTACAGTCTATGGATAAATTTAACTGTAATTAACCCAATGATGTAAAAAACTTTTTGCTTACCTGAAAATTACAGCAGCTAATTTGGACAAAGTGAATCTATCTGCACTGTTACTCGGATAAATAGCTGCACCCACAAGAGTAAATAGACTGGACGTAGAAGACAAAACATTCACAATAGAAGCTTCTGTGTCATCAAGGGCCTTTTGGTAGCAAAAGTTCCCGAAGAACCACTGGAAAATAAATCATTTTGAATAAATATAGATAAATCATTTCAAAACTTTACATACATAAATACATTAATTAAGTAATTATCTATGTATAAGATGCACTACTTTTTTTTTTTCAGATATTTTACACACAAAAGTTAGGGGTGCATAATATACACGAGAACTATATTACTTTTTTTTTTCCAGCCAAATGCCTCAGCATATTTAGGATGGAATGATCTAAAGTAAGTTATTTCTCTGAATTTTTGAGATGAAACTTGATAATTAGTATTATTTGGATTATTCAGACTACTGTCCTCATCATTATTGTTATCTGTACAACATTTACAATGATTATGACAAGAAGGTTCCGAGTTTGAAAAGAAGGTTCCCAAGTCCGACAAGAAATACCTGAAGAAGGTTGGAGGGCACATCAGCCAAAACATTGTATAGATAACAATAAAGATGAGGATAATAGTCCAAATAATCCAAATAATACCAGAAGTAAGTTATATCTTTTTTTTTTCCTTACACATATAAAAACTTTCCATTTTACTTTTAATTCATTGGACTGATTTAAATGCAAACTTACCAGAATACAGAATATAAAAGCAATCTTTGCCACTTGTTTGAGACTAAGTTTGCTAAGGGCTCGTAACCTGGCTTCCTCAGCACGTACAGAAGCATTGTAGGATAACCGGGCTATGACCGCCTCTTCTGCATAGATATCTGGAAAAGAGAAATAAAAAGAATAAAACAATTTTTAATAATAGATATCATGATGTATCTTATTATAATGGAGATTGTGGGCTTGTCTCTATTAAACCGAAAACTATTACTATACAAGCACAATTCCTTTGTTATTTACACCACTTCTCATGATTTTATTTTTTTATTAAACCTCAATTATTAGTTAAAATTGTTTTACATCATTAAGACTGTTACACCATATCTACATACTAATAACATTGCATTGGTATTTATATACTAAACCCATATATTTTATTAAAATCAAATTTAAGATCAATATGCAAATTAGCTTTTCCCATTCACACTGTGAACCGCTATTTTGTTGTGTATATAAATACAATTGCATGTTATTAGTATGTAGATATGGTTAACAGTCTTAATGATGTAAAACAATTTTACTAATAATTGAGGTTTAAATAAAAAAATAAAATCATGGAGAATGTGGTGTAAATAACAAAGGGAATTGTGACTTGTATAGTAATATAGTTTCGGTTACATAGAGACAAGCCCACAATCTCCATTATAATAAGATACATCATTGATATCTAATTATTAAAATTGTTTTATTCTTTTTATTTCTCTTTTCCAGATATCTATGCAGAAGAGGCGGTCATAGCCCGGTTATCCTACAATGCTTCTGTACGTGCTGAGGAAGCCAGGTTACGAGCCCTTAGCAAACTTAGTCTCAAACAAGTGGCAAAGATTGCTTTTATATTCTGTATTCTGGTAAGTTTGCATTTAAATCAGTCCACTGAAAATGGATATAACTTACTTCTGGTATTATTTGGATTATTTGGACTATTATCCTCATCTTTATTGTTATCTATACAATGTTTTGGCTGATGTGCCCTCCAACCTTCTTCAGGTATTTCTTGTCGGACTTGGGAACCTTCTTTTTAGAAAATGGAACCTTCTTTTCAAACTCGGAACCTTCTTGTCATAATCGTTGTAAACGTTGTACAGATAACAATAAAGATGAGGACAATAGTCTGAATAATCCAAATAATACTAATTATCATTTTTCATCTAAAAAATTCAGAGAAATAACTTACTTTAGATCATTCCATCCTAAATATGCTGAGGCATTTGGCTGGAAAAAAAAAAAGTAATATAGTTTTCGTGTATATATTATGCACCCCTAACTTTTGTGTGTAAAATATCTGAAAAAAAAAAAGTAGTGCATCTTATACATAGATAATTACTTAATTAATGTATTATGTATGTAAAGTTTTGAAATGATTTATGTATATTTATTCAAAATGATTTATTTTCCAGTGGTTCTTCGGGAACTTTTGCTACCAAAAGGCCCTTGATGACACAGAAGCTTCTATTGTGAATGTTTTGTCTTCTACGTCCAGTCTATTTACTCTTGTGGGTGCAGCTATTTATCCAAGTAACAGTGCAGATAGATTCACTTTGTCCAAATTAGCTGCTGTAATTTTCAGGTAAGCAAAAAGTTTTATATATCATTGGGTTAATTACAGTTAAATTTATCCATAGACTGTAGTATTTGGATTATTCGGACTATTGTCCTCATCTTTATTGTTATCTACACAACATTTTGGCCGATGTACACTCCAGCCTTCTTCAGGTGTTACTTGTCGGACTCGTTAACCTTCTCTTCGAACTTGGGAACCTTCGTGTCGTAATCGGAAGCCTTCACAGAACTTCAAACTGAACCCTTTATTCAATCCACTGGGGTAGACTGTTCTCATTCTGTTAACCATGACCGGGTACAAGTGTTAAGCTTTGTTAATTATTCTATGTTACTATCGCCTTTGGCTCCCAAGTTCGATAAGAAGGTTCCCGAGTCTGACAAGTAACACCTGAAGAAGGCCGGACGGCACATTGGTTGAAACGTTGTTTAGATAACAATAAAGATGAGGACAATAGTCTGATTAAAACATCTCAAAAATTCATAGAAAATTATCCATTGTCAGACCTTTTTTTTTTTTTTTCTTTTTCTATAAAAATTTTCTGGATTAAATTAAAAACATGTAAAGTCAGCTGAGTGGCCTATTGTCGGTATCAGCCGAACAGCGAGGGAATCTATCTAATGCTAGACCAGGGAGATTGTTTTTTGCTGAGGTGGAGTGCTACACTTACTGTGAGCTCCCAGATGCTTTACCACATAGATCAGATTACCTAAAACAGTGTTACTCATGCGCTGAGTTGATGAGGACCGATATCAAACCTGGAACTTTGTGATTCCTAGGTGGATGCTCCATGAATATAAGACATAATCTGATGGGAGGTAGGCTTATATAAAAAAAAGATAGATTCAACATTCAAACCTATATCTTGAAAAAATCTCTCCTCAAAATCATACCATAAAATTTCTTCTAGCAAACTTTATTCAGTATGTACGTTGGAACTATAAAAATGCATGGGAAACTGTTTTACTATAAAAATGTATAGGGAAGGATTTTACTAGAAGGAATAAATTATTTTACTATAAAAATGCATTGGAAACAGTTTTACTATAAAAATGTATAGGGTATTATTTTGGTTATTTCCTGTAAGTGTAACATGATCAAAGGGGAACCACTCTTGACTGATAAATTATTTATTCATATATTGATCTACTAGGAAAAAAGAAGACGGGTTTAGGGTTAGTTTAATGGGAAAATAAATAATTTATCAGTTAAGAGTGGTTCCCCTTTGATCATGTTAGACTTATAGGAAATTACCATTATTTTACTATGAAAATGTATTCAAAACACTGTTTTACTATAAAAATGCACTGGAAACAGTTTTACTATAAAAATGTATTCAAAACAGTATTTTACTATAAAAATACATTGGAAATGAGTAAAAGGCAAAAAGCAGTTATTGTCTTAGAACTTGTGCACAATTTTTCTGTACATGTGATGCTATATTATGCCCTTTCGGCTGTGCCTAGAATATGCCAACTGTATTCCCTGCAGAGAAGAAAGACACCCCTTCTTCGCCCAGGGGTATCCTGGTTATATGATATTAAACTACATCTGGTTGTGAGGCTCCATTTCTGCAGATCTGGGGATTGTGGAGTCACTCTTTCCATGCCATTACTCCTAGGTTAACTCTGTCCTGGAGTGTTAGTACCTGTTTGGGTTCCATCTATAGGTCAAATAGATCTGTTTGAAAATTATTAGTATTAATTAGGAATACTTAAAAACATGTGCAAATTATTAGTATTGGATAGAAATACTTGAAACCTTATAATTGCTTGAAATATATATATATATATTTTTTTTTAATCAAAAAATGCGCTGTCAGTATTAAAAATAAAATGAATTTACTGATGAGATGTAAATGTCAAAATACGGTCTGTTGTTGACTGTTATATATATATATATATATATATATATATATATATATATATATATATATATATATTATATATATATATAAAATGAAAGCTTTCTATAAGTAAATACTCAAAATTGTCATTGTAAGGGAGGTAACTACTGATAAAAAAATTTACTTCTAAAATTCAACTGAAATTTTATTCCTCAGCCCATTCACCCCCCCTCCACCTTTTTTTTCCCCCGTTCACTTCAGAACTTGGGCTTTCTCTAATATCTGTAAAACATAGAGTAGTGAACCTTATCCTGCAGTGCTGGCCCATGATGTTTTGATAGAGGATTTAAATTTGGTTTTCCTTCTAGACTGGTTGCCTTTCCACAACTTGGCAACCCTGTCTGTCCTACTATTTACTTATGGCTGGGGGAAGAAGTGATGGATTCATGTATCTCAAGAGCATTTGTGTGAAGTAAAAATGAAGCTTGGCTCACCACTTCCATTGTTCTCAACAATGGCCAATATGGCACCTGTTCCTTCATCGTTTTATCAGGGATGGATTATAACTATACTTGGAAATAGCTGTTTTCCCAAAAGGAAGTATAATAGGGATCTTGTAAAATTATCTATTATCGTATTATGATGCAATTACCCAACCCCTCCGCTATGGGCAGGATGTGACAAGGTCCATTTTATTACAGCTGGTTTGAATTTAGAATTTTTCTTCTTCTAAACTGGTTGCCTGAGCAAGGCTAAAGAACCCAGCCTGTCCAACTATTTACCCATAGCTGGGGAGGAGGAGAGATGGATTCATATCTTTCCCTAGGGCATAAGCATAAAGTAAAACACAAACAGCTTCAACCAGTATTTGAACTCTGGTCGCCAATTCCATTTTCTATGACAATAACTGTTACTTGAGGTGTGCATTAGTAGCTATTTTTGAATCAAAAGCAAAACTAAACTGATATTCACCCATTGTAAAATGAATATATGGCTTTATGAGCTTGGTTGGCTAAAGGACAGTTCAGGAAGAGTGCTCTTAATTGGCAGGACCAAACAAATGTGATTACGGTCAGGTCATGGTGAAAGCTCTGGTTCCCGCTAGATTACTGAAGTTAAGCAGCGATGAGCTTGTTCAATAATTAATTGGGGGACCAATTAGGCAACAGCATATACTATAAGCAATCAGAGTCCTTTGTTTATTAAGAATAAGTTGATTTGGCTTTAAATGGCCCGAAAGAGTTGATATGCCGTAAAACAAAACAATATAATTTCTTGGACTCAAAGGATTATGGTCAAGTTATGCTGAAAGCACCAGTTCCTGTTAGATCTCAGAAGTTAAGCAGTGATGAGCCTGTTCAATACTTAATTTGGGGACCACAGCAGGTACTGTAAGAAACATGAGTACTTTATTTATCAAAATGACTTGATTCAGCATTAAATAACTCAAAAAGGGTTGATATGCCACAAAACAAAAACAACCAACCAACCAACCAAAAAGAAGTATAATGAGGATCTTTAAATTTAAAAATCAATTGCACACACTATAAAGTCAAGGTGTTTCCTTCTACTCAAGAAATTCTGTTAGACAAGCATCATTTGTTAAAAATGTCTTTTGGGATCTTCTCTGACCTTCACCTGTTTTGGGTATGACGTTAAAATTTTACCTCATGGTGAAGTTCCAGTTCTGGAGCTTCATGGATTATAGAGTACCCTTTCATTACCATTACTCCCAGGTGCACTCTGACCCAGAGTGGTAGTACCTGTTAGAGTCACCTCTATCAAAACATGTGTTTTTAAAAAAATGAACATCTGGCAAGAATGAATAAAACAAAAATCTCTTTGACATAAAATAACTCATGGGTTGACATGCCATAAATCTAACCAACCTTATAAAAAAATTTACGCCTCTCCTCCTTTCTCTAAAAAAATTCAGTTTCAAATAAGATTAGCCTAATTTGCATAAAATTTAAAGAGATTAAAAGTAGGTGTTTTTTTTGTTTTTTTTGTTTTTTTTACAGATTGGATGCACACGAATATAATCAGATCAAAATCCAGTAATAGATTATTTTGGATGTTGTTTATTCAACAAAAAAAAACACACTCTCTCTTTCTCTCTTACACACACACACACACACACACACACACACATACACACACACTTTTATAATTTAAAACTATAGTTTCAGTGTAGGCTTATATTTACACATTTAGAAGATTAATTTTATATATACAAAGTGTGTCAAAAAAGTATTAAGATTTTTTTTGTACTTTATGACACACCTTGAATTTTGAAAAAAAACTAACATTCCATTCATTCTTCATTTCTATCTTGGTAAATACAGCTTTAAACTTGGTACTTTTTGACACACCTTGTATTCTGAAAAAAATTAATGAATGGAACTTTTTTTTTTTTCAGAATACAAGGTGTCAAAAAAATCAAAAAATCTCAATACTTTTTTGACACACCTTGTATATTTACCAACCCCTCCACACAAGCAGGATGTGACACAAAGTCAATTTCTTAAGTAGTGTTTAACAGATTTGAATTTAGAGTTTTCCTTTTCCATGACTGGTTGCCTAAGTTTAAAGAGCCCAATCTACCCTACTATTTACCCATAGCTGGAGGGAGAATAGTTGATTCATATCTTTTCCAAGGGTATTAGCAATATGTGTAATGCAAACAGTCTCATCCAGGATTTGAACTTTTTTTTTTGTGTCCATTTTTTATGACGGTAACCATTACACCACATGCGTATCCATAGATTAATTTTATGTCTTTGGGATAAGCAAAGCAGTAAAAAAGTGAAAATTATTTACAAATGGGAGTTACCTCCCTTGATACAAATTATTGATGAAGTCTATGTATGTCTGTTCATATAAGATTAAATTTTCTTTTCTTGTTTCATTGGACTTTCTACAGCACACAATACTATTCTTCAGTCTCTATTATGAAATTTATTAAAAACAAGTAGCTAAAAGAAACGCCATCCAGGCGGTGTAAAAATAAATATTTGAAAAATTTTTGCCTGATGGGGATGGGAAAATTAAACAAATAAAATAAAACGTTTAATATCTTTAAAAAAAAAATTAATTAATCACTTTAAAAGCATAATATTCACACCACTCCACAGAGATATTTGTTTTGTTTTACGAGGGACCTCCAAAACGATTCTAAAAAATTCTGATTTAATTATTCAGGCTCTTATTTTGAGAAAAATTTAAAATCGTACAAGTAAAATATATTTTGTTCAGATTTCATAGAATTAATTAAGAGTAAAAAAAATTAATAAAATTTCCCTAATATATTTTAGGAAAATTTATTTTAAATATAAATTCATCTAAAGGTGAATAAGTATCAAAATTTTCATGAAAATTTGATGATTGATTTTTCATAGAATTTTAAAATTCTTATGTAGTAATGATACTGACTATAAATTAAATACTCATTGATAAACCTACTTAATGACTGTGACGTAAGCAGTGACGTAGTTTTGGTTATAGACAAATAGAGACTGAATCTCTATTATTAATGGATGTGTGCCTGTATTTGGATTTAGATTTCTACTTCTGCTATGCACTATAAACTTTAGTGAGTACTAGTGATAGTTGTATATAGATTTAGTATGTTGAAAAGTGAGTAAGAGTGAAAAATAAGAAACTGAAGATGAGTTATTGATATTTGGTAAAAGGTTCCAACACTGAGGGTTTTGATTGATAGATCTCTTATATTGAAATAATTCTGGGAAGCGCGTGGTGTAATGGTTAAAGTCATGGGAAATGGACTCGTCGCCCCGAGTTCAAATCCTGGACATGGTAATTGCATTTCACTTAGCGCTAATACCCTTGGGAAAGGTATGAATCCTACTCTCCCTCCAGCTATGGGTAAATAGCAGGGCAGACTGGGCTCTTTAACCATGGCTAGGTAACCAGTCTAGAAGGAAAACTCTGAATCCAAACCTGTTAAACTCCGCTTAAGAAATTGACCTTGTGTCACATTCTGCTCGTGCAGAGGAGTTGGTAAATATATATATTGAAATAATTGTTTATAATTTTTGGTTTATAATATTTATGTTTTTTTTTGTTTTTTTTTATCTTGAAGTATTTGTGGGATAACCTTGGTGAGTTTCACAGACAGCAAGTTTGAAAAGGGCATTCCCGCTGGCAGCCTGTGGGCCATAGGTGGTTCCTTACTCTATGCTGCGTATTTGGTTGTGTTAAAAAGGAAGGCAGATCATGAAGACAAACTTGACCTGCCAATGTTTTTTGGTAAGTAAATCTATATCTTGACTTTATTTTGATAAATTTTGAGAGGATGAATATATAATGATGAAAGTATTGTGTACAGTGCTCAGGTACATTGTTTTTGTTGTTACCTTTCTGTCCACTAAGGACGATGACATAGTGTCCAAAAAATAAATATATAAATAAATAAAAAATTATCTGCACAAGTGGTTGTGCAGGCCTATCCCTGAGTGACAGCTATTGAAGTCAGTCAGTCAGTATACTGTTGGTTTGGACAACAGCAACTGGTTAAGCACAACTGACCTAGTGCTGAAGACAGCTGGTACTTATGGAACTCAAGAATAGCCCATTCATGTATTAGGGTGATTCCATTCCTTGAGTCCTGAGTGGCTGCTTGGTTTCTATGATGTTATGAGGCTTCATAAATACCCTGGCATTCTGCAGTAGGATTGCAACAAGATTAGATCTGTATTTAGTTATGGCTACTTGTTGCTTTGTCTTACCAATTCAATGGTAACTGGAACTATGATTATTCTACAACAGTCTTTGGTGCACTGACTGCACACAAACTGTGATGCTTTCTAGGGCTGCTGTTTTTTCTCCCTCTTTCTGGCTCTTTTTGCTGTCAAGGCAACTCTCTTCTCCACCTCACTCCTCTTCATGCTTTGCTTAATGTTAAGATGCCAGGCTGCTCGATTTTCTGGATCTACCTCCCATGTGTTGGTGTTAATGTGGCATATCCTCATGTCTCTCCTGCTGGCATCTTTAAAGTGTAGGCGTGGTCTACATTACAACTCATTAAAGGGACATCTGTAGTACATAGAATAATGTACAAATGTCAGGAAAATGAAAAGAGTATGAGTTATGATATACATGTATGTGTGTGTGTGGGTTTGTATGGAGGGTGGATATCAGGTATAGTGTTGGTGAACTACAGGAAGCATGGAGGTTTAGAAGTAATATTTCCCTTTGAAGTTAATATTGCTGTCTGTCTGTGGATTTACATATCTACTTCTGTAATGTTAATCTAATTATTAATTCTAATATATATATATATATATATATATATATATAGTGGAGATTGAACTCGCAATCTCCTGATCGTGAGTGGTGGGATTGTATTGAAAAAATGTGTTTGAAAAAAAATTGATTTTGAAAAAAGAAAAAATTGAATACCCAACAAGAATGAATAAAGCAAAATATCTTCAGCATGAAATAACCCGACAAGGGTTATCATGCTGTAAAATCCAACCAGTCAGTCAAATCTTCCATTTCTTTTAATATTTTTCCCTTTGATTTTCTTCTATTTCAGGTTTTGTTGGTTTTTTCAACACATTGTTCCTTTGGCCAGGATTTTTTCTACTTCATTACAGTAAGCAGGAAGTCTTTGAATGGCCAACTGATCATCAATGGATGTTTATAGCCATTAATGGTATGATAGGAACAGTTTTATCAGAAATGCTCTGGTTATGGTAAGTCTAATTTACTTGTCTTTTAGACCTTCAAGAAAAAAAATGAATGAAATTCTTCTTTCAAGACCTCACTCAATACTCCCATTTTCCCTTATATGTGTGTACGGGGACCTCCAGCTATGGATAAACAGTAGGGCAGACTGGGCGCTTTAACCTTGGTAAGGCAACCGGTCTAGGAGAAGGAAAACTCTGAATTCAAACCTGTTGAACTCCGCTTAAGAAATTGACCTTGTGTCACATCCTGCTCGGGCGGAGGGGTTAGTAAATATATATGTGTGTACTGAAACATGAGTATGAGGAATTTTCTTAGCCAGTACTTTATTTATTCATTTATTTATTTTTATTTTTTAATGACGACAAAAATCACTACATTACTTTCCCGAACTCTATAATCAACCCACATACACCTAATAACTACAGCATACACACTTACACAAAACATAGAAAGCTGGTGAACAAAAAACACAAAAAACACAAACAAAACAAAAACACAACCTATCATTTTAGCACACAAAAAATTATTTTATAATTTATTTATAATATCAAACTTTTGAGACACACATGGGTAAAGTGTGCAATAAAACTGGGTTATGTTCTGCATTAAAACATTGCCCAGAAAATCACGTATGTCATCTCTGTTTAAAAGCAGAGAATTCCTTCAAGAATAGATGGGTCGTATGTGTTAAATGTCAAGGTTCTGTTTGCCTCCAATGTGCCACAAACATTCGAAAGATCCCAGGGCAGAAAAAGGGACACCATATTTTAATGGTGGATGGACACTGGGAAATGGTCCAACTACCAAACTGAGAATTCCAGTGTGTAGCCTGTGTGTCTGTCCCTACGACAGCTTCTAATCAACAACCAACACCTGTGCCTTCCTCTACCATCCCTGTCAAAGAGGAAGAAGAAATACAAAAATTGGCAAAGACTGCTACTACATTGGCTGATGGGGACCGCCAACAACAACAGATATCTACCCCCATCATTACCATTCCTGTAGAAGAAAAGGAAACAAAATTGACCACTACCATGGAATTCAGGAAAATACAACAAATGATTTCTGACTTAAAGCAGGAAATAGCAGAAATCAGAGTGACTGCTCATGTAGATCTTCATAAGGGGTGCTCTCCGACTTGGTCAACCAGGTCCGAAACCCAGGTTGATCAGGCTGACCTTTTCAAACTCGTCAAAGGCACATTCGTACCCCCTAGCCTCAGAAAAAGTTAGACAGGAGAAGTGGATTGCCTTCCGAACATGCCCCAGTCTTTCACAGGAAGTACACCAAAAGCTACACACTGCAGCCTCCTTAAACCACGATTCAGCACATCATAAAAGCTTCAGCCTGCGTAATGATGGGCAAATATCTTTCCCTGGAGCATTTTTTGAGGTCTATAAACAGCCAGTAGTCACTGGGGGCCAGATCTGGAGCATAAAATGGGTGTGGAAGAAATTCGAAGTGAAATTCATGTAGTTTTGCCATTGTTGCAATCGACTTTTGACATGGTCCATTTTCTTGGTAAAAGAGCATTTTTTTCTTCTTCATTTGTGGCTGTTTTTGGCGATTTCTTCCTTCAAACACACCAATAATGCTATATAATATTCGCTATTGATGTTTCTTCCTTTTTCAAGGTAATCAATGAACAAAATACCTAGCGCCTCCCAAAATACGGAGGCCAAAACCTTGCCTGCTGATGTTTGTGTCTTTGGTCACTTTGGACGGCTTTCACCTACTACTGTCCACTCAGCTGACTGCCAATTTGACTCTGGGGTGAGGTAGTGGATCCATGTTTCATCCATTGTCACATATTTAGGCAAAAACTCCTTTTTGTTGTGTTGAAACAGTTGCAAACAACGCTCTGAATCATCAACGCATTGTTGTTTTTGATCGAATGTGAGCAAACGCGGCACCCACTTTGAACACAGCTTTCTCATTGACAAATATTCATAGAAAATGATGAATACACTGCCTTCTGATATCTTCAACTCCTCTGCTATCTCACACAACTTCAATTTACGATCGCCTAAAACAAGTTTGTGGAGTTTTTTGGTGTTTTCCAGGACAACTGCTGAATTTGTGCGACCTGAGTGTTCAGCATCATTTCAACCACGTTTAAAGTCAGGATACCACCTCTTAACCATTGTTTCTGATTGAGCAGAGTCCGAATATAACTCATCAAGCCATTGCTTTGCTTGAACAGTATTTTTTCCCATCAGAAAACAATGCTTTATAAACACACGAAATTCAGATTTTTCCATTGTTTTCAAAATTTGCAACAGTAGCTTCACTTAAATAACTGTAATTTGTAAAGTAATAATCCGATTTGGCTCAAATTTTGACACATGCCATTTGAAGGCTAGTACTTTATAGAAATCATATGGATTTTTTATTAGTGGCACCATCTATATGTCAGGCCCTGGACTTATTGAGTGATGTGTTATATATAAATTTTTAATGTGGTATATCTTTTATTGTTTTATCTTGGCAACTCTAGGTCATTAATGTTTCTGGGCTCATTACAGTCTTTAACAAATTATACTATTCATATAACAGATAATAAATAAATTTGCTGATATGTTGTTTTTTTTAATAAATAATATGTGTATCTGTCTATATGTCTATGTGTTAGTGTGTATCTCTCTGTCCGTGAATCTTTATTTTAATTTATTGGTATGTTTATATTTCCTCAACATAACCCATCCCTTTCCTCACCCTAAAAACACCCTAGTTGACGACAAGTTAAGGCTCACACTTTCTTTGATTTTCACCTACTTGTGTCAAGCTAACGTACAAATGAAATTGAGGTCGGGGAGAATTTAATTGGCCTTTTTTCAATTGATATATTTTGCTAAAAACCCTTTACAGTATGGAAGAGATTATTTAAAATGGATATTTGAAAACAATAAATTGAAAAACAAATCTGTTCTTTAAAAAATAGGGCATACAAGACATTAGAAATTTTCAAAAGATTATCTATGAAATCAAAGCAAAAATATATTATTGCCTAAATATGTCTCCAGCTTGGTAGGGCTCCAACCTTCCGAGTTCGACTAGATATGTTAATTTTATTTCATTCCTTTTTTTTACTTTTTTTCTTTTTTTTTCCTTCTTCTTTCTTATGAACAATATCAATGAAATTTATTTTGGTCAATATTTTGAGGCACAGAGTTACAATGATTAATTTTGGATCCAATTGAAATTAAGTATGAAAATAATTCATTATGTTACGAATTTTGTGGCCATTTTTAGGCTTCAAGTGAGGGCACTTTACAGTGGAGATCCCTTGTGATAAGCACAATTTTTAGTGAAGAAACCTTTGGTTGTTCCTTGGTATCCTTAGTGTTGGGTATGATCCTTTGGTTGTTCCTTGGTATCCCTTAGTGTTGGGTATGATCCTTTGGTTGTTCTTTGGTGTCCCTTAGTGTTGGGTATGATCCTTTGGTTGTTCCTTGGTGTCCCTTAGTGTTGGGTGTGATCCTTTGGTTGTTCTTTGGGTCCCTTAGTGTTGGGTGTGATCCTTTGGTTGTTCTTTGGTGTCCTATAGTGTTGGGTGTGATTTCTTTGGTTGTTCTTTGGTGTCCCTTAGTGTTGGGTGTGATCCATTGGTTGTTCCTTGGTATCCCTTAGTGTTGGGTATGATCCTTTGGTTGTTCCTTGGTATCCCTTAGTGTTGGGTGTGATCCTTTGGTTGTTCTTTGGTGTCCTATTAGTGTTGGTGAGGTTGTCTTTGGGTCCCTTATGTTGGGTTGATCCATTGGTTGTTCTTTGGTGTCCCTTAGTGTTGGGTGTGATCCATTGGTTGTTCCTTGTGTCCCTTAGTGTTGGGTATGATCCTTTGCTTGTTCCTTGTGTTCCCTTAGTGTTGGGGTATGATCCTTTGCTGTTTCTTGATGTCCTTAGTGCTGGGTATGATCCTTTGGTTGTTCCTTAGTGTTGGGTAAAATCTTTGCGTCATTGGTTGCAGGTCCGTTCGTCAATGTTGAATAACATACAAATGAACAGCTTTCTATATCGGTGATTAAATAGTTTAACCATTTATTCGAGCTGTTGATTGGCTGAGTTTGATCCACGTGACCACGTCGAGTCTATAAGTTTAAGTGACAGTTTCCAGCACACCTTATATACAAAAATAATCCTACACATAACAAAAAATTTTTGTTGCTTTGATTAATATACTTGAATGTTGCTTACACTGGCTGATCCCAACAAGCCTGACCCCAGGAGTTTCCACTGTCTTAAATACAAAATGTTAATGTCTGATTTATAAACATATAAATGAATGCATTTCATTGATTACTAATGGAGTGTACTAAAAAAAAATCCTTTTTTTCTTTTCTGTTTTTAGGGGTTGTTTTCTGACTTCATCACTTATTGGCACATTAGCCTTAAGCCTCACCATTCCACTGTCAATGCTTGCAGATGTGATAATTAAAGGAGTAAGTATTGCCTTCAAAATCACTGCACTTTTGAATATCAAAATTGTTTCATCTAGTACTAGTAGAGCTACCCGATGTTGCCCAGGAATTAACAAAGTTAAAAATAAATCTCTTATATATATTTATATATAGATTTAAAAAATATATATTATTATACTAAAGCTGAGTGAAATCAGCTTTTGTCTCCTTTTTTACTGTTTAGTTAATGACATGAAAATTATAATAAATTATTCCTTACTTTTAGGATTGAATTATGTTTGGAAAAGAATTCAATTTTAATTGGTTCTAATTAGTCGTAATTTGCAATTAAGTCAAAAACTGACCAATCTCTTACTTTACTTTCTGCCTATCACTTTCTTCTCCTCTATGTATCTCTTGATTACCTCCTCGTTATATATGGTCAGTTTCTCAGTGAGGTAGAGAGAGATGGGAGAATTTGAAATGTATTTCTATGTTAAATTTCATAAGTAGCAACCCGTAGCTTAAATTAGGTAAAATATTCCCTTTCTTAGAAAGCTTACAAAATGATTTTAATGTTTTGTCTGGCCATATTTATTTAAAAAAAAAAAATTTTATTCGCTTTGAAAACTCACTTTTCCCTTATCTCAATTATCTATCTAGAGCTGAATGGGTGACCCAACAGGTCACGTTTTGTCTAGTTAATAAACGTTGGCTGAGTTAATAAAGTTCTAAGTGACTATCATCTGTAGATTGTAGGTTCATTGCTGACCAAAGGCTGTAATTACATAGAATAGTTAACAGCTTCACAACCAACTAAAATTACTGTTGTTTTTTTCCAAAGTCATCTGTTATATTATACACAGCTTTTAAACTAGTCAAGGAATTATTTATTTCGCTAACATATTAATACAGACAGACAGAATTACGACCAAATTCATGAATATTAGTATATTACATCCATTTAGGGGCCGGGTTAGCTCAGTCAGTAGAGCGTTCGGCTAGAAACCACAAGGTACCTAGTTCGATACCCGCCCTCGCCAACTCAGCGTTATGAGTAGCACAGGGATCTGTGCGGTAAAGTAAGGAGCTGATGGTAGGTGTGGCGTTCCACCTCAGACGCTAAAATAATCTCCTTGGTCTAGCGCTAGTGAAAAGGGGATAGACTCCCTCGCTGCATGGTTGATACCGACTTTAGGCCGCCCCGACGACTTTACTTTACATCCATAAGAATTAGTATTACATTCATGAAAAATTAGTATATTACATTCATGAAAAATTAGTATATTACATTCATGAAAAAGTAGTGTAATTACATTCATGAAAATTAATATATTACATTCGTGAAAATTAGTGATATTTCACTCATTTTATTTAAACCTGTGTAAAATTTATATTATATATATATATATATATATATATATATATATATATATATGGAGTTATTCATAAGTACACAAACACATATGCATACATACATATACTTACACACGTGCATACATATTCACATGTTAGAATAATAATAACTTATCTATTTTGTTTTCAGGTTCCATATACGTGGATGTTTTACATTGGTTCCTTACCTGTATTTATGTCATTTTTTGCTGTGACATTATTGGCCCATTATGAAAACTGGGACCCTGTGATGATAGGAATAAGAAAAATTTTACATTGTATATGTCGACAACGACAGCTTCTTCCAAGGTTTGATAATCATTTTCTTTTTCAATTTGTTTTTCAGTCTGCTTTATTTTATTTTATTTTTCAGTCTGCTTTATTTTATTTTATTTTTCAGTCCTGTTTATTTTATTTTATTTTTACTTCTTAAATATGTTTCTTCTATAAAGGTGTAAAACTGAACATTTTCTTACTACCATGTATCTTGTAAACTTTAGATAGATTCAAACAAAAACCTTTTTTTCATAGAGTATAGCCCATAAGTAAATAAGTAACAATTTTTGAAATAAAGATCTTTTTTATGTGCATTTGGGAGTCCTCAGTGATTTAATATTCCTGGGATCATTAGAAATCTCAGGTCTTTCACCATCACATTCTCTCCCCAGGTGACTTAATCAGGGCTGATTGGGTCTCCCCAGGTAATCCAATCAGGCTGATTGGATCTTTAATTCTCCTTACAGCAGTTGACATTTATCATCTTATCCTGCTTACAATCAATTCCTGTTAAAAGTACCGGTTCCTGCTAGATTACCGAAGTTAACTAGCAATGAGCCTGTTCAATACTTTGATAGGTGACCATTTAAGCAATACATTCAAGTCACATTGAAAGCGCCAGTTCCCACTAGATCACCAAAGTTAAGCAGCGATGAACCTGTTCAATACTTAGATGGGTGACCATCTAAGCAACAGCAGGTAGTGTAAGAAACTGAACATCAAAATGACTATCTATTGGCATTGCAGTCTCGGAAGACTATAATATAATTATTGTGCTCCTGAAGTTAAAGCACCTCCTGTGACTGAAGTTCAATGTTTGAAAAACATTCCTGACCAGAGATGTCGCATGTGAAGGCTGTCCCTGCAGATGTTGATGTGCCAGTGCTTTGTTGCCACCGTTTTCTTTCTGGCCCTCTTGGCTTCATGGTATTGCACCAGGGTGGCTTCAGACGTGAACAGTCCACTACGGAGAACCTGTTGCCACAGAGGGTGGCCCTGAGCCAAATTTTCCCAGCTAGAAGGGGTAATGCCAAAGCACCTGATATCGTTCTTGCAGACATCCTTGAAACAACAGCTGGGGGTGACTAATCTGTCTCTTACCAGACAAAGCTCTGCATAGGAGGATATCCTCGGCATTCATTCCATCATCCATCTGTGGCGACATGGCTCAGCCATCGGAGACGACACTTGTCTCCATAGAGAACACAGCTGGAAGTTGTGAGCTCTCTCTCTAGACTGTGCTGTGTAGTTATCCTGTCCCTCCAGTGATGCCCAGGATACAGCGATTTTAGCACTGCTCATGTGGGGTGGTAGTACAGGGTCATTTCACTTCCATAATGAGTGGGTTGCTGATAACACATGTCCTATACACTTGTACTTTTTGCACGGGCAGGGAGCCTGCTGTTTGTTCCCAACTGTGCTGTGAGTTTCCCAAAAGTTGAGTAGCTTTTCCAATCCGCAACTGAGTTTTAATCATGACAGAGTGTGTGATGATGGTGGACCCAAGGTAGTGTGAAGTGGTGTTTACAGCTTTACAGGGTTGTTGTTGTTGGATGGGTGATGGATGGAGGAGTTCAGTTCCCTGACCCATCGTCTTGGTTTCTTAATACTAATGGTCAGGCTGAGTCCCGCAGGCACTTGTGAACTGGTCCATGATTGTTGGCAGGTGCTCCTGGTAGTGGGCTACCACTGCTGCATCATCAGCAAATAGCATGTCCCGAATGACAAAAAGGCCTGACCTTTGTTTTGGCTTGTAGACGGCTTAAGATTATGAACAGGTTACCATCTATCCTTGTGTGAAGGTAAACTCCTTCTAATGCTTTACCAAAAGCTTGGCACAGAAGGAGGGAAAAGAAGATGGGTGACTATCTAAGCAACTGTAAGAAACTGAACATCAAAATAACTAGATCAGCATTAAATGCCCGGTGGAAGGGGAATACTATAAAATAAAACAACCAAACCATTTAAGCAACCACAGGTGCTGTAAGTAGCATGATATCAAAATTATTTGATTCAGCATTAAATGACCCAAAAAGTGTTGATATGCCATAAAACAAAACAATCAAAACAACCAACCCTCTTATCCACCGTTTTTGCATTTATTAAACAAAATGGCCACTTGGTGGTTTCATGATTTTATACATTTTAGTTACGATACAACCGACCAATAGCAATCAAGTTCTGTTAAACAGGGTCCAGTTTAGCTCAGTCGGTAGAGCATCCACCTAGGAATTGCAAGGTTTCAGGTTCGATGCTAGTTCCCACCAAATCAGCACATGAGTAGCACAGCTTGGGTAATCTGATCTGTACAGTAAAGCATCTGGGATTTGATGGTAGGTGTAGCACTGCACCCCGGCAAAACAATCTTTCTGGTCTAGTGCTAGGCAAAAAGAGGATAGACTCCCTCACTGTTGTTTAGCTGATATGGACAATAGTCCACTCTGCAGACTTTTACTGTTACTATATAAAAAAAAGTCTCCTGTGCATTTTGGCACCTTTTCTTACCTAGATAAATTGGCGCTAGTTTTTGGTAGGTTTTTTTTTTTTTTTTTTTCCTGTTGTGTTGGATGTGGCGGGGGGGTGGTTTCTATTTTTAATCCAAGAACTTGGCCCATAATAGGGCAAGTATTTGCATTGTTGTTTCTCAAAAAGAAAATGTACAACATCATAATGTTCAGTTTTAGCTAAAAGAAAACATTTAGTATATGCAACAGTTTTTTTTTTTGTTTTTTTTCTTTAGAGTTGTTTTTTTCTGAAGTGAATGGAATATGAGTTATGGTTCTACACAAGTTTTACCAGTCCCTTTCTCTCAGCATTTCTCTTCAATAGAGACATTTCCCAAGGTTCTATGACATGGGGAATAATAGACCTTACTCTGCCATGTTCGCCTGTGACATGTTGGTTGAGAGTTTGAATTTACACTTATGCAGTAGCTTAGGATTTTTTGCATACTTTGTCTGTAAATTTTACATGGTTTGTACTTATCAGCCATCAAAAATCTAATGCCAGACTTCTGTTCAAGTCTGGAGCACTCTTTGATTTGCTGCCATTTTGAATAACCTCAAAGCAAATATTTTTACGAGATTAAAATAATTCTTTTGCAATAAACCAATTCCAAACAATGCAATGTTTAAATCTATGGAGAAAAAATCCCCTTATTTATTGATTGACCCTCACAGGTTTATCTGTACATATTTTATCCTTTCTACTAAAAACTATGTCCACTGTTTATTTTTTAAAAAAGTACATTTCCTTCCTTTTGGTTAATAATTTTGTATATACATTAAGAACATTGAACTCTAGACAGCATCATCTCTGTGAATTGGCTATTTTTCACACTATTTTTTTTTTCAGTTGTTAATTGCAATTTGTATTCAAAATGTCTTCCTATTATATAAGAAGCCAATTTATTTTTGTATACATTTCTAGAATTATACAGTTTTAACTGACATGTCTATTTTTGTTACCCACCTTTCCACCAAAAAAAAAAATATTGGTTAAAAATTAGTATTATTTGCTCTGAAATGAAAGAGAATATTAAAACAATATTTTGAAAAAAATGTTTGAAAAATATCTAAAAATAATGAAAAATTATTTTTTTTTAATAAATATATATATAATAATATATATATATAATATAATTATTATATATAATCACATATTAAAAGAAAACATTGGTTGAAAATTAGAATCATTTACTCTGAAATGAAAAAAGAATCTAAAAAAAATGTTATTTTCTGCTGAGAAAAAGAAAGCTTTCTCTAAATTGTTATTTCTAATCTGTTTTTATTTTTATGATGAGAAAAATTTATATCTTTAGCATTTTAAAAAGTAAAGAAAAAATTATTTGTCTTTTGTTTTGTTAAATTCAATTGAATGAAAAATTAATTTGATTTTGTTCTTTAAATTCTTTCTTTTATATTTATTTATTTATTTTGCTTCTTTTTGTTTTTAAATGTCAGTGAGTTTTATTTTTAGTCATAATGTAAAAACTAGTTATGGAAATTTGTGTAGCAAATAATGGCTGACAAGAAGAGAGAACAAAATCAATTTCAGACAGACTTGATTTATTTAGATTGCAATCTCATGTGTGACTGGATAAATTTTAGACTAAACTGTGTGTGTGTGTGTGTTTGTGTGTGTGCACGCACATACATCTGCTTCTTGAAAATAAGGAAGGGCTGTAAGACTTGATTCAGTTTTGACTTGTATATTTTTTTCTATTTGTTTTTGTTTTTTGTTTGTTTTTTTTTTGTTTTTTTTTTCCCCTCAGTTTTGTTTTAAAAACTGAACCTGAATATTTCCAATGGATTTAACTTTGCATATAATTAAAAGATTGAATAGATGACAAATTTTATTTTGTTTGCTTCTTTGTTTTATTTTTTATCATTAACAACAGAATTTATCATCATCCACATTATGATAATTAAATTATTGTGTAATTAATAATTTGATGATCTGATCTATTTTATCAATAATTTTTAGATTCTGAAAAGTATATTTTGCAATCATTATAGTTATACTCTACTACCTCAGTCCTATAATAGTTGGTACATTGATATGTAAATTTAGTGCAATAAATGTAACAAATATGAGACAGGTAATAAAATAATACTACTTCTGTCCCATAATAGTTGGTACATTTTCATGTAAATTTAATGCAATAAATGTAACAAATATTATGGGACAGAAACTGTAAAATAATACTACCTCTGTCCCATAATATTTGGTACATTTGAATATAAATTTAATGTAAATGTAACAAATATTATGGGACTGAGCTTGTTTTACTCCGGACTTAACAAGAGCGGAGACGAAAATAATATGAATTCAAAACGAAAACATTGATGTTGCAAAAAAGAAGATTCATTTCCTTTCTATTAACGTTTATATTATATATATATATATATATATATATATATATATATGTATGTAGTAATTTTGAATATAAATTTAATGTAAATGTAACAAATATTATGGACAGTTAGTGAATTAATACTACTTATATTCCATAATAGTTCTTACCTTTGCTTATGAATTTCCATGCACTACGTGTAACAACTATTGTGAGACAGATATTGTACAATATTTTTTTTTATAATAAAAAGATGTACCATTGATAATGATATCTTACTATAGCATTGTATTTTATAAATACTGTATTGCTCTACAATAATCATCTTTTTTTATCATTATCATAAAATGTGATTTTTTAATATCACCGTTCATACAAAATCTCTGTAATTGAGTGAACAATTAATTTGGGAACATTTTAAATCTTGATTGAACATTCACACAGCAATTAGAACTCTTAACCTTTATCACTTAAAAGTAATATAATCAAATATGTTTTAAGTGTTTCTAATTTGCAAACTGGAAGAAATTAAAACTACATTACTCTCTCTAACAACACAATATGCTGTTAAAGTGAAAATATTTTATATCATATTCATAGCTAATATTGAACAATATTTCAATTTATAAAATCATCTTCAGAGCTTGTTTTACTCTGGACTTAACAAGAGCGGAGACGAAAATAATATGAATTCAAAATGAAAACATTGATGTTGCAAAAAAGAAAATTTTGATTATAAAGAAGATAAATGTTGAAACCTCAATTTATTCTCTTTTGAGATATATATATATATATATATATATATAGGAGGTAGATTTAGAAGCCAACAATTTGGTAATAAATTAACAATGGTGGTGTGTGTTGACCTGTGAATTATTTCTTGAATTTTCGAGTAATGAATTGAACTGAAGCAGTACAGCTATGGCATTCTTCCTAATGAATAAATGACGTTATAATAACTGTATATATTTTTATTTTTTTTATTATTTTCACGTGTTCGTAATGTTGTAATGCGCACATAAAATGCGTGTTGGCTGTGACGTTAAGACTGTATCCTAGCGCGGGATTTTTGTACGTGGTATGGCGAATGAAAAATATATATATATAATATATATATATACAATTGGTAATTTTGCTTGAAGCATTGTTAAGTATGTTATAATATATTAATTTTGAAGGCCAATACAATGCATATGAAAAAAAAATTAAAAAAAAAACATCTAAAAAAATAAATAAAATCTAACATCTTTTTGTTTTTATTTTTCATACGCATTGTATTGGCCTTCAAAATATTAATATATTATAATATATATTATATATATATATATATATATATATAATCCGAAGATTGAGTGAAAAAATCTTCCTTACAACATAGTAGTTTTTCATAGTTTACAGAGCTCAATCTGTCCTTTTATTGTTAGTCACAGAGCAAAAATATATTAGGAAAAGATAATAAGACGATTTAGATTGATAGCATAATAGACTATTTCAGGAGACCTAGAGGAATTTTTACCTTTTAGTCACCATCATCAGATATAGAAAGAGGAATATTTTATTATTCTTATAGCAGTCAAGAATAAATAAATAAAACAAAATAAAGTAAAAGTTTAAGCACTACAACAAGGGATATAAACCATGAGTTAGAAATTCAAATATATTAGATTAAATCAATCTTCAAACAATGGACTGACAGCTGCCCAAGAATTTAACTTATATTAAATTAACCTAGAAGCGGCTGAGTAAATGTGACCTGGACATAGCCAAAAACAAACATCTGTTCTTGATCGCTATAAGAATTATAAAATATTCCTCATTCTGCAACTGATGATAGTCATTGAAAGGTAACAATTCCTCTAGGTCTCCTGAAATAGTCTATTATGCTTTCATTCTAAATCTTCTTCATTATTTTTTCCTAATATACATATATATATTATATATATATTTACACACACACATACATATGGTGATGCTGATAGCTTTTTGATTTAGTGTGTCCTGTGACGCACATATTAGTTTTGAATAAGTTCCCCAGGAAAATTTATGGGTCCCAAATAAAGCTGTCTAACTTCTACTTTGTGACCTATATGGTGTAATTCGTTTCTAAGAAACTATTGAAATGTATTTACAGTTAGTTTCAAATGGTGAGGGAAGAAAAACCAAAAACACTGAGATACATTGATATGATTTTAATGTGTCAGTGACACAAGATGCGTACCTATCAGCATCTGTGTGTGTGTGTGTGTGTATATATATATATATATATATTATATATATATTATATATAATATTATATAAAAGAATAAACTGAGGTTTCAACGTTTATCTTCTTTATAATCAAAAGTACTTCATTATTATCTTTATGAAATCAGTTGATTATGATAATTATTATTCTTTCAAACAATCTTGATTTTTGTTATCATATGTATTTTTTAATCGTTGTTGCAAATATCTTAATACTACATAAAATTTCACAATTTTCATTGTCAGTATCAATATAAGTTTTTTTAGTCTTTGTTTTATGATAGATATATCAGATTATTTTGATTTCTATCATTTTTTAAATTTATTATCATTATTATTATTATTATTATTATTATTATTATTATTATATGTATTGTTATTTTAAATTTCTTGTTCTTACTAAATTAGAATTTATTCTTTTTTCTTTTTCCTCCACTAGCCCACCCTATGCCACATTGAATACAGAGTAGGTTATTGTCAAACTTTGCTATCATCAGCCACAGGACATGGTTTCTCTATCATCAGTTGTTGCTATACTCTAAAAATGAAACTATTTAAAAAAAAATGTTTTTAAAGATCTAAATAAACTAAAATTTATAATTCTGTGATCTCCTTCAATTTATTAAGGCTTGTTTTATTTTAAATGATATAGATAAGGATATATTAAGAAAACGAGGTTTGATCAAATACATCTTTAATCTCAGTTCTTTTTGAACAAACTTCGTTATTCACTAAGCTTTACTTGCACTAAATGTAACAACTATTATGGGCAGAGATAATGTCACATAAGGGTTGGTACATTTGTATATAAGTTTAATGCACTAAATGTAACAAATATTATGGGACAGGTAATAATAATACTACCTCTATTTGTGTTTGTATAAAGGTTTAAGGTACTAAATGTAACAAATATTATGGGACCATTATGTTGCACTATTTGGATAGATATCCATGACAATCTCTCTCCAACTGTCCCTACCACTCATTGTTCTCATGAGGTCCTCTGCGCAGCATCCAGTATCCGCACAGAGCTGGTCAATGTACGTCTTTGCTGGCTGGCTCACATTGGCGTGCCCATGTGCTGGCCTCAAGACAAACTAGACATGCAGGACATTGATGGAGAAGCAAGGACGAACTCATAAGTGATGTCCTCCTATGGAGGCTGTGGATTATGGGATAGAGGTAGTAAAGTAATACTAATACTAAAAAATAAAGAATGATATATTCTTATATATTTCATTTTAATTCTATATTTTTGTGTATATTTTTAAAATGTTATATAATTAGACATATATTTTTCAAATCTGATGTTATATATCTTTTAAAAAATTCTATACTCTTATATATATTTAAAAAATATCCAATATACTTTCACATATATATATATATATATATATATATATATATATATATTATATATATATAGTTTTGAAAATTGCCTTGGCAAGAAACTGACAGTTACCAAGCACCATTGACTTTGTCTTCATGACCCTAACTTAGAAATATATGCTCTATCAATGATATTGAACACTATTTACTTATAAATATAGCAAACTATATATATATATATATATATATATAGACTGTGACATCATAGTAAGAGTTCAATTGACGGTTGCACTATTATGTTCACCTTTGGACTAATGCCCTTTGAAAAAATATGAACCCCTGATCACCCAGCTATGGGTTAAATAGTACTACTGCTTTTCTTCTACAAAGGATGTCTTTGGCATTCAATAACCAATGAAGGTTGATATGCCATTAAACAAGAAACCATATATATATATAAGTTTTATAATTTGCTTGAAGCATTGTGTTTATATTGGTTTGGTGGTTGGCTTTGAAGGCCATCACAATGAAAGTGTACACTTGCATTGTGATAGCCTTTAAAACCTACCACCAAACCACACACACACAAATTACCAAGTGAGATAGCGATAACCATACACTATTGCAATATATATATATATATATATATATATATATATATATATATATATATATTGTATATATGTATGTATCCTAAGAATTTGTTTTAACTTTTGTTAATTTCTGAGTTCTTTTGCGAGCTCAACTGTAAAAAAAATAACCTTGTCCTGTGGATTGATCAAAATAGCTGGTATTTTAAAAAGTTTTTTTTAACTGTTTCTTCTAATAAATTATATTACTAACAAGTATTGAAAAATCATTTTTTAGTTTTTTTTTCAACTACATATTTTGTTAACTGGCTTAATTACTAAAAGTGGCTTACCTAATATTATTCTATTCATTGTTAAATATAATTAACTTGCTAAAAACCTGCACTATAGATATAATTTTAAGTTATATGAACAGAGCTGGAATGTATCCGCACTACCATTTATTATATATACGCATAACATCAAACTGTCTTTTTTGCAAGGAATTATTAATTAGTTAACATAATTAAAAGGTTAACATTTATAACCCCCTGGTGGATATTGCTTGTACTATTTTCTTTTTTTCTATTTTTTCTTTTATTTGTGGGACATATTAGTTGATAAACATAGATCTTTTGACAGCCATTGCTTATACTACAAATGTAATATATATATAATAATAATAATGGACTCTCGTCGATTTTGACGCATGAGGGTTCATACACACAATGAACAACCACACAGTGATTTGTTTATAGTGGTGAAGGCTTGTGTTGGACCATCCACACTTTAGGCAGAGTCGATAGGAAAGAATTGGTGCATCAAGGGTTGCCACAAACCCAATCAACGACCGACCTCAGGAATTTTGAATTCAGAGTTATCCCTCTCCATATATATATATATATATATATATATATATATATTATATATATATATATTTTTTTTTTTTTTTTTTTTCTAAACTCCGATACTATAAAAAAAGAATCCTGGTTTTATAGTTTGTAATTACACAATACAGACTTTCACCTGGAGAAAAAAAAAGAAAAAAAAAAAAGAAAAGACCAAATCATATGCACCTCCTGAAAATAATCAGTTGATACTATTAAAATGCCCAAAAGAAAAAGATACTGCAAGATTTGCCTAAGTTAAATATACTAAAGTGCTCAAGAATCAGAATTATCCTGGTGATCTGTTAGGAGAAACCAAGGTAGATATTATCTGACTCATTAGGCTTACTTTATATATATATATATATATATATATATATATATATAATAAAGTAAGCCTAATGAGTCAGATTATATATTGTATTTAGCAAACAAATTTTCTCGTAGGCATATTTTATTAAATATGACAGACAAGAGTTTCATTTTTTATTAACCTTTTCATGTTATCAAGCAAGATGTTGCAAACAAGGATGAAGGCTGTATAATAATTGTCCAAATATATAACATAAAGATGTTGTATCCCGAGTACATGTACTTTTGACATCAGTTGGCCTTTTTCAAGGATCTGTATAACATGCAATATATTTTGTGATCATTGAAGGTGGAAAGTATATGTACTTGGGATATAACAACAGTAATTTCAGACAATTATTTTTTTTTTTTTATTTATTTGTAAGGAATACTAGTTGATAAATATAATCTTTCTGACAGCCTTTGCTTGTACTACAAATATAAACACAGCAGAGTTTGTGTCTTTTTTTTTTTTTTTTTTTCTTTTTTTTTAAATCTTGACTTTTTTGGTGACCAGAAAAATAGTCACGGATAAAAGTCATAAAATAAAAGGTCATTACTAGTTTCTGGCTGGAACATCTTCAGTTAGATATCTACTTTATACATTAAATAAAAAGGTAAAGATTCTGTTTGATAAAAAAAAAATTATAATACCCATCAAGTATAAATAAAACAAAATGTTCTTTGGCATAAAATAACCCAACAAAGGTTGGCATGCCAACCAACCAGCCAACCAAATTAAATGTGTCTTAATCTGACAATTTCTGCTAAATAACAAGAAGTCTTGCTGATGTACATGTATTTTCCCAACCCCTCTGCATGTGCAGGATGTGACACAAGATCAATTTTTCAAGCAGAGTTTAACAGGTTTGAATTCAGAGTTTTTCTTCTCCTAGATCGGTTTCATACCAATTAAAGAGCCCATAACAACATATTTCTGGCTAGAAAATTTTCAGGGATATATCTACTTTATACATCAAACAAAAAGGTAAAGATTATTTTAATTAAACCTGGCGGACACAAAGTAAGGGTCCAGTTTGTAAATCAAATCTTTTTGTTAAGCACTTAAAATATCTTAAATTTTCAAAAGTTAATGCTAAAATCATGCTTCAATGTTCCGTTAGTGACTAAAGAAAATTCACTATAATTCTATCCTTCCTGTGAGATAAAAAAAGATATTTGGTAAATTATCATGACATGAGCAGTTGTCTATCATTATCACTTTCCAAGTCAGTTTTATATATGATGTCAAGGTTATTAGAAAATAAATGTACTGGGTTTTTTGAAGCATGAGAAATTGTGCAACTAAGTTAAAAATGGATTAATACTAAAGAAATACAGTTGACTTATCGACTTTGACTAAACCAATTGTGTATTAATTAAAGATTTATATAGCAACTAGTCAGTTGCTGGCTTCCCATTCACAAAATATGGTAACTAATATTGAAAAAAAACATTTTTTTGAATTTAATTATATTGATTAGAATGTAATTTGGAAAATTATTTACTAAAAGTAAAACTAATAAATGGTCTTATGATTTAACTACGTGAGGTTTAGTGGTATTTAAAGAAATTGTTATAACAGATTAAATAATTCTTAAATTGTAGAGTTGTCAGTAATTGAATTTATATATATTTTGTATGTTGAGTAATGGGACGGGGGTAGGTATTGGTGTAATATTACTGCTAAAAGATTTTTGTGGTATTTTGTATGGTTGGTGGGTGTGGGTGTGTGAGGGGGGTAATAAGGTGATTTGGAGGGCATTTCATTTTCAATTGTGTCTACCTTTATATATATATATATATGAATTTAACATTTTTTTTTTTAAAACAAATGATGTTAATAGTTTGCTGACAGAATCTGTTTCGACCGTTTTAATAGAGCGGTCTTCATGAAGAGCAACATTTGTTTTTAAAAAAAAAAAAGTTAAATTCATACTATCGGATTAACTTCCATTTGCTTTCATATATATATATATATATATATATATATATATATATAAGTAAATAATGTGTTTATTTGATATGGCTTTTAGCCGACAATTTTTGAAGGATATGTGCTTAATTCTTTGAAAATATTTTCTTCACATATATATATATATATATATATATATATATATATGTGTGTGTGTGAAGAAAATATTTTCAAAAAATATAACAAACACAGGATGTTACGATCAGAGGAAACAATTTGATGTGTCAATACTTAAGTATTTTGGTATTAAACCATCATCAGGACACTGTTACAGAAATTTTTTGTGAGGGAGAAAAATGTTAAGTGTATAGTGAATGTGTGAATATAATGTTATATTTTTTGAAAAATATTTTCTTCACATATTGTCGGATTAATTTCCTCATCGTATTTCCATATATATATATATATATATATATATATATATGATGGGCCATGAGCAGATTCATGGCTGTACGCTTCCCACCTGTCAAGCCTGCATTCGTCGTCATTCCTCCATCACCATGGGACATGTAGAAATATCTGCACAAAAAGAAAAACATGGTGTGCACTTGTGCGACACACACATTATGCTCTCTTCTTCAAAGTCTGGTATCAGTAACAAGCCGAGGCAAGATGACTGAAAGGCTATGGAGAACTTCAGGTTTTTACTTCAGAGTGTCGTTCTCCTAGACAGATATCTAACAAGATCTACAGGTCCATCACGCTGAGTGGTATTCATACCACTGAAAGACTTAGGTGGGTTTACTACATGCTTGGATACCAACCAAGTACTTATATATATATATATATATATATATATATATATATATATATATATATATATATAGTTAGAGTAGTGAAGACAGGAAGTCAATGACACTTGGTAACTGACAGTTTCTCACCTATGTGATTTTCTAACCAAGTGAATTGTGTTGATGTTTTTTTTATGTGCTGTTGTGTGATGCATCATGGGAAGGGTTAAACACATGAATCATGGTGTGAGGGCTAGTTTAGTTTGCAATCCACACACTTCTTCCATTGGTGTTGCAGTGCTTGGATACCATTGGTAAAAAAATTAACATTAGCAGATATGACGTCATCATATGAACTTTTCAGTCTACCCGAGTAATGATTTTATTTGTTTTCCTTTGGTATTATTTTAAGCAATTCAGAAAAGTTCAACCCAATTGCCCTTATGGCAAAGCCCGACCCTTTTATCATATATGTGCTAGAAGGTGGTGGCTGAGGGTCTGAATGTCCTGGGTATGATGTTAAACTCTATCTGATGGTGAAGTTCCAATTCTGGAGTTCTGGGGAATGTGGAGTACCCCTTCACCACCATTGCTACCACGTCCACTCTGACCCAGAATACTTGTTAGGGTCCCATCTATTGGTTAAATAGGAAAAAATGAGTTTAAAAAAATGTATTTAAAAAAAAAATTGAGTACTCATGAAGAGTGAATAAAATAACCAAAAGTCAATACTAATTTTTTTTTTTTCAATTATCAACAACATTTCAAAACATTCTGCTTAAAAGTAAATTTTCTTTTTAAAAAATCTATGCATTACTAAAATTCTCAATACTTTTGTGTGTGTGTGTGTGTGTGTGTGTGTCTGTTTATACAAAGGTTTTAGTAGGCATCTACCTAAGGTTTCAAGCTTTTTGCCTTTGTCAGGATACCATTTAATCCCTCTGGTGTGTCTGCAAGATCATATTTTGCGGTTATGTATTTGTAAATAACTGCAATTTTTCGGTTAAGTTTATGGACACTGATAAATTTCATATATATATATATATAGCAATTAGGAAGACGAAGGATAATACAAATCAAAATTATTAATCTATTAATAATGGAAATTCAGTTTCTTTTTGTCTGTAACTGAAACTACATCACTCTGATTTAAAAAAAAATTCAATTCAATCAAGTAAGAATCAAATTTTCTTGAAAATTTTGATACTTATTTACCTTTAGATGAATTTAGGTTTAAAATATTTTTTTTTTACTAAAATATGTTAGGGGAAATATATTTTTACTAGGTTGCCTCCTCCCCATTTCATTTTGTGAAATCCGAACAAAATATATTTTACTCCTACTATTTTTAAATTTTTCTCTAAAGATAAGAGTCCAAATAATTAAATCATAAATTTTTAGAAAACGGTTTGGAGGTCCTTACTGTCGTAAAACAAAAAAACAAATACCTCAATGGAGTGGAGTGAATATGATGCTTTTTAAGTAAGTGATTAATCTTTTAAAAATATTAAACATTCTATTTTATTTATTTTATTTTTTCCAACCGCCTCAAGCAGTATTTTTCAAAAATCAAATTTTACACCGCCCGGAGGTTTTTTTTGGTTTTTTTTTTTTTTGTTAGTAATAATAATTGACAGCACTCCATAAAATATGTTAAAGATAAACTTGTAATTCTACAGCATTTGACTCAGACATTATGCAGTCTTTCAATTTTGTCTTCTTGGATATTTGTTGTTTTTCTACTTTATGTTTAGATACATTCCACATGTTTTTTAGACTGCTTCATATCCATATTTAAATCAACCTGTTTTTTTACTTTATATTAGCACTTATTAAAAAAAAAAAAAAAAAACAATTTGTGTAGAAACACTTAAATCTAATAAAATAACCTTCCAACTGTTGCACAATATTTGATAAGTGTTAAGTACAAAACTTTTGAGAAAATCTTTAAAAAATGAGTATTCTCAAATTTTTAATCGGATGTCCAGCGCTCAACTTTTTTCTATGTATTTGCACCTATTAAAAACCCCAAAAATCTTGTGTAGAAACATTTAGAATGAGTAAAATAACATTGAATTTGTTATTTTTAGGAAAAAAGGGGTCCAATAATACCCAACATTGAAAATTTTGGTTAAATTTGAAAAAATAAAATAAAACAAGCAAAATAAGATTGGAGCTGTTAATTTTAGCAAATGGGGCTGTATACCAGCTCAAAATCCAACCTGTGCTACTTATATAGCGGTTTGAAGGCGTTTATTTTGACAAATAACTTCTTTTAGTGGTTTGAAGGTGTTAAAAGTAACCCACCCCTAGGTTTTTTAATTGACAAGTAAATGTAAATATTTTACCCCTTTCCCCTTTTAGAATAATATTTAAAAATGTCACGACAGTTTTAATTAAAAAAATGTATTTTTTAATATTTTCCTTTTATTTTAATTTTTTAAAAAAAAGTCATTTATTTTTAAATAAATACAACAGAGTTTTAAAAATAAAAACAATCAATACATTATTAAACAAATAAAAATAAAAAATAAAAATATTTAGATATTATTTATTTTAATTCAAAACAAATGTCACAAAAATAATCAAGACATAAAACTAATTAGTAGCACGGGTTGGAGCAGGCACTGCTTAGCGTTTTTTATGACAGGAGGCCAGGACGCATTATTGCGATATGCAACAATATTTTAATCAAAATTTGTTTAGAAAAAATGTTAACTAAAAAAATGAAATGTGTCATCCATCCCCAACTTCCAAAAAATATATGATTGTAATTGTAATTGGTGGGCCTGGTAGAGAGAGGAAGAGATGCTTTCAACTTTACTTACTTTATTGTCTTTGACTTAGAACAAAGTTAACTTTTTTTCTATAAAAAGAAATGTTATGGGTGATACTGTATCTTCATATTTTTTTTTCTTCATGTTGACAAAAATTTTGATAGAAAATTGAAATGAATGTTTTTTTGAATGTCATTTCTTTTCTCTGACTTTTTATTAATAAACTTTTTTTTTTCTTCCAAACTTCATTAAGGCAAATGTTTCTTTCTCTCACTCTTTCTTTTTTCTCCCCTCTGAATTCTTCAAATTTGTCATTTTTTTTCTTCTCACATTTATTTTGCAGTTCTAGTCGTGTCAGGTATGTACCAAGTTTTGTGGGATCTCCTTGCTTTGTTTGTTTTTATCAGCACTATCATTATTATTATTATTATCCCATTATAAGGATGGTAGGTAGTTGTCACAATCATTTTTCTGTTTTTGTTATCGTGTGTTTGTGTATATATCCACCTGATATGCCTTTCTAAGACTTTGACCATAGTAATAACCTTTCTTATTTCACATTAAAAAATATCTTTTAAAAAGTGCTCAAAATTTTATCAAAAGGTTGAAAGATAATTTTAGAAATGATTCGGAGTTACTAAGTAACAGATTTATGAATCGAAGAATTTGTCTGGGCAATCTATGAAGAATATGCTGCTGACTCCAAGACAAATTTGAAACAGAAATGAAACCATGTGTTTTTGGTAATGTGTACAGTATAACATGTCAAAGGTTTATCGGGGTGGAACAGGTTCAAATTACCTGTTGAACTTTAGTAGTTCATACCTACCAGGACAGATCATCAGCCTGCTCTCCAGAAACTCCTAGAAGTTGTTCAATTCAACTGAAGATCTGGTAGCAGTACCATATTCTTGCAGGAGGCATAGTTTGGTTTGTTCTCAGGCTTGCTCAGACTGTAAAAGTGTCTGTGCCAATATAGCAAGTTTACCAGATGAGACATTCTGAGTTTGATTATGACAACCAGTAACAATGTGGGCTGTGCCAATTGCAAAATCTTGAAACTGTAAAACCTTGTTAATTAGGACAAGTATTTCATGCTTTATGCAATAATTTGACCTGATTGCATCATTTGTGCTTTATGTATTGCGTGGTTATGCAATAAGAGAAAGTTTTATATGGCTGAAAAAAAAAAGATGATTTTTATCATTTGTCACCAGAAGTTTCACCATCAGTAAAAAAAAAAAAAAAAAAAAAAAAAAAAAAAGAGAAGCTCAAAAGACTATTTGAAGTGGGATTGCAATGTCCATTTTCTATGACGATAACCATTACAACATGCGCCTCCCTTTTATCATATAGGTGCTAGAAGGCAGTGGCTGAGAGTTTTAGGCTAAAAAATGGCTTCATGGCAAAAAAAATAATTATAGTCTAATTTTATCATTTGTCACCAGAAGGAAAAAAAAAACAGACTATTTGAACCTGTTCCACTGAATGTTTTTTAATTAACCTTTGATATTATGAAGTATGTGTTGCCCCTCACGAACACACTGTTTTATTGCCATTGCAACTGGCATATCCCATATTGTTACTGGCTGTCATAATCAAACTCAGAATCTGTCTCACCTGGTCAACTTGCTATATTGGCATCTCATGTGGTGTAATGGTTAGCAAGCTTAATTTGCAGACCATTGTTAGTGATTTCAATTCTCATTGGACGCCCCATACTTCTGGCCTTGTGCCACATCTAAGCTAAACTTAGTAAATAACTATATTGGCACAAACATCTTTACAGTCTGAGCAAGCTTGAGAATTAACCAAACTGTGCTTCCTTCAAGAACATGATACTGTTGCCAGTCTCTGGTTTCTGGGACTCTAGACCTTTAATTTAGAGTTAAATTAACTGTATGTTCCCAGGGAGCCTGCCCCTTCAATTTAAGGGACAGGACTGGGTTTATTACCTGGTGCCTGAGGTGCCCTAAAAGGTAATGCCAATGGGAGCTACACATTTTTTGCTCTAGCCATTGCATAAACTTTGTGTATGGCTTCCCACATTAAAAAAGATCTTGTGTCGATCCCCACCTGGTGGGAGGTCTATAAAATACCTGGTACTGTTACCAGATCTGCAGGTGCATTGAACAACTTCCAGGAGTTTCTGGGGAGCAGATTGATAATCTATCTTGTGGGCATGAACTACTAAAGTTCAACAGACTATTTGAAGCTGTTTTACTCAATATTTTTTGGCAAACATTTGACATATTATGCTGTGCATTTTGGTCTACCAAAAATATATTGTTTTATTTCTGTTTCAAATTTGTCCTAAGTATATCCACTGACTGCCTGGACTAAATACTATATCATATTCATTTACTAAGCTTAGTTTGGTATAAGGCCAGAAATATGGAGCACCCAGTGAGAATTAAACTTACTAACAATGGTCTGCTGGTGTAGCCCATTAACCATTACACCACACAGATTGCCTAACAATTCTACATGGTAACAAATTTATGACTTAAAATTCACTCTTTTCTTATATATGACTTTTTGGATTGTGTATAAGTATAGATTAGATTGTCTTAGTAAACTATCTGTGTGTGTGTTTTCTAATAGAAAAGAAAAAAAGATTGTAGTTTCTTGTGGGGAGATTTTAGTAAGGCATATCCCAATAAAAATCACTTTACCTTTTGTGCTACGTTTCTATATTGTGCTTGTAAATCTGTGTGTGTGTTTTTTTGATAAAATTTTGCACTGAAAAAGTGTGGAATTTCCAACCTCAAAAAAAAAAAAAAAAGAAAGAATTAAAACAGAAGAAAAAAATAACTCTTATTCATTTGTGAAATATTTGTGGTAAGACTCTTAATATTAATCCTAGATTTGTTGATTTACTCGATTTTTATTAACAACAATCTCACCCTTATATACACGGTAGAACCCAGTTGTCAGCAGTAGATATGTCCCAAGATCTGTCTGTTGAATGTGGTTGTTAATATTGTGGTTATTGCCCTTAGTTCCCATTTGGAGCCACTAGGTGCTGGCTTCTATAAAATGCAAGTAGCCATATTGAAAAGTGTTAGTTTAGTTATGGAACTGTACACATTAGAAGAAGTGATTTGTGGAGGATTGACAATTGGTAGCAGAATGTAGTTACAATCTATTGCTCTCTGGGTTGTGATAGATTAAAAATTCTGTGACATCACATGTTATAGTCTAGCCCAGTGTTCTCAACCTTTTTACCCTTGTGTAACCCTTAAAATAAATTACATCCCTGTGCAAAAACAAAATTAAATGCCATATCTTTCATATTTTATTTCCATTGTAGTTCACGTGGTAAATATCATAGTTTATATTTTTGAATAACGGGTTTAAGGAAAAATTAATATTTCTTTGTCAAATTTTTTGGTAATGCTAAATAAATGTAATGTTTTTATAGAAGGGGGGAAAATATATGGGATGAAATAGACCTTTGAATCAACAAGCGCTCGCCGAGGGAGAACCAAAAACAAGCGAGTTCTCCATCTTCTCACAAGCCAGACCCTCTGTTGGTCAACACATTGTTCATCTAGCAGCTGGAAAATCCGTCGTCATAGTCGAAATAATCTTTAGCAGTTCAAAATCACATTTCCTATTTAGTTTTGTTTCTGTTCGACTAAAATCCATTTCTTTACTGAAAAGCGCTTCGTCGTCGACTGCTTCGGCTGCTACTGAACGCCAGCGCTTGACTCACTTGTCATTTATGGACATATTTACCCAAACATCCGGGCACATCAGTCGAACCTCGCATCCGTCCAGGGCCCAAATCGCATTTGTTTTTGCATGCGGGAGGACGCGAGTTCGATCCTGGCAGGCAAGACAATGTCTTGCTCCCTTTCCTTTCTCGTTCTCCGTTACAGTTTTTTAATAACTTAATAGGTTAGATAGGATGATGTCTATCTATATATTGATACTCATGTTCCTTAATCTTCCAACTGTTATCATTTTGCAACACCCTCTAGTTAAAAATAAGACCGTCCATGAAATGCAAATAGTAAAACCTGATTATCTGATGTCATCTATCCGCCGAATTCTCTTTTCTTATGAGTGTCATCACCTCAGCTAAACCATTCTGTTTTTAATATAAAGAAAGAAACGAAAGAAAAAGGACATGCTACACAGAAAAGTATAAGAAAGAAAGAAAAAAAAAAGAGTAGGGTAAAGAGAGAGGGGAGAGCGGAGCATGCTGAAGGGATAATGCTAATCTGTTTCAATCAAACATAATGAAAAGAAGGAATGCAAGAATGTGTGAGAGAGTTAAATCAAGATTAATATACTTTTTACATATTGATCTATTTGGCAATAGCTCTTAAGTAAACAAAGCAAACATAATAATTAGATTATCATACTGTGGTCTATCCACAGGTCCTGCTAGTATTACAATATTACATTAACCAAGAATATATTGTGCATGTTTAGTAATATTATGTATATGAAAATGATAAAAATAAGGAAATTAATCCAATGGTATATCAGAGTAAGAAATTTGAAAAATGCACAGATGTTGTAAAGTAATGTTGTTTACCTGCCTATATTGCAATATTTCAATCTGTTTTGGGTCATCATCAGAGCATGTCTATTCTAAACTGTTTTCTTCTTTTTACAATAGACATGCTCTAATGATAAAACGGATTGAAATATTGCAATATAAGCAGATAAACAACATTACTTTACAACATCTGTGCATTTTTCAAATTTCTTACTCTGATATATGAAATTAAAGTGTGTGGTGTAATGGATAAAGTCATGGGAAATGGACTTGTCGCCCCGAGTTCAAATCCTGGATGTGGTAATTGCATTTCACTTAGTGCTAATACCCTTGGGAAAGGTATGAATCCTACTCTCCCTCCAGCTATGGATAAATAGTAGGGCAGACTGGGCTCTTTAACCTTGGTTAGGCAACCGGTCTAGGACAAGGAAAAACTCTGAAATAAAACCTGTTGAACTCCGCTTAAGAAATTGACCTTGTGTCGTATCCTACTCGTGCAGAGGGGTTGGTAAATATATATATGAAATTAAATAAAAATTCAAAAGTGCATTAGCTTATCTCACTTGTTCTCACAGAACCCTTAGGGACATTTTGGAGAACTTTAGGGTTCCTGGGAACCCCGGTTGAGAAACACTGGTCTAAACCAATAACCAAATAATATAGATTTTCTGGTATTGGCAAGCAATTGTTTTGAGTCCTGCATCAGTTGTTTCTTTTATAGGATTTTTTTGACAAAGAGCCATAAGGTTGTCAACTTCTTGAGGCTACAATTTTAGTATTTGAAACCCTGTGCAACAAGGAATTTCCCTGCTTGATTACATGTTTGGTCATTTTTATCTGAGTCCTTTGTCAAATTTTCGGATCAAGTCACCAATAGGCACCCCAGCTGCGAGCATTTTTCAAATGAACAGAATTTTACTTTTCACCGCAAACTTCTGGTTGTTAGTAGACAAAATCAACAGATGACTTTTTGACATTAGAATTTCATACAAAGACACGTATTAATACTAAAATTTTTTTGATTTTAATTTAAAAAATTAGTTATTTCATGTTGTTGTTGTTGTTGTTAGCATATGTGAAAAAATTAATTTTGCACTAAAGATAAATTAAAATTTTTTATTTATTTATTTTTTTAATTATAAAACTTTAAACGAAAGACAGGTTTTTATATTAAAATAGTTTTTATTTAATCAGAATAGAAATCCAATTGAGATCTCTGGTACACAGGTATTACTTTGATAATTCAGATGTTTTGCTAATTAATCAAAAGTTGACAAATATTTTTTAACACTTACAATAATTTTTTTTAAATTATGAAAAAATATTAATTCTTAATTAATATTAACTAGTCATGTATAATACACCCCCCTAATTTTTGCCTTAAAAAATCTTTAAAAAAAACAAACAAAAAAAACATTTCTTATGTATAATACACATTGACTTTTTGAAATTTGTAGGAGTTAAATTTAAACTAAATTTAATATTTGTTCAACTTTTTATCTGGTTTGTATCAACTAAAAATAAGATTTTATGACTAAACTTGCAAATCGGTCAGAAAATTAAAACATATTACAGGGTGACCCAGAAAAAACAGAACCCAAATTATTTATTTATTTTCCCATTAAACTAACCCCAACCCTAATCCCCCCTAGTTAAAATTAAAAAGTTTCATTACAAAATTTGTGGGTTCTGTTTTTTCTGGGTCACCCTAATTTTCTGACCAATTTGCAAGTTTAGCCGATTTTATATAGTTTGTACGATGTTTCTAAACATAGAATTTACAAAGTACTTAGGGCAAAGGCAAAGATATGTTCACATGAAAATGTAATAAACTGTCGTCAAAAATAAGTTCACAATAGAAGATACAATGTATAAACAAACATACATTCCAGTGGCTATTTCTCTGTAGCAATATAAAACAGAAATGTTTACTAGACAGTAGTTAGTTTGGAACATATATATGTATTTACCAAACCTTCCGCATGAGCAGGATGCGACACAAGGTCACATTGGACCATATAAATAACTTACTTTCAGTCATGCTGTCTGGAATATGGTGATGCATGTGGCTGAAAGAAAAGTTCTCATGTATAATACACACCCCTAACTTTTGGGCTGAAAAATCTGACTTATATATATTTGCCAACCCCTCCACATGAGCAGGATGTGACACAAGGTCAATTATTTAGTGGAACTTAACAGGTTTGACATCAGAGTTTTCCTTCTCCTATACTAGTTGTAATACCAAGGTTAAAGAGCCTAGTCTGCCCTACTATTTACCTGTAACTGTAGGGATAATAGTAATAGTCAATTTTTTTTTTACTATTTATTAAAATTCAATTTATTTATTTTTCTTTGTGAAATCTGAGTTTTTCTTAATTTTTTAAAATTAGACTACTGTAGTGTTATTACTACTTGCTTGTAAAATCCTACCATAAACGAGTTTTTATCTGATCACAATGTTACTACAATCTGTAAGCTCAGACTTTAGAAAAAGTTGCATAGACTTTCGGTCTGCTCATTGGCAGTAAAATCCAGGACTGTGGAGTTGGAAGAAAATAAGGGTTAAAACTATACTGATTCTGACTCCAGTTGAATTTACACTTCATATGGTGTTGAGATTTTTTGGTATATAAGGCATGTGGTAAATGCTCACTCTTACTTATAGACTCGCCGATAACCATGTGACCAACCTATTGGCCAGTCACTGGCAGTGCTCTGCTGCTGATATTGATATTTATACCGGCTGTTCTGGTCATACCTACTCATAACTACTTGAACCTTCGTGGACGACGGAACATAGGATTATATCACTGGAGCTTTGACACTACATAGGATTACATAACTGTTATAACGCGCTTAGCGAATAATAAGACGTGTAGCCCAGTTGACGTTAACTGCGAGAAGAACCCACTTCCGCCTTTTATTTAAAAGAATACAAGATGGCTGAAACAGTACTTCCGTTTCATACAACAATGTTATAACCGGTGCTTCCGGGTCTTAGTATACCACATCCCTCCCCACTTAGCTTGAAACATCCATAGGTCCCTCCCCGGAACTCCCATTACTTATAGGAGGCATTGTCCGACTCTCAGACATAGTCACATCATCATCATCTGTAGCCTCTGGAGACTCCTGAACAGCAATTTCCCCAGTTAAGGGGCTAGTACTGGGTCGTTTCCCTTTTGTATCTGGTTTAATGTTGGTGCGCTGTCTTTCGGGTTTATTCTCAGCATTGTTCCTTCTTTCCTCCTCTTTGCGTTTCTGAAACCGTGTTCTCATGCGAGTTCTGGGGTGTTCATCTTCCAAGCTGTCACCGGTTGTTGAAAAACTGCTATCTCTGTAGGGTGCAGGAAGCTGTGCACAAGCTGTTGAGTGCCCTGTAACTGTTTGTTCCTGACTCCCCTGAGGCTGCCTTGATTCTTCGGACCTCTCACAACAGGTTCTGTTGGAATATTCGCGCGAATATGATCCACATGCCTTTTCCATAATCGACCATCCTCCAATCGCACTCTAAAAGTCAGTGGACCAAGCTGCTCCTCTAAAACTCCGAACAACCATTTTGGCCTCCCTTGAAAATTCACCACACTAACACTATCTCCAATATGGAACATCCTTTCACTACGATATCTATCCGTTGTTCTTTTAGTATCGTCTATTTTCGTGGTGACTTGGGTAGATAAATCTGGATACACAAGGTCAAGACGCGATCGAGGCTGACGGCCCATTAGTAGCATTGCTGGTGATTGACCTGTTGTTGATTGCGGGGATAACCGGTATCGGCTAATACACGCAATAATCGTGTTTCCAATCTCCAGTAACTTTTTTAAGACCACTCTTAATGGTTTGAACTGCACGCTCAGCCAGTCCATTTGAGGAGGGGTGGTATGGCGCACATCTAACATGCTTAATGCCATTTAGGGTACAGAACCTGGAAAATTCCTTACTAGTAAAACTGCTAGCATTGTCCGACACAATCACATGTGGACTCCCATGTGTGGCAAACGTGCGTCTCAACATCCTTTCTGTTTCTGAAGAAGACGGTGATGACACAACATGTGCATCTATATATTTACTGTGGGCGTCGACAATCACTAGAATCCACTTGCCCTGGATAGGGCCCGCATAATCCATGTGCACTCTGAACCAAGGCCTTCCTGGCCATTCCCAGGGATGCAATGCACTAGCCTGAGGCATATTTGCACTATCTTGGCACATGGCACAACTCCTCACACATAATTCAATATCTGCATTCATTTTAGGCCACCAAATGTGACTACGAGCAAGAGACTTCATCCGTGAAATTCCTGGATGACTCTCATGCAATTCTTTCAGTAACGCCTCTCGACACTTTGCTGGGATAATCACCCGTGATCCCCATAAAATACAACCCAGTTGTTCCGACAACTCATCCTTCCTGGTTGTATATGGTTGAAAGTCAAGAGATACTTTTCCCGGCCATCCATGTAAGATCCATCTACGCACTTGTGATAACACGGGGTCTCTTGAGGTGTAAAAAGCAACAGTTTTTGACGTGACTGGGGTTAAGTCTAAAGCTGACATGGAGAGTACTACTTCCTCCGGACAAGGTAATGGCGTAAAATGGTCTTCTATAGGTAGCCGACTCAATCCATCTGCATTAGAAATTTTTGAACCTGGTTTGTATTCTAGTTGATAATGATAACTTGCTAGAATCAAGGCCCAACGTTGCACTCTAGTACTTCCTGTTGGTGATATTGCACGGTCCTCTTTAAAACCCAAGCAGTGGTTATGATCAGTGATGATGGTAAATTCTCGACCATAGATATATTTATGGAATTTAGAAACTCCAAAAATGACTGCCAGTCCTTCACGTTCTATCTGGGCATAATTTCGTTCTGCCTTTGATAATGTTCTGGAGGCAAAATAAATCGGTTTTTCACTCCCGTCTTTCATTATATGCGATAACACTGCCCCCACACCCACTGGAGATGCACCCACCGTCATGATAAGTTTAAGTTCAGTTTCAACTTTTTCTCTAATTGATAAGGGTACGGGTCTAGCTTTCATAAAACGAGGTTTGCTATTTTCTTTAACATACAATTTAGCTTTTTCAATATTTAATGTACCCAAGCCTGGTTTAAAAAGTTCTGCAAATTCTTGATTAAAATCAGTCCATTCCATTTTGTTGCAGGTAGGATAGATATTAATTGGCAATTTTTGCAGCCAGTCTCTTCCAAGAAGACTTGGTCCAGAACCTGGTACAACTAACAGTCTTAAATAATGTGTTTTTCCTTGGTATTTTACACTCAGGTTAGCAACCCCTTTAGGTACAATGACCTCACCCGAATAGGTCCGCAACCTCTGTAATGTTGCCGTTTTTATAAGTCTCGCGTTCGGCAGTAAGTCAAACTGCTGTTTACTTATCAGAGTAGACGAACAACCGGTGTCAATTTCCATTTGACATTGAATACCATTTAAATAAATATTACACATATGGTTCACGGCTATTCGATCTCGTAAAAAATAAGGGTATGTCGTCTGTCTCTTGTATGTAATTCGACACCTTTCTCCTTTGTTCCTTTTTACAAAATTTTGAAAAGTGATGTTTATTGTTACATTTAAAACAACTTTTCCCCCATGCGGGACAAAAAAATCTTTTCTCATGCCATTTCCCACCACAACCAAGACAACTTTTTTCTTTCTTTTGTAATTCAGTTGTGTTAGACTCGGAACACATTTTATTTACTTCGTCCGTCTCTCTTTTCTTTATATGTGCAACGTCACTCATTGCTAATTCTATAGCTGTGGCCATTTTTACAGCTTCTTCTAACGACATATCTTGGGACAATAATTTTTTTGAATTTTATCGTCCCTTAATCCACACACAAATTTGTCACGCAATGCTCTTTTTAAAAATGACCCAAATTCGCATGTAGAAGCCAAATGTTTAAGGCGAACAAGAAATTTTGAAATTGACTCACCCTCCTCTTGTTTTACATTATGGAAACGAAAACTTTCAGCCACTATTAGTCTTTTAGGCTTAAAATGTTCCAACAACAACTGGGTAATTTCCCCCAGAGACTTCTCGCTTGGTTTTTGAGGGGTACATAAATCCTCCAAGACTCTGTAGGTCCTTTCTCCAATTGTACTCAGTAATATGGCTTTGCATTTTACTTGGTTCTCATGTCCAATATCGTTTGCGATAAAAAAACTGTTCTACTCGGTCCAAATAGGTTGAAATATTTCCTGATTCCGTACAGAATTCTTCTAAATGTCCGAGTAATGGCATTTTCTTGAGTGAAACAAATCCTCGTCTGCCAATTGTTATAACGCGCTTAGCGAATAATAAGACGTGTAGCCCAGTTGACGTTAACTGCGAGAAGAACCCACTTCCGCCTTTTATTTAAAAGAATACAAGATGGCTGAAACAGTACTTCCGTTTCATACAACAATGTTATAACCGGTGCTTCCGGGTCTTAGTATACCACAATAACCCAGGACTTATTCACTTACCAAAGGATTCTATAGCTCAGGACTTACTTACTTAAAGTCCTTTTCAACTGGCCAATAATGGCGGTCAGAAACTTAACATATGGCCCTACTTTAGTTATACAGTGTATACTCCTTATAGATTATAAAAATTATGGTTTTATATTTGTTATCAATTTTAATCACTTAAGGAGCTATTTTCTTGTTAGCCAAAATTACTTTGAGAGATCCTCCTCCTCCTAAAAGAATTAGCATGTATTTTAAAGTACTGACATTGGCATGCATTTAAGATCAAAGTAAAGAACTAATTACACAAAGAGGAGTTGGAGTCAGAGGTGCCAAAAATAGAGGAGTCAGGGTTGAAGGTTTTGTATTCCGACTCCACAGCCCTGGTAACAAAGAAAACAAACCAACAGGCAAATGCATAAAAATTAAAATAAAAAATTTGATGCTTTAGATATGAATTAAGTCAGTGGCATGAGAGGTTGAATATAAATATTTTTATTTACTTGCGTTTTTACAATTTGCACAGTTCTATTGAACTTCCTGTCTCCTTAACCTGTACTTTCCCCATCCCTAAACAAAATTAGTTGTGGTAATGTTCAGTGATGTATAGACACAGTGTCACAGATTCACATTGAATGCTTGTAAAATCGTAGTGACACAAATAAAGTTTATGAATGATTTGGTAGACTGAAACTTTTTCATATGTATAATTGGAAGATTTTTTTTTTTTTAATCTTTTTAATAACCTTCTTCTCAAGTAATTTAATTAAAGTGAATGCCATATTTGTAAATTAATTATATAGCCTTTACAAGATATATTACTTATGTTGGATGCAGGCTGAGATGTGGTCATTCTTGGCTGAGTAACTTTAACGAGGAGATATGATGTTGAAAAGACCCAAAATCCCCAATGAACTTAACATCACTGATGATGAATCCAACCTCATCTTAGAGATGTCTTTTGAAAAACAAAAAAAAAACAAAAAAAAACTTTAAATCTTTTTATTTTTCCTTGTTAAACATTAAGTAAAATAGTATCTTTTATTCTTGAAAATAATCAGATTTATTTTGTAACATCTCATCATTACTTTGGTGAATTTTATTCTATATCAGCTTTTTACAAATTTCATCCACATAAATGAGCCAGTGTGGTACACTATAGATTTATGCAGTGAGAAACCCCAGTTTCCGTTTGAGAAATAATCTCTAAAAGTGCTGGGTAACTTTAATGAGGAGGTACTCTTTATGGTAAAATGAAAAACAATCAGAATATTCACTTGAATTTTTTTATCTTGTTCTGTAATTTAACAATATTATTTCATTCAAGTAAAATTTAAAAAAAAAAAATTAAATTAAAAACATAAACAAATAACACTGACTTTGTATTATTTAGATTTTTTTTTACTGTTGTCCTTATTTTTATTGTTATATACACAACATTTCGGATGATGTGTTTCTCCGGCTTTCTTCGGATGTTTCTTGTCAAACTCAGGAACCTTCTTGTGAAACTTGGGAGCCTTCATGTTACTTTGTACCAAACCCTTTATTTAATCCATCGGGGTAGATTGTTTTCATTCGATAAAGGTTCCTAATTACAACATAAGCCCCAACCCCTTTTTATCATATGGGTGCTAGAAGGCGGTGACTGCGGGTCTACATGTCCTGGAAATGATGTTAAACTCTATCTGATGGTGAGGTTCCAGTTTTGGAGGTTTGGGGAATGTGGAGCATCCCTTCATCACCATTGCTCCCTGGTCCACTCTGACCCTGAGTGGTAGTACCTGTTAGGGTCCCATCTATGGGTTAAATAGAAAAATGTATTTATAAAAAAATTGTATTATCCATTAAGAATTGATTTATTTCAAAACTTTATCGGCATTAAATGACCCACTGAGGTTGATATGCTGTAAAACAAACCAAACCAAACTAATTACAACATGAAGGTTTCTAAGTTCAGCAAGAAAGCTCCCAAATTTGATAAGAAACATTTGAAGAAGGTCAAAGGACCTATCTGCCAAAACATTGTGTATTGGCAATAAAGATGACAAAAACAGTACAAATAATCTAAATAATACAAATTATCAAGCCTCATCTAAAAAATTTTTAAAAAAAATAAATAAAATAAAAATTCAGACAGATAATACTGACTTTTTAAGAATTAAGAAGTTAATTAAAATCCTCACTCTTCTCTCTAAAAGCTGCAATGTAGCATGAGATGTATGTTGTAATGTGTTGTCTGTACTTCACAAGACTAGTTGTAAATTAGCTTGGCACAAAGTTCTCTTAGAAGTAACTGGTTCAGTTAGCTTAAATCCAGTTTTGATGCTGTCACTGATGGGATCCAACAGCAACAAGTTGAATCTTAGCAGATATTTAACCATATAGAGTCATCTACCAAGACACAGTTGTAAAGCAGTCATCATCATCATCATGTTGCGCTAGTAGTACAGATATCCATGACAATCTCTTGCCAACCATCCCTATCATTCATTGCCCTGTGAGGTCTTCTGCACTGCAGCCAGTGTCCTTACATAATTGGTCAATGTAGGTCCTTGCTGGGTAGCCCACACTAGCATACCCATGTTTTGGCTTCCATAGGAGAACATCACTTATGAGCTCGTCTTTGCTTCTCCAGCAGTGTCTTCATGTCTAGTCTGTCTTACTCGGATGGTTTGTGAGATGGGGGGGCTGGGGGCCAAACAGTTGCTTCCTTGTGGGGTGCTGTTTCCACAACTTGTTCATGACTAAATCAATGTGTTTGATGCAAAATGCTCCTAGTTCTTGCCAAATCACTAAAGTTAAGCAGCAATAAGCCTGTTCAATGCTTAATTGGGTGACTACTTAAGCAACCTGAGTGCTTCTTTTTTTAAAATCAAAAATGATTTGATTTGTGATTAAATGACCAGAAAATGGTTGATATGCCATAAAACAAAATTACCAACTACCTATTATGATCAAGTCATGCTGAAAGCACTGCTTCCCACTAGATCACTGAAGTTAACCAGTGATGAACCTGTTCAATACTTAATTGGGTGACTACTTAAGTTAAGCAACAGCAGGCGCAAGCCTAAATCCTTTATTTATCAAAAATGATTTTATTCATTATTAAATGACCTGAAAAGGGTTGATATGCTGTAAAACAAAAGAACCAACCAACCAACCAAATGCTCATTATAATCACAAATAAATTGACAAATATTTTTGGTATGGCCAAAATTTTATGTTTTTTAAAAATCCCTCCCCATGATTCAACAAAACTCAGAAAAAATGAATGAAACTTAACGTAATTTTCTAAAAGTTTAGAGAAGGTGAGGGGAGGGGGGTTGTACCAAAATTTTGGCCATATCAACAAATATTCAAATAGAAATAACTGCCCTTTCCTAATAAAGTTCATAGTACATAAGTAATTAATATTTCAAGATAGTTATATTCAGTCAAATACTAGAGCTTCTCCATTTATTTAGAAGTGTGTGTGTATATATATATATATATATATATATATATATATAGTATGAACAAAAAGTAATAAGACAAGCAGGAATATTTCTTATATGTTGTTTATTCTCAACTAGTTTCAACCTTAGGTCATCGTCAGGAGAAAATTTCTTATTTGAAGAAATTGTTTATAGATTTTTTGAAAGGGAGCATTATAGAAGAACTATAAAAATTAAAGTGTTTTTAAGGGTTTGACATGCTATTAAAATCCGGGTAGGCGAGTGTGTTAGTAGTAGCATGTCCATTTGTTCCGTGAAGAACCATATATAATAAATAAGTAATCCACAGACATGTATTTCGAGGTATCACCTCTCATCAGTGTGGTTGTACCTTAACAGCTACCCCTGGCCGGGTTTGAGACCAATGAACTTTCGTTCGCCAAGCCTCTTACCCGTGCAGCCAGAGGCAGCTGTCAAATATAGGAGAATATTTAATTGCTACATTTCTAAGTGGAAATGATTTCACTAGAGTCCTCAAACTTTTGTAAACAAAGCGAGGGTTAGCTACACGCCAGAACGATATAGATATATATATATATATATATATATATATATATATAATATATATGGGTGTATTTGGGTAGCATCTTTTTATTCAAATAATTTTGATTAGAAAAACAGAATCCTTATTATTTTAAATTTTTTTATTCTTTCTTTCAAGCTTCCTAATAATTCTTTTGATCTTACAATCTTGAAAGGCATTAATGATTTCTCTGAAAGAGAATGGCTGACCAAGTACAATTGTTTAGTTAAACATTAAACAGTTATAATATACTCTACCTTGATAATGGTTTGGATAAGAACTAAAAGTACTTGGTCTAGCATGAATGGCTCTTTCAGAGAAATCATTAATGCCTTTCAAAATTGTAAGATCAGAAGAATTATCAGGAAGCTTGAAAGAAAGAATAAAAAACTTGAAAATAATAAAGGATTCTGTTTTTTTAATCAAATTTGTTTGAATATATATATATATATATATATATATATATATATATATATATATATACTATTAATAACATAGATTCGGTCTCTATTTGTCTGTAACCGAAACTATGTCACAGTCATTTCAGAAATTTCAAGTAAGTTTATCAATGAATATTTAATTTATAGTCAGTATCATTACTACATAAAATATTAAAATTCTATGAAAAATTAATTGATTGTCAAATTTTCACGAAAAATTTTGATACTTATTCACCTTTTTAGCTGAATTTGTTTAAAATAGTTTTTTCGGAAAATATATTAGGGGAAATATTTTTTTACTAGGTTGACCCCACTTTATTTAATTTTATCAAATCCGGAAAAAATATATTCTACTCATACGATTTTTAAATTTTTTCTCTAAAGATAAGAGTCTGAATAATTAAATTATAAATTTTTAGAAACGTTTTGGAGGTCCCACTGTCGTAAAACAAAACAAATATGTCAGTGGAGTGGAGTGAATATGATGCTTTTTAAGTAAACAATTAATTTTTTTTTAAAATATTAAAAGTATTATTCTATTTATCTAATTTTCCCACCCCCCTTCAGGCAATATCTTTCTAAAAAAATTATTTTTATACTGCCGGGTAGGGTGCATATATTTGCCAGTAACAATAATAGTGTTTGCAGCAGCTATCAACAACAACTAGCTATTCACAGCAGAAAAAATAACTGGTCTGTGTGTATTCAGTCAATTTTTATAGCTAATTACTTCTCCTAGAAGCTAATGTTGGATATTTAACTTAATTTGCATATATATTATATTGTCGAGAAATGGGAAATTGCATATACAGTTTATTTAACAGGCAACACTATAGCCATAAATGAATTAAGGCGTATTGTGGTGTGCAAAATCATTTTGTATCTATTTCTATGTAATATCACACAAATGCTTTCAAAGGGGACCTTTCTAATTCAAATTTTTGGGGGTTAGGCTGCTTTCATTGTTCAGATTTAAAAAAAAAAAAAATTTTTTAAAAACAAAAAAATGCAGAATGACATGAATAGATTCAACCTTATTGATCTAGATTATTTGTTGGTTCGTTGATTGGATTTTATGCCATGTCAACCCTTGTTCGGTTATTTTATGCCAAAGACGTTTAGTTTTATTCATTCTTGATGGATATTCAGTATGTTTTTATTCAAACTCAATTTTTTTTAAACAATTTTTTAAACTCATTTTTCTATCTAACTCATAGTGGACCTGGGAGTAATGGCAATGAAGGAGTACTCCACAATCCCCAGAGCTCCAGAATTGGGACCTCCCATTAGATTAACGTCATATTCAGGACATTGGCCATTATTTAAATTTCTCTTAAAGTTAGACTACTTTATTAAGACAGCCTATGATAAACTGAGATCTATGTTTTAATTTACTAAGCTTAAGTTAGCTTGGCAAAAGGCTAGCAATATGGAGCATCCAATATAAATCAAATTCAAAGTGGTTATCCTTTTTGTGTGGTCATGGACCAGGTATTTTGGCTAGTTCTGAATATAGTGATGTATACAGTCAGATAAAAAATTAGTATTTAGTTCTTGAGTACAATATGCACCTCAAACTTTTAGGAATCTTGGTGCCTAAGCAGTCCATGACATGCAACACTCCACTTTGGCCCTTACTTAGGCTAGATGGGCACTCAGAGAGGCCCCTATGATCAATCGGTTGATCATGTCAAACCCTAGCACCTATATGATTGTGCCAACCCTATTGCCGTATGGCAAGTCCCCAACCTGTTTATCATATGTTAGAAGACTGAGGGTCTTAATGTCCTGGGTATGATGTTAAACTGCATCTAGTAGTGAAGTTCCAGTTCTGAGGAGTGTGGAGTGACCCCTTCATTGCCATTACTCCTAGGTCCACTCTGACCCAGAGTGGTAGTATCTATTAGGGTTCCATCTATAGGCTAAATAGATCAAAAACTGAGTTTTAAAAAGATGTGTTTTAAAAAATTGAGTGTGAAAAAGAAAAAATTGAATACCCAACAAGAATGAATAAAACAATGTCTTTGGCATAACACAAGGGTTGACGTGCCATAAAATCCAACCAACCAACCAACCTAACTTGTAAGCCTAAAAATAGGTGGGGGATTATACATGAATAATTATGGTAAATTCTTTGTGTGTTTGTTTTATTTTTTATTGTAGTTTTATCTTTTTGAAAGTTCTGATTTTCACAGCTCTGAAGTTGGCTTGGTCACCAATTTAACAAATTACTGATACCTCACAGTTTTTTTCTTTCTTTTTTTTTGTTTTGTTTTCTTGGCTTTTGCTTTTTCTGCACATTATTAATCAGATTGTAAATAAATAGCTTTTTGTCAGCAAACATTGCTTTCTTTTTATACTTCTCATATTTTTGTAGAAATTTAATTTTGATAAAAATATTCCTGAATTTTTTTTTTTTTCTTTCCATACTTTTCAACAATTGATAACTAAAAAAAAACAACAAAAAAAACATTCATTCATTTTTTTTTTTTTTTTTTTTTTTCCTAGTTTCTCTTTGATATTTTCTGATTTTATAAATAGTTTTTAACATTTCACACCAAAGATATTTAATGAATGAATAACATTTTTAGCTGTATCTATCAAGAAATTTTGTATATTATTTACTAAAATCTCTCTCTATATATAGGTAAGATTCTATATGTCTGTTTGTACAGTGACCAAGTGCACATCCTTTTATAAAGGAAAATTTGGTGGAGACCAGCAAAGACCAAATGTCAATAAAATTCTACACCCTGTTTTTGTCTGAGTGGTGGTGGGGTAAAAAAAACTTTTTACCCCTCATTTTCCATAAGAAAAGCTAAATAAAAATATAAGGGTATATTGCAATGATATATTAAAAAATCAGTTTTAAAGAATGGTTAAAAATAAAACAAATTAATAAAGGATAAAACATAATAAAAAGCAAATAAAAGAAAAATACAAACAACAACAAGAATAATAAAAATAAACAACTTAAAAACAAGAATATATTTTTTAAAAATAAAAGATGATAAAACAAATATATAGAAAAATAATTTTTATTGATCTATATATAAATATAGATAAGATATTTATTTTTAACTTTATATATAAATATAGATAAATAATATATTTTTAACTTTTGGAACATAAAAAGAATTTTGATTAACCTATATATGAATATTGATAACAGATTTATATTTAGCTTTTTAAATCCCGGGCAATACTGGGTAGCTTTCTTCATATTTCTTTTTAAAAAATAGTCTAAATGTTTTAGAATTAATAATTTTATTTTAATATATTAGTCATTAGTTCTTAATAAAGTGTTCTTTATTACAATTTTTAAAATTTCTTTTTGTAAATTTTTGATTTTGAACCGGTTGATTTAAACGAAAAGAAAGAAGACATCTATTATTAACACAAAAATTAATCATTTTTTGGTTGGCAATCATTTATAAAGGAAAGAAATTTAATACTGATGGTGGTGGAAAGATCTAGTGGTGAGACAAAAAGGGGCAGTGAGGGGGCAACAGGGTGGTATTAGGAACAGTCAATAGATAAGTTATTTTTTACAAAATCTAAATGAAAAAATGTCATAAATACGAAGGTAAAGGAACATGTATACAGTTTATACAGATTAAAACCGACATAAGAATTATAAACAAGTGCATGGTTTTGCTATGTAGTTGGTCAAAAGTCTGAATGTTTGCTTGAGGTCTGTACACAAATCCCGCCCTGTCGGTGGGGCGTTAGAATGCACCGATTGCACCTCTGCAGAGGGGTAAGACTCCCCCAATGGGGCCACCTGTTGGCCGTGGGTGGCGACCCGTGATGCTTAAGGATAGGGCCCAGGTGGATGAGCAGTTCATGACATGCAATACTCCACTTTGGCCCTATCTTGGGCTAGACGGGCGGTCGGAGAGGCCCCCTCCGATCAATCGGCTGGTCACGTCAAGCCCTAGCACCTATATGATTGTTCTCAACCCTATTGTCCTTATGGCAAGCCCAACCCCTTTTTATCATATGGGTGCTAGAAGGCGGTGGCTGAGGGTGTACATGTCCTGGGAATGACGTTAAACTCTATCTGATGGTGAGGTTCCAGTTTTGGAGGTTTGGGGAATGTGGAGCACCCCATTCATCACCATTGCTCCCTGGTCCACTCTGACCCGGAGTGGTAGTACCTGTTAGGGTCCCATCTATGGGTTAAATAGAAAAATGTATTTATAAAAAAATTGTATTATGCATTAAGAATTGATTTATTTCAAAACTTTATTGGCATTAAATGACCCACTGAGGTTGATATGCCGTAAAACAAAACAAACCATGTACACAAATCGTACAGTGGCGCACCAGTTACCACATGCAACCCAGCCAAGCCAGAGAGCAAAGATTTGAAGAAAAAAAAAAAAAAAAAAAAAACAACAAAAAAATTCATTTGAATTAATTGCTTTCAGCAAATCAATTTCTTGATTTACTTTCATATGTGGACAGATGTTTATGATTACTTAATTTTATTTAACTAAGCCTTGATTTTTCAAAAGTGATCACCCATCTAAGTCCTGAACAGGCTCAGTGATGCTTAACTTGGGAATTGGTGCTTTCAATAATTCAGTCCTTCATTTACTTTTACTTGTCAACAAATGTTTATGGTTACTTAATTTTACATAAGAAAGCCTTGATTTTTTTTTTTAAAAGTGGTTACCCATCTAAGTCTGAACAGGATCAATGATGCTTAACTTGGGAATTGGTGTTTTTAGCAATTCAGTCCTTCATTTACTTTTATTTGTCAACAAAGGTTTATGATTACTTAATTTTATTTAACTAAGCCTTAATTTTTCAAAAGTTGTCACCCATCTAAGTCTTGAACAGGCTCAGTGATGCTTAACTTGGGAATTGATGCTTTTAGCAATTTGGCCTTCATTTACTTTCATTTGTAGGCATATGTTTATGGTTACTTAGTTTTACTCAACAGAGCCTTTATTTTCCTTCATATTTTAGCATTCACATTTAGGCTGTGACCTTTTCTTTTTTCTTTTCTTTTTAGAAAAGGAATGTTGAAAAATAACTGTATTTATTTGTCATTTTTTTATATTTAACTTTAGATTTATGATTATGTCAAGCAAAACAAAGATTTTATTTCTGTTGTCAGTCCCTGTAGTTTCCACTGACGACTGTTTGTGATATTTCACTAAACTTTTTTTTCTATCATTCATATCTTCTTTTCTTTTTGTCATCCATTTGTATTTCTCTCATATTTTATTGTATCAAATCCTGTGAATTTTGTTAGGTTTTTTTTTCTAGTTTATTTATGGTTTAAAATTTTCTTCTCATATTTTGTAACATTTCAAAAATGTCATTGATTTATTTATTTATTTATTTTTTTAGATATTTTATATATAATCTTTATTCATAATTTACTTTTTGATTTTTTCTTTAAATCTTTAACATTTTTCTATTTTATTGTACATTAGGGATTATTTTAAAATATTTGTGTTAGTTTTTCTTTTCTTTTTTTTCTCTCTTTTTTTCTATTGCTTTCCTGTCATTTCTCAACTTTGTTTAAAACAAATTTTAAATGAATGTCTCCCTGTAATTGTATTTCTTCGGGCTACAGTTTAGATTGAAAAAGAAGAGGAAAAAAAAAAAAGGAAAAAAGACTGTTAACATTACTGAGTATAAAAGATGCTTTGACATTCAAATGTATTGTTGGGCATCATTGTGTTGTTTGCCTAGGGCAACATTTGAAACAAACAGATTTCCATCGTAGATTAATGTTAGTTTTCAAATTTTATTACCATTTACTAATTTAGCTTTGTCTGGCACAAGGCCAGAAGTATTGGACATCTAATTAGAATGAGACTGCTAATGCTGATCTGCTCTGTGATGAACAAGTAAGATCACACATTGCAAATACAGAATATTTAGGGCCATTTTACCTCATCCACCTAATCTTTTCACCTTTTCAGTTATGTACAATAGGGTAGGTCAATTTTGGAACTGTAATGTCTCTCATATGGAAAAATTTGCAAGTCAACATAAAGAATTACCTCACAAAATATTTTTCTTCAAAACTTTGCCTTTGTTTGAGGAAATAGATTTCAATCTTAAAATACTGTCACAGTCACAGCTTAATTATTAGGTAAAAAGCAGCATATCAGGGGTATCAGTGGTGATGTTACGTTTTTAATGGCCATTCCTTGGCCTTAAAGCAGAAGCGCTTATCGAGTGGAATTGGATCTTGATAAAGAGTCCCTCGATAATGAATCCTTTGGTTCCCCTGGTAAAGTGTTCTCAGTTCTTGGTAAAGAGTCCCAAGATAATCCTATGTCCGTCATCAGTGAGCACCGTTGTAATTATGACCAATATGGGGGGTTTAAATATTCTATCAGTCACGCAGTACTGCTAGTGATTGGCTACAGGAGTCAATCACGTGACCTTGGCTAGTTTATAAATAGAGGTGGGGAATTAAAGCCCACCTTATATACCGAAATATTCCCACAAGTGGTGGTGGTGACATATTTTCAATTTGAATTCTAGTTATATTTTATTCATTTCATCTAAAATGACAACCTTTTCTGTTTTGAATATTGAAATTGCTAAATTTTCTAACCAACTTCTTGGCTAAATGTTGCGAAAACAATAAGGATTTTTTGTGTTCATTTTAACCAACGATCTTTGATGTTATTTCCTCAATGTTGCAAGTAAGAGATCTAGTTTTTAGGATCAGTCTTCATTGTGCCAACATACAACTTTCACTGTTTGAGAGAATTGGATATTTTTTAAAAAGTGAAAAATCAACCTACCCTAATATACAATATGTCTTAGAAACGGTCCATTAATTAGGTTGAAATATGTTAATATTTATTTTACCTTGAAAACCAAATTAATTCTATGTCCAAGTCATTTAGAACTTATCTGTTCAATGGGATTATGTTATCTATCTATACATATATAAAGGGCAGTTGATGTGTATGTATGTATGTATGTATGTATGCCTGGTGGCAACTATGAAATTTAAAAAATTGACGACAAAATAAATATATATACACATTCACTATTACCAGAGCTTGCTTTTTGTATAAAAATAATTTTATTTATATCTAGGAAGATATTTAAAAATTAGTATTTGAATAGTAAGAGAAGGAAAAGTCATTGGTGGCGTTCATGATTAAAACATAATTACAATTATATAAGACCAAAAAAAAATCAATGGATCTGTGAGACTAACATTTTATTATCTCCTCCCTTTACCCAGGCAATGCAGGGTAGCCACTTCTAGTTAATAATAAATGAAACTATTACTTTGATTGATCTGTAAATATAAGTATGCTATATGTCAACATATATATATATGTCTTGGAGGCATGTGGTGTAATGGGTACTATCATGACAAGACAAGATCAAATCCTGGAGAAGGCTGTTTGCATTTCACATAGTGCTAATACCCTTGGGGAAGGTATGAATCCAACTATTCTCCCTCCAGCTATGGGTAAATAGTAAAGTATACTGCTCTCTTTAACCTTGGTTAGGCAACCAGCTTAATTTGGCACAAGGTCAGAAGTATGGGACATCTATGAAGAATTAAACTGTAATTGTACTAGGGTGAGTCAAAAGTTTTGCAATATTTGCAATTTTTTGGTATGTCCTAGTTTGTGGAGTGTATAGCGTGGTGTAATGATTATCATTGTAGGAAATTGACACAGCGACCAGAGTTCAAAACCTGGATGAGGCTGTCTGCATTTCCCATAGCACTTGGGAAAGGTATGAATCCAGCTATGGGTAAATAGTAGGGCGGACTAGGCCCTTTAACCTCAGTTAGTCAACCAGTCTAGGATAAGAAAAACTCTGAATTCAAACCTGTTAGACTCCGCTTTAGAAATTGACCATGTGTCAAATCCTACTCATGGTCGAGGGGTTGGTAAATATATATATATATATATATATATATATATATATATATATATATATTCTTACTACCTCCTACTACCAATTCCTACATTACTGCTCGTGGTTTTAAAACGAGACACCCGAAACATCCCATCAGTTTCATACCTGAAGATGGCAGATGGACATGCCGAAAGCACTCATAAAGAAACCTTTGGTGGATTGCTACACCAGTTCCACCCTGACATTAAAAAGATGGCCAGAAAATTAGAAAGGATCGAACAAAAACTCGTCAGACAAGAATAGTCTGTACAGTTTAACGAAACATATATATTTGTGTTGTTAGATGGTTATAAAATCATCGCAAGTATACTTAAATCATGTGACTGGATTACATTCTCTTCTCTCATTCGACCACATGTAATATTGAAGTATTCTATTCATGAAATTCTCAGGTTCAAGCCACACACTTGAATATATTGCAATAATGTTAATGTCCTTAAGTAACTACATTTTATTTCTATACTTTGTAACTTACTTGAACTAAGCAGTATTTATCCATATTACATACTGGTATCAAGATGATCATTATAAAAATCAAGGACATAGTGGCACTTTTATTAAGTTTAGGTTGGTTGGTTTGGTTTGTTTTGTTTTACGGCATATCAACCTCAGTGGGTCATTTAATACCGATAAAGTTTTGAAATAAATCAATTCTTGATGGATAATACAATTTTTTTTATGAATACGTTTTTCTATTTAACCCATGGATGGGACCCTAACAGATACTAACACTCCGGGTCAGAGTGGACCAGGGAGCAATGGTGATGAAGGGGTGCTCCACATTCTCCAAACCTCCAGAACTGGAACCTCACCATCAGATAGAGTTTAACGTCATTCCCAGGACATGTAGACCCGCAGCCACCACCTTCTAGCACCCATATGATAAAAAGGGTTGGGGCTTGCCATAAGGGCAATAGGGTTGGGAAAATCATATAGGTGCTAGGGCTTGACGTGACCAGCCGATTGATCAGAGGGGGCCTCTCCGACCGCCCGTCTAGCCCAAGATAGGGCCAAAGTGGAGTATTGCACGTCATGACTGCTCATCCACCTGGGCTCTATCCTTAAGCATCGCGGGTCGCCACACACGGCCAACAGGTGGCCCCATTGGGGGAGTCTTACCCCTCTGCAGAGGTGCAATCGGTGCATTCTAACGCCAACCGACAGGGCAGTAAAGTTTAGGATAATTATTCATAAGCTGTAAGTAAAGTAGGTGGAGTGGCCTGTTATAAGTATCAGCCGGAAAACGAGGGAATCTATCCTCTTTTCACTAGCGTTAGACCAGGGAGATTGTTTTTGCATCTGAGGTGGAGCGCCACACATACCATCAGCTCCCCACTATACCACACAGATCCAAGTTGTATTACTCATGTGCTGAGTTGGCGAGGTCTGGTATCGAACCTAGAACCTTGTGGTTCCTAGGTGGATGTTCTACTGACTAAGCTAAACTGACCCATATTACATACTGGTATTAAGATGGTCATTATAAAAATCAAGGACATAGTGGCACTTTTATCAAAGTTTAGGATAGTTATACATAAGCAGTACTTACCCATGTTTTTAGATTATAAGAGGATAATTATTTTTATCTAAGAGAATCAGATTGTTGGTACTTATTCATATTACAAATTAAATTTTTTTTTTAAAGCAGTTGCATTTATTAACTCTTTGCCTACTTTAGACCACTCACAGCAGCTCTCCCACCACTGCGATCCTACTGTAAACCCGCTGGCAGTGGCTCTCGCACATGTCACTTGTTCTCACTGAAAAATCCCTACGTGAACACCCTGCCATCAGTAGAACAGGTAAATAGATAGTGAAATTTGAAATATCCCATCATACAGATAAAAAGTACCAAGAAAATTTGGTACAGCCCGGGGGGGGGGGAATTTGGTAGACAAAGAGTTAACTTTTAAGATAATTATTTGAAGAAATTTTGATTTTTTTTATTGTTTATTTACTCCAGGTTATTGCCTTGTTTATAGAAAGCATGGCATATGAAAGGTGATTCATTTTTTTTTTTTTTTTTTTTAAAGATCTCTCACTAGTGTAGTGGATAATGTGCCCGACTCAACTGCAATATTGTTGCAAGCGAGTTTAAACTCCAATCGTGCGTTTACTTTCTGATTAATTCCCTTGGGAAAGGTATGAATCCCCTTATACCCCCAGCTATAGGTTTAAATAGTACCACTACTGTTCTTCTACAAGGATGGCTTTGGCATTAAATAACCATGAAGTTTGATATACCATTAAAAAAAATAACATACTAAAGCTACTTTCACAAATTTGGTTGGTTGGTTGGTTGGTTAGATGGCATATCAACAATTTAAAGCTGGAGTCAGCCATTTTTTCTAAAGCAATTAATATGGTTTTAACTCTTTGCCTACCAAATTTCTCCAACAGCTGTACCAAATTTTCTTGGTATCATTTTCACCTGTATGATGGTATATTTCAAAGTTCACTATCTATTCACCTCAGAGCTCATTCTATTCAAATAAAGTCCTATTATTATTATTATTGTAATCTGAGCCCTTCTGCTTAATTATAATCAACTAACCATCAGTTTTTGTGCTTTGCTTGGGTGTGATATGAGAGCTGCTGTGAGCAAAGAGTAATCATTATACCATTTGTAAACAATTGTAGCTTCAAGTAACTTTTATTAATACAAATAAGTTGCATACTGTTATGATTTCAAGTATTCCTATCTAATACAATTAATTTGCGATTATATGGTTTCAAGTAACTATGAGGCTTAAGGACGGAATCCTGGTGGCTGAATAGTCCATGATATGCAACGCTCCCCTTTGACCCTTACTTGGAAAGGTCCCTTAATCAAATGGTCACATTAAGTCTTGTACCTATATGATTGTGCCGTCCATATTGCTCCGAGGACAAACACACCAACCCTTTTTACCATACATGTGCTAGAAGACTGTGGCTGAAGGTTTTAGTGTCCTGGGTATGACATGAAATTGCATCTCATAGTAAGGTTTCAATTCTGGAGGGAGTGTGGAGTACCCCTTTATTATTATTACTACCAGATCTACTCTGACCTGGAGTGGTAGTACCTGTTTGGATCCCAACTATGAGTTAAATAGATCAAAAATGATTTTTTTTAAATGTATTTACAAAAAAAAAAATGAGTTTGAAAAAAAAAAATTTAAATGCCCAACAAGAATGAATAAACAAAAATCTCTTTGGCATAAAATAACCCAACAAGGGTTGACATGCTGTAAAATCCAACCAACCAACTAGATTTTATTTTTGTGAATGAAGAGTATGAAAAAAAAATTAAATTTAAAAAATAATTTTTCACAGAATTCAAATAATGTAAGTTTTAAGAAAGAAATAAAGAACATTGACCAAAAATATAAATTTTCACTTAGAAAAAAATTAAAAAAATTTAAATCTAAAAAATAATTTTTCACAAAATTCAAATAATGTAAGTTTTAAGAAAGAATCTTTATTTCTTTCTTAAAACTTACATTATTTGAATTCTGTGAAAAATTATTTTTTAAATTTAAAATTGACCAAAAATATAAATTTTCACTTACAAAAAAAAAATAATTTTTTTTAATTCAAAAAATAATTTTTCACAGAATTCAAATAATGTAAGTTTTAAGAAAGAAATAAAGAACATTGACCAAAAATATAAATTTTCACTTAGAAAAAAAAAAATTTTAATTTAAAAAATAATTTTTCACAGAATTCAAATAATGTAAGTTTTAAGAAAGAAATAAAGAACATTGACCAAAAATATAAATTTTCACTTAGAAAAAAAAAATTTTAATTTAAAAAATTTTTCACAGAATTCAAATAATGTAAGTTTTAAGAAAGAAATAAAGAACATTGACCAAAAATATAAATTTTCACTTATATTATAAATTTTATCTACATGTTATGCTAGATTATTAATAATCACTTTCATTTGAAATTATCTTTCTTGAGTAAGAAATCCAAAATACAATAAAAATAAACCTGAATTCTTCTATAATATTGACTCTTTCTTTCTTTTAGATATCTTGCTAGCAAACAGGCTGACAGAGTTAAAACCATAAACCTCCTTCCAGCTTTGTTGGTAGAAGTAACAAATTCACTTTTTTCCCGCCTCTATCTCTCTTGTTATACTAAAACATTTGGACATTTTTTTGTTATACTAAAAATTTTAACCCTTCCCAACACAAGCCTTTCTCTAGGGAGCCGTTTTTTAAAGCATTGGTCATGAAAAAATTTTTTTTAGAGATTTAAAAAACTTAAAAAACAAAAACATGTATTTTGCATGAAGTGTGTATATTTTTATTATGAAATATTTTATTGGGATTTGCTGAAATCTTTGCTGTCTGCACACGCACACACATACAAATTTTTCTTGAAATATGACCTATTATTTTATATTTGTGAGCGATGTTGGGAAATATTTTTGGTTGTATTGGAAGCATTTATTCTAAGACTAACAGCAACAAATCAATGAATTAAAACTCAGTTCAATTCTAACAGTTTATTTAACAACAAAACAATGACTAACAATATAAACGTTTCCTATGTATAGAGTCAAGTTTGAGAGACTTAGCAGTGTGATGGAGAGGAAATTTGAGGATATCTGGTATCTTCTGTTTTAGTCAATTCTCGGAGATAATTTCTAGTCGACTGCTCCTGGAACTGGTCTGAAATATCTATCTGATCTTGACACCAAAACTTCTGGACAAATCACAGAAAGGCTCTCTCTTACTTAACTCCACACATAGAAATGTATTTTACTGACCCAACACACACACACACACACACACATACATATATATTCAACTGAAATAGGCTCATTGACAATACTAAAATCCTATATAAAAATAATGATAAAAAAAACGCCTATAAATTCTTGAGGCAATTTGCATTAAAAAAAACTAACATAGATAAAATACCATTTAACACCGGAAATAATAGACTGAACATCTTTAATGAATAACACAATAACCTTAGCAACCCTCCTACAATAGACCCTTCTAACTAAATAATCCCCCTCCAAAAAAAATAATCCAAAATCTTCTAAACGAATAAAACTTACACCAAACAAACAATCACTAAAACCAATATTCCCCCCTGAGGATGACCAGTGAAATGGTTGAAAGCACGTGGGTAAAATTATGGGGCATTTTCTCTATAATATTGATCCCAATGTATGGAAAACAACAAGACTCGAACATCTACACTCAAATTATAAAGAAGAAATATTCCATGATCTTTAACAATACTTGCCTAAATAATAACTTGCTGCCAAAATACACAATATATATATATATATATTATATATTAAGTTAGGATAGCACAGATATGGTCAGTGGTATTTGGTGACTGTCAGTTTCTCACCTATGTGATCATTGGACTTGGCAATGACCTAAAGTCGAAACTTGTTGAGAATAATAAGAGAATAAGTAACACAAAATGAATATTCCTATTTGTCTTATTACTTTTGCACATATTATATGTAGTTTACAGAGTATATATATATATATATATATATATATATATATATATATATATATGAGGAAGAATGAATAAAGAAAAGAAAGAATAGAATGGATAATAAAGATGAATTACCCAATATCACTTACACATGTGTTTCAGTCAGTTTATCTGTGTGAAAATATTTCACACAGAGAAGATTCGACCTTCATCAGAGTGAAATTTTATTTTGAATGAAAAAATTTGTTGGGGAACAACGGAGAAATTTTGGAAATGTTCGAATAGAATTTTTTTAAAATCACATTTGGAACACTGAAATAGACCGTTAGAATTTGGATATTTGATTTTTCTAGGGGTTATGGTAGAAAATAATTTTGTATTGCAAAAATAAAGTGTTATTATTTATCCCTAACATGTTGAAAATTTTATATATATATATATATATATATATATAGGGTGTTCGGGAGAAATTTGACATTTATATTTGGTTATTTTTCTCCGTAGTTTGGAGGTATTGACACACACTATGCATCATTTAAAAGCTTGGACCTTTCTTCATTCATATACATGATGACAGATAGAATGGATGACTGGAACCCACCTGAATCATGGAAGAGAATAACTTGTATCATGATGATCTGTGCCGGCCATCAAAATAAGGAGATTATGGTTGCTGCCCAATGCTCCCTGAACACTGTAAAAACAATCAGGCATGAACTGGAGAATTGCAATGGAGACTACGAGACTGTGGCTAGAAGAAAGCAACATAAGACGATCTGATTGCGTTCGTACAGCAGAATTCCTCTTCTTGGAGGACCCTCAGATCCCTACGTGGAGTTGCTAAACACTGTAGTTAAGTCCTGGATAATAAGGGTAGCCAATGGTAGGCCATATGTATGGCAGCAGGATTCGGCCCCTTGCCATATCTCTGCGAAAAGTAAAAAATGGTTGTTGACAAATTTTTATGACTACACCAGTCCCAATGTTTGGCCTCTGAACTTCCCAGATCTTAACCCCATGGATTATTACATATGTGGTGTTGTTGAAAAAGACACCAATCACCGTGCCAGTACTCCAAAAGCCCAGTTAATCGACAGAATTAAGGTAGTTTTTGAGACCCTTCCCAGGGAAACTGTAATATGAGCTTGCTTCAGGTTCCGGAGCAGGATTGAGACTGTGATCGACGCTAATGGTGGTTATTTTGAGTGAAACTTGTTGACAGTAGTGTAATTTCCGTGCCTGTTGAATTTCTTTACAATCCATTAAATTTTGTAGCTACCAAGCACTTTTTCTTTTTCCTTATGAAACTGTCAAATTTCTCCGAACACCCTGTAGGGGCCGGTTTAGCTCAGTCGGTAGAGTGTTCAGCTAGAAACCACAAGGTTCCTAGTTCGATACCGGTCCCCGCCAACTCAGCGTATAAGTAGCACAGGGATCTGTGTGGTAAAGTAAGGAGCTGATAGTAGGTGTGGTGCTCCACCTCAGATGCTAAAATAATCTCCTTGGTCTAGCACTAGTGAAAAGGGGATAGACTCCCTCGCTGTCTGGTTGATACCGACATTAGGCCGCCCCGACGACTTTACTTTTACTTTATATATATATATATATATATATATATAGTTTGCTGAGTTGCTTATTGTGAGTATTAGCTGAACAGCAAGAGAGTCTATCTCCTTTTCCCTAGCACTAGACCAGGGAGATTGTTTTGCTAAAGTAGAGTGCTACACCTAGCATCAGCTCCCCACTTTATCACACCGATCATTACTTAGGTTATAGATGGGCAGACGGAATCAATCGGCTGGTCATGTTAAGCTCTAGCACCTATATGATTGTCCCAACCCTATTGCCCTTATGGCAGGCTCCAACCCTTTTAATCATATATGTGCTAGAAAGCAGGGTCTTATTCTCCTGGGTATGATGTTAAATTCTATCTGATGTTGAAGTTCCAGTTCTGGAGGTCTGGAGAATGTGGAGTACCCCTTCATCACCATTAATACCAGGTCCACTCTGGGTTAAATAGAAAAACCTGAGTTTAAAAAAAAATAGCTATGAAGAATGAATAAAACAAAAACGTCTTTGGCATAAAATGACCCCAACAAGGGTTGACATGCCGTACAACCAAACAACAAACTACACAAATCAGATTACCCAATCTGTACTACTCATGCGCTGAGTTGTGGGGACCAGTATCGAATTTGGAATCTTGCAATTCTACTAACTATATTTTTCAACATTACCTCCATTGAGATTTAATGATTAGCAAGCTAGTCTCACAGATCCATTGCTACAGAATAGTGAGTTCAATCCTCACTGGATGCCCCATGCCTTGTGATAAATCAAAGCTATGCTTAGTATTTTTATGGTACTTGTGGTGCAATGGTTATCATCATAGGAAATAGGTACAGAGACCTGAGTTCAAATCCTGATATGGAAGCTGGTCTAGGAGAAGAAAAACTCTTGAATTCAATCCAGTTGTACTCTGGTTAAAAATTGACCTTGTGCCACATCAGTCTAGGAGAAGGAAAGCTTTGAATTCAAAACAGTAGGGCAGACTGGGTTATATAGTTTTGTTTTGGTAACCAGTCTAGGAGAAGGAAAAACTTTGAATTCAAACCAGTTGTACTCTGTTTAAAGATTGACCTTGTGTCACATAGCTTGAGAAAATAAAGTCCTACTGATGATCAGGCCATGAAAACCACCAGTTTCAGAAGCTAACCATATAATTTTCATTCTTTATTTTCTCCAAACGCTTGTTTGGTTGCCATCTTTGTAAACAAAGATGACAGCCAATCATGTGGGGTTTTTTTTTTTTTTTTTTTTTTTTGGTGGGGGGTAACATCATCACACTTGTATTAGTATTTGTATTATTTGATTTTTTTTTTCAATTATTTTTGTTTTATTTCTTTCCAAGTAATTTCCATTGTTTCTTAGCTCAGCTGATAGATTGTCATTCTGTCTATGATCATTAGTAAATAGCTTGGATCAGGAAAGCAAAGTCTCACTACATTAATATATAATTATATAATATAATTGATATAAATCAATCCCACATTTTTGCACTAATTCACCCACTTCCACCCTAACGAGGTACCTGGAGAATAAGCTAGATGGGAGCTGCACAAGAATACTGGTTGCGATCTTGAACAAGTTGTGGAAACAGCATCTACAAGGAAGCAGCTGTAAGGCCACTGCCCCCCCCCCATCTCACAAATCATCTGAATGAGATAAACAAGACATGCTGGACACTGCTGGAGAAGCAAGAACAAACTCATAAGCGACATTCTCCTGTGGAAACCAGCACATGGACATGCTAATGTGGGCTGCCCAGCAAGGACCTACATTGACCAGCTCTGTGCGGATACTGGATGCTGCACAGAGGACCTCCCAGAGACAATGAATGATAGAGAAGGTTGGGGGAGAGATTGTCATGGATATCCGTGCTGATTGCGCGATATGATGATGATAATGACACATTTTTTAGAAAATACATTTCCCCTTATTCAGTCAAATTAATGTTAAAAACGTTACAAGTTACCACTATTTAGATTGGTTAGTTTTCACTATTTTTATTCACACTTATTTTAATAACTCATAAATACACGTACGTTTATAGTAAATATGTTATGCTTGATATTTAGAATTTTAAATACATTTTGGACGCTACATAAATATAAAGTAAGAGTAATGACATAAGCAACATTTTAAACATCCATACTTTTTTTTTTTTTTTTTTTTAAATAATTTCAAACACAAATTATGTCACATAGTTTTGAAATAGGACACTACTAACAGCTATAGAATGCTAAGTTTTGTCTCTTTTTTTCCATAGGTATATTGAATATTATTCAGAAGTTTCAAAATCACATTTTAATAATGTCCTGATGATGGTTTAATATACAAACCGAAATGTCTTAACAGCTAATAATTCAAACTATAAGAAGATCATTCTCTGAATACCTTGTTTTTTAAAAATATTTTATACATTTACATAGGTGTATGCATATATGTGTTCATGAGCATTCATACTTTGAATGTATGCTGATGTAGACATTTATTTATTCATTTAAAGACAAATTCTAAATCCATTGTGGGACTAACCAAGTGGAATAAGGGAGGAGGTGGAGCTCTGAAAGTAGTTTTGACTAACAAGAAGAGAGCCCCTTAGGTTTGAATTCAAAGTTTTCCTTTTAGACTGGTTGCCATACTAAGGTTAAAGAGCCCAGTCTGCCCTAATATTTACCTATAGATGGAGGTAGAATAGTTGGATGTATACCTTTCCCAAGGGTATTAGCAATATGGGAAATGCAAACAGCCGCATTCAGGATTTGAACTCGTCTTGCCTTGTCCATTTCCTATGACATTAACCATGACAATCTCCGCCTCTGCAAATCTAGGGAAATTTTTACTCATGCATTCACCAGTTTGATATCAGATTTTTAAAAAAAGAATAAAAAAAAAAAAGAAAAAAAAAACAAACATGCTGTGTGCTGTGATATTTTGTCATTGCGTTCTCACAGTATTCATCAACACTTTATACATAAAAGAACATCAAGACAATTTTCATGATAGAAATATTGTTTTTAGAAGAAAAAAAGAAAAAAAAAGAGGAAATACAGCTCCACCTGATGAGAATGATTGGTTAGAATGTGAATTCATAATCCTATAAATGGAGGTGTGTAGTGTAATGGTTATCGTTATAGGAAATGGACACGGCAGTCAGACGAGTTCAAATCCTGAATGTGGCTGTTTGCATTTCACGTAGTGAAAAATAATTGAAAAAAAAAAAATCAAATAATACAACTACTAATACTACAAGTGTGATTATGTTAAAAAAAAAATGAAACCCCCCCCCCAAAAAAAAAACCCCCACATGATTGGCTGTTATCTTTGTTTACAAAGATGGCAACCAAGCAAGCATTTGGGAGAAAATAAAGAATGAAAATTATATGGTTAGTTTCTGAAACTGGTGGTTTTCTTGGCCTTGGGAAAGGTATGAATCCAATTATTTTCCCTCCAGTTATGGGTAAATAGTAGGGCAGACTGGGCTCTTTAAACTTGGTATGGCGACCAGTATAGGAGACAGAAAACTTTGAATTCAAACCAAAGGGGCTCTTCGTTAGTCAAAACTACTTTCAGTATTTCTGTTGTAGGCTGCAGAAACACTGCATCTTTTAAAACATCCATGCTTTCTGTAATTCGACAAAACTATACCTGATATCCCCCTCCACACACATATGCATGCACATACATGTATATTATTACCGTACGCTATTCCTGTTCCTGACATTAGTACATTATTCTATGTACTATACATGAGCCTTTGATGAGTTGTGGTGCACTTGAGCACTGTACACAATAAATTTCATTATTATTATCATTATTATTACTTTCAGAGCTCCTCCTCCCCCTCCTCCTGGTAAATAATAGAAGAAGAAAAATAGAAAATTATCTCGTATTGATGCAATTTTATTCTAAATCCTAGAAACAGAGTGTCCTGCTAAAATGAACACTTTACAATGTTTGGTAACACCCTTTTCCCAGTAATTATTGTAACTTGAGCAGATTAAAACCTTACAAATTTTCTCCATTTCTAGGTGAAGACGTGATTTACCTCCCTTGAAATAAACAAGCCTCTGACCAAGTAAACATCATTCCCCCTTGTAATCAAAGCTGCATCTCTCTTCCCTTATATTCTGTTTCTCTGGGGCTCACAAAATTATTAGCCCTGAACTGCTGATCTTATTTCTTTCCTACTTGCTCTCAAACAGTGGTTCCCAACCTTTTTATAAACCAAAGAATTTTTTTTTTTTCAATTTATCTTTTTTTATTTATAAAACAAATTTAACATGTTGGCCGTGACGTGCGCTACATATGGTACACGAAGAACTGTCCAAAAGCTTGATGTGCGCCATATATGGTACACACCTATAAAAGTATATATATTCTTAAAATGTTTAATTTCAAAATACAAAACATTAATACTGTTTAGGAGTGTTCAAAGTAAACAACGATATAACAGAAAATGTTTATTTGTAACTACAAATGACAAAATAATTTTTTTTTAAACAAAAAAAAATCATATCCTTGCATTTCAATAAATCCTGATTAGATGCCTTCAAATTATTTACAAAAATCATCAAGGTACTCTGTGCTGCTTTGCAGAGGTAAGTCCTTTTGAACTTACCCCTGCAAAGCTACATACAACCTTTCACTCCAATATCTGGCTTGGTATTGAAGTCATACGAGTTGGAACATGGTGCCAGACAGGAATAACTATTGCATTAGCAATCGCGGCCAACGTGTTAAAAAAAAAATCTATATAGTAATATGCTTAAAATTCAAGAACTTTTTCATTCATAAATTATGTGTGCAATGTTTTATTACAATAAATGAAAAATCATAAAACAAGTTTTAGGAAAAATGATCTAGTTATATGGCATTATTTCAACATAACAAAGTTCTACTTTAAGCAAAATAACTCTATTGGGATATTACAACATATTATTTTGACAAAGATCTTTTCATAAAATCTGACAATGAAATCCAGGTAAATTTAAAGCTAAAAATTTCTCTTTATGTAAAATGAGTCATGATTTCATCCAGGTATTTTCCTGAAAAAAAATTTTTTTTTTTTTTTTTTTTTTTTTTTTGGTCATATCTCAAAGAATCCCAGTATTGTTTTCATAAATTAGGGATGGGCCTAGGGACCCCAGGCTGGGAATCACTGCCTTGTTACAAGCAGTAATTTACCATTGAGATGTTTTATATACGAATATTTAAGAATTCTTTTTGCTTTAAAGCAATTCTTTTTCCCTCTCATCAATCCTGTGCCTTATTTTGCAATGAATTTTAGGAAGAAAAAAAAAAGAAAACTCTGCTTAACTCATTCAAAATGGCTAATTTCTTCCTTTTCTTTCAAGCTTTTTCTTTATTGCCAGATAAATATTATTTTCATCATCATTATTTTTAAAAAAATTCTTTTCTAAACAGTGTATTCATTTTTGTGACTATCACTATCACTATCTTTTTTTTGGTAATTTATGAGGAAGTGCGTCCCGGTCTACTGCCTCCGAAATTGCTGCCCGGTGAATTTTAAAATAATGACCCCAAGCTTCGGCCCCACATCTGTGTTACTTGAAAAAAAAAAAACAACTTAGGGCGTTAACTGTATTTTAGGGGTGGGAGTTCTCTTTTTATCTTAATTCTTGTTTATTTATAGAAATTTGTCGTAATTCGTGTTTATTTCTCATAATTTGTTATAATTCTGGTTTATTTACTGTAATTTGTCATAATTCTTGTTTATTTATCATAATTCTTGTTTATTTATCGTAATAAAAGAAAATCTTAGTATTTAATAGATAGTTAGATAGATAGATACGAAGATGGATAGTTTTGAATAGATTGAGATAGATAGATAAATAATAGGTAACACCTATTTTACCCCTTGAAATTTACCTCCCCCTATATTTAACACAATGAAACTTGCAGAAGCTTGGGGTTGTTATTTTAAAATTCACCGGGCAGCAATTTCGGAGGCAGGGGACCAGGACGCACTTCCTCATAAATTACCTTTTTTTTTTTATATATCAGTGTTATAAAATTTTTCTGACTGATAGATGATGCTATTGTTTACAACATGATAGTGTACAAGTGAATTACTGAATATAAAACATTACTAGATATCACTAATATCATAATTTTTTTTATATCAGTGTTATAAATTTTTTTCTGACTGTGATAGATAATGCTATTGTTTTTAACATGATAGTCTATAATTGAATTACTGAATTTTAACATGATAGTGTATAAATGAATTACTTAGGAGTACTCTATCTTCACCATTACTCCCAGGTCCACTCTGACCTCAAGTGGTAGTACCTGTTGGGTAAAATAGAAAAAATGTTGTTTTTTTAAATTGAGTTTGAAAAAAATAAAAATTGAATACCATCAAGAATGAATAAAACAAAACGTCTTCGGCATAAGATAACCTAACAAGGGTTGACATGCCAACCAACCTTGTATAATCACCTGTCTCTCAAGTCTTGTTATTGGGTTATCTTTTGTCTATGAAAGCCAGCAACAGCAGAAGCAGGTGTGAAACATACAATGGTCAATCTTGTTGACCAGCCAATCATATCAGAGGATTATTAATAATTCATAATATTCATGTCTCTTTTTAATTGTCCTCACTTAAAGGAATAAATAATCAAATATGCTGTTATTATTGCAGAGCTTTTTTTCTTTTCTTTTTGAAAAAGTATCCATGTAAGCCAACCATCTATCCAGTCACCATTGTGACCTAATCTGACTCATCTTAGTGAGAATGAGTCTCTCAGCAGTTTTCCCCGTGGTGGGGGTCCTCCTTTCACCTGTGGCGGAATAGCTAATGTACTAGACCACAAGATCATAGTAAGCGAGGAGTTTGAACTCCAGTCATGCTATAATGTTTACTTTTGGACTAATAAGTAAAGTAAAGTCGTCGGGGCGGCCTAATGTCTGTATCAGCCTGACAGCGAGGGAGTCTATCCCCTTTTCACTAGCGCTAGACCAAAGAGATTATTTTTAGCGTCTGAGGTGGAGTGCCACACCTACCATCAGCTCCTTAGTTTTACCACACAGATCCCTGTGCTACTCATACGCTGAGTTGGCGAGGGCCGGTATCAAACTAGGAACCTTGTGGCTTTTAACTGAACACTCTACTGACTGAGCTAACCTGGCCCTGGGGAAAAGTATGAAACCCCTCACCAGCTATGGTTAACTCTTTGCCTACTTTAAACCGCTCACAGTGGCTCTGTAATAATATTCATGATATTCATGTCTCTTTTTAATTGTCCTCAAAGAATAGATAATCAAATATGCTGTTACTTATTCCATTTAAAAAAAATTTTTTAAATGTATCCATGTAAACCAACCATCTATCCAGTCACCATGGTGACCTAATCTGACTCATCTTAGTGAGAATGAATTTCGGAGTTGTTGGGGTAGGGAGGGGGCAATTCCCCATGGTGGGTATGGTGGTGGGTCACCATGGCATAATAGCTAATGTGCTGGATTGCAAATCATAGTAAGTGAGTTTGAACTCAAGTCATGCTATTATGTTTACTTTCGGACTGATATCCTTGGGAAAGGTATGAACCTTCTCATCCCACCCACTCCCAGCTATGGGTTAACTCTCTCCCTACTTTAAACCACTCCCACCACTGCGCATACCATAACGAAGCAAAGTTCAAAAACTGATGGTTAGATCATTATAATTGAGCAGAAGGACTCGGATTCCATTAATAATAGGACTCTATTTTAATAGAATGAGTTCTGAGGTGAATAAATAGTGAACTTTGAAATATCCCATCATACAGGTAAAATATACCATTGATATGCCATTAAACAAAGAAACGAAACCAGACCAAACCAAATAAATGTAATCCTTAGTAGACAATTATAGCTGCATGTGACTATTCTTAATACAAATAATTTGCATACAGTTATATAGTTTATAGTATTCCTATCTAATACAAATAATCATTTGTTTGCATACAGTTGTATGGTTTCAAGTATTCCTATCTGATCGATACATAATAAATAGGTAGCCTATTCATTTTCTAAGGAAGTGTAGAAATATTTGAATTCAAAAGTTAACTGGTAATTCGTTAGAAGAGGCACAGAAAATAAGCGGTAGTTTAATAGACTTTATTATGATATATAGAAACAAAACATTTCAACCGTTGTACCCTCCAAACTTTTTTTTCTTTTAATGATCATGATGTTTCTCGGATTGATTGACGGGCAAAAACAAGAATGCATTTGGTATTGCATAACCCATGATGCCATTAAATGATAAAAAGATAAACAAAGGAACAAATTTATTGTTTTTCTCTGAATATTTGAGATGAGGCCTCATAATCTATATTATTTGGATTATTCGGCTGATATGCCCTCTGGCCTTCTTCAGGTATTTCTTGTTGGACTCGGGAATATTCTCTTTGAGCTCTTCAAATAAAGGATTCGGTTTCAATTAAAACTAATTCAAAGATATTTTTGAATTCATGAACAAGTTTGCCGTGGGTGGTGACCCGTTATGCTTAAGGATGGTATCCTGTGGCTGAGCAGTCCATGACATGCAACACTCCACTTTGCCTTTATTATTTGAATGAGGTCTTCCTAAATTCTTTAATGCTTATTTGCTCAACAGTCAAACTATTCAAAATGATTTTCCATGTTGAGTCATTGCTATGCTCATATAGACAATGTACACCTGAAGAAGGCCAGAGGGTCAAACAGCTGAAGCATTGTGTTCTTATATATCACAGTAAAGTAGGAAACGCGTGCTGTAATGGTTAAAGTCATAGGATATGGACCTGTCAACCCGAGTTCAAATCCTGGACGTGGTAATTGCATTTCACTTAGCACTAATACCCTTGGGAAAGGTATGAATTCTACTCTCCCTCCAGCTATGGGTAAATAGTAGGGCAGACTGGGCTCTTTAACCTTGGTTAGGCAACCGGTCTAGGAGAAGGAAAACTCTAAATTCAAACCTGTTAAACTCCGCTTAAGAAATTGACCTTGTGTCACATCCTGCTCATGCGGAGGGGTTGGTAAATATATATATATCACAGTAAAGATTAGGACAACATTGCAAAAAATTGTTTGTTGTTATTTACTAAGTTTTTATTAGTCTGAACCCATACACGCCTAATGTCACTTACAGTACCTGCTATTATCAAGTGGTCACCCACTTAACTACAGAACTTGGTCATATACAGTGTTCTTGTTTGTCACTTGGTGTGCCTATCAGTCTGTTTTGTATTTCTTAAGTGGTACACTTCCTATATATATATATATATATATATATATATATATATATATATATATATATGTATATATATATATGGACTACTTTAAATGAGTCAACTTCTTTAACTTGTTGCTGCTAGCAAACAAGACATATTGGAGACTACTGGAGAAGTAAGGATGAACTCTTAAGTGACATTCTCCCATGGACACCTACGCATGAACCCACCAGAGTATGCTGACCAGCAAAGACTCACATTGATCAGCTTTGTGTGGATACTGGATGTTGTGAGGAGGACTTGCCAGGAGCTATGACCAATAGGGATAGGTGGCGAGGGAGAATCATGGGAATCCATGCTGTCAGCACAACATCATCATCATGATGGGTACCTCTACATTTGTATTATACTAATAGATCATTCTTGGCAGTGCCTAGAATAAGCCAACATTATCCCCTGAAGAGGGGAAAGACCCTCTTACCCCTCAAAATGAAATGTTCTAAGTGTGGAATTAAACAGCATTGTTACGATTTGAGTTGCCATTTTAGGCCTATAGTTGAATGCAGTTTCACAGTGGATATTATTTGTGGCATAAAGTTTGAAGTAGAAAGATGTAGTATCAATTTTAATCCGTGTCTGTTGATCTGTTCCCGAAATAGTCCATCAAGCAAGTAATTTTTGGACAATTTATCAACACTGTTAAATACATGTTTGGGTATTTTTCATTGGTTAATTCAGCTTCTCCTATTTGGAACAGTCTATGAATATAAGTTGTGGTTGTTAGTATAGCTTATACCAGTGAGATATGCAACAAGCATCCAGTGGTGAGGCTCTGGAACATTGTGCCATTAATCTCAGGTCCGCTCTGAACTAAAATGGTAATACCTGTTAGGGTCCCATCAATTAGTCAAAATTATTTGTATTTGATAGGAATACTTGATGCCATATAATTGTAGATTATTTGTGTTAAGATAAATTACTTGAAGCTATAATTGTTTATTAAGAGGCCGGTTTAGCTCAGTCAGTAGAGCATTCACTTAGGAATTGCAAGGTTCCGGGTTCGATACGGGTCCCCAACTCCATCACGTTCAGAAACATTTTTTCAGACTCCGAGTTGCTGAATCATGGAACAAACTACGTGCATCAGTTGTTTGCTGCCAAAATACTGCATCTTTCAAAATTCCCATGGGTAATTCCTTGTTAAATCATCCAGAAAAAAGTAAAATTGTCACCTACCCGCTTCAATTTTTCTGAAATTTTGTCCAGATGTGGACTATGTTAAAGTAAGACAATCCTTAAAATTTCAGCTTCCAATTCCAAAAATTGACCAAGTTATGTTTTGGGAATTATCATAGTCCACATCTGGACTAAATTTCAGAAAAATTGAAGGGGGTGCGTGACATGGCCTGGATGATTTGACATGGAATTACCTCCATGCTTCCTGTAATTCAACAATACTATACCTGATATCATCCCCTCCACACACACATATACATACGTATATATATATATATATATATATATATATATATATATATATCATGACTATTCACTGTAATTTGTATTTGTAAATGTATGTATTTTTTTATTTTTTTGTATATGCTCGTTTTATTATGAGACTATAAAAAAAAAATCTATCCACTTAATTACAAAACAACACTTTATCTCCTTTAAAATAGTTCCGTTGAGAAGCGACTCACTGAAGAAGACGTTATTCCGATTCCTAGAAACACGGCTGGATGTCTTCAACTGACACAGTCTTCGGTTGATTTGCATAACCTGTTGAATGTTCTTAACCGTTTTCAAATGGTGAACTCAGCTGAGTTTTGGTTTTTGAAAGCAGAAAATAGTCACAAGGAGTCATCTCAGGAGAGTAAGGGAACTCTCGTACCACAGGACTATTCTTTTTGAGCAACAAAAAAAAAAAACAACCAAAAAAAATTCACAAAATTTTCATCGAATAATGCTGCTCAATATTCTTGTTCTATTTTCACGTCACATTTAACCAAACACACCTGTAACAACCCAACATAACTCACCTGAACATGAACTGACTGTTTTCACACATGTTCATGATAAACTTTGGGCTGCTGATTTTCAATCAGGGTATCTAGCCTGAAAAATTAAAAAAAAAAAAAAAAAAAAAAAAAAAAGAATCAGTCCCATTACTCATTCACCATACCTCATATATTATGTATATCATTTTTGCTAATGAAAAAGAGTGAGGAACAAATTCTGAGAGGCAAACATGAACTGACTCTTTTCACACATGTTCATGGTCAACAATGGACATTCAATCAGGGTGGCCATCCTGAAAAATAAAAAAAATCAGTCCCATTACTCATTCACCATACCTCATATATGATGTATATCATATTGTTATAAACATTGTTTTTATTGTTATATGGAGGTCCATGCTGAAATGGCTACTGTTGTAGAGAATGGACATAATGAGATGAGTTAAAATCCTGGATAAGGCTATTTGCATTTCACATAGCTCTAATATCCTTGGGAAAGGTATGCATTCAACTATTTTCCCTCCAGCTATGGATAAATAGTAGGGCAGACTGGGCTCTTCAACCATGGTTAGGCGGCTAGTCTGGGAGAAGGAAAACTCTGAATTCAAATCCATTAAACTGTGTTTATGAAATTGACCTTGTGTCAAATCCTACTCGTGCAGGTTGGGGTTGGGGTTGGTAAATATGTATATCATATTGTTAATGAGAGAGAGAGAGAGAGAGAGAGAGAGTCAAAGTGCAGGTAAATTAAGACTATATGTTGTATTTCAAAAAAAAAAAAAAATTCTAAGTGTACTTTTTTAATTGCTTCCTAAACTGCAAAAATTAGATAATGAAATGAAATTTATTATTAATTAAAAAGAAGATATCTTCAGAAAATGTATTCCATCCATGGACTGCTTAGTTTTTTTCTAAGAGTCCTTATTTGGATCCAATGTTTTTTTTTTTTTTTTTTTTTTCTTTACTCCTTATCACTGGTGTCCAATACAAAATCTAAATATACAAATTATAAAATACTAACAGGACCTATGGATATACCACAGTATGATAATTTCATTATTACAACGTTTGATATGTTTACTTAAGAGCTATTGCAAAATAGTTCAATATGTTAAAAGTATAATAATCTTGATCTAACTCTCTCTCTCTCACTCTTTTTTTCTTTCTTTCTTTCTTTCCTTCTTTTCATTATGTTCATTTTTTTCATTATATCTCCCGAATTCTTATTTCATTTGAATGTTATCACCTCAGCTAAATAATGGCCCATTCCATTTTTATCATAAAGAAAGAAAGGGAAGAAAAAGGACATGTTACACAGAAAAAAATGTAATAAATAAATAAAGAGAGATAGAGGGGAGAGTGCACGAAAGCGATAATGCTAATCTATTTCAATCAACATAATGAAAAGAAGAAAAGAAAAAACAGTGAGAGAGAGTTAAATCAAAATTATTATAGTTTTTACATATTGAACCATTTAGCAATAGCTCTTACATATCAAACATTATAATAAATAAATTATCATATTGTAGTATATCCACAGGTCCTGCTAGTACATATAAAAATATTTGTAAAATAGTCCAAATTGACAGAATTATTTTCTTGGCAATAGCTCTTACATATCAAACATTGTAATAAATAAATTATCATATTGTATATATCCACAGGTCCTGCTAGTACATATAAAAATATTTGTAAAATAGTCCAAATTGACAGAATTATTTTATTGGCAATAGCTCTTACATATCAAACATTGTAATAAAAATTATCATATTGTAGTATATCCACAGGTCCTGCTAGTACATATAAAAATATTTGTAAAATAGTCCAAATTGACAGAATTATTTTCTTGGCAATAGCTCTTACATATCAAACATTATAATAAATAAATTATCATATTGTAGTATATCCACAGGTCCTGCTAGTACATATAAAAATATTTGTAAAATAGTCCAAATTGACAGAATTATTTTCTTGGCAATAGCTCTTACATATCAAACATTGTAATAAATAAATTATCATATTGTAGTATATCCACAGGTCCTGCTAGTACATATAAAAATATTTGTAAAATAGTCCAAATTGACAGAATTATTTTATTGGCAATAGCTCTTACATATCAAACATTGTAATTAATAAATTATCATATTGTAGTATATCCACAGGTCCTGCTAGTACATATAAAAATATTTGTAAAATAGTCCAAATTGACAGAATTATTTTATTGGCAATAGCTCTTAGTATATTCCTGCTAGTACATATAAAAATATTTGTAAAATAGTCCAAATTGACAGAATTATTTTCTTGGCAATAGCTCTTACATATCAAACATTGTAATTAATAAATTATCATATTGTAGTATATCCACAGGTCCTGCTAGTACATATAAAAATATTTGTAAAATAGTCCAAATTGACAGAATTATTTTCTTGGCAATAGCTCTTACATATCAAACATTATAATAAATAAATTATCATATTGTAGTATATCCACAGGTCCTGCTAGTACATATAAAAATATTTGTAAAATAGTCCAAATTGACAGAATTATTTTCTTGGCAATAGCTCTTACATATCAAACATTGTAATAAATAAATTATCATATTGTAGTATATCCACAGGTCCTGCTAGTACATATAAAAATATTTGTAAAATAGTCCAAATTGACAGAATTATTTTTGGCAATAGCTCTTACATATCAAACATTGTAATAATAAATTATCATATTGTAGTATATCCACAGGTCCTGCTAGTACATATAAAAATATTTGTAAAATAGTCCAAATTGACAGAATTATTTTTTGGCAATAGCTCTTACATATATGTAGTATATCCACAGGTCTGCTAGTACATATAAAAATATTTGTAAAATAGTCCAAATTGACAGAATTATTTTCTTGGCAATAGCTCTTACATCAAACATTGTAATAATAAATTATCATATTGTAGTATATCCACAGGTCCTGCTAGTACATATAAAAATATTTGTAAAATAGTCCAAATTGACAGAATTATTTTCTTGGCAATAGCTCTTACATATCAAACATTGTAATTAATAAATTATCATATTGTAGTATATCCACAGGTCCTGCTAGTACATATAAAAAATATTTGTAAAATAGTCCAAATTGACAGAATTATTTTCTTGGCAGTGATGTTGTAACAACATTCTCTTTTTATATTGTGCTTTGTATTGATTTGTCCACTTTGCTGGCTTCACTGTTTGTAGATATTTTTTTTTCCTAAAAGACATGTGGTCAATAATTACTTTGTATTTCTTTCATTGCCTTCTTATTAAATCTCTGCTTCATAATAATTATTTCTCGGTTTAGCTCAGGTGGTAGAGCGTCCGTCCAGGAACCAGAAGGTTCCTAGTTCAATACCAGCCCTTCCCAACTCAATGCATGAGTAGTACAACTTGGATCTGTTCTGTAAAGTGGGGAACTGATGGTAGGTGTGGTGCTCACTTTCTGATGTACAAACAATCTCCCTGGTCTAGCACTAATGAAAAGGGGATAGACTCCCTTGCTATCCAGCTGATACTCATTCACTAAGTTGGTTAGGGCATCAAACTAGGAACCTTGTGGTTCTTAGGTGCATGAATAGCATAGCATAGATCTGTGTGGTAAAGTGGGGAGCTGACGGTAGGTGTGGTGTTCCACCTCAGATGCCAAAACAATCTCCCTGGTCTAGTGCTAGTGAAAAGGGGATAGACTTCCTCGCTGTCTGGCTGATACCGATAATAGGCCACTCCACCAACTTTACTTTTACTATACAGATATTATTTATTATCGATGAAAAAAAAAATTCTTTTTGAGTTAACTGAAAAGAAAGAATATAGAACTAAAATGATTGGTTAATATTTTAATCAAAATTTGGTTAGAAAAAATGGTAACTAAAAAGAATTGAATTTGTCATCCCTCCCCACTTCCAAAAAATATATTATGATTATAATTGGTGGGCCTGGTAGAGAGAGGAGGATCTCTCAAATTATTTTTTGACAAACGAGAAGATAGTCCCTTTGGTTTGAATTCAGAGTTTTCCTTCTCTTAGACCGGTTGCCATATCAAATTTTAAAGTGTCCATTCTGCCCTACTATTCACCTGTAGCTGGAGGGAAAATAATTGGATTTGTACCTTTCCCAAGAGTATTAACGCTATGTGAAATGCAAGTAGCCTCATCCAGGATTTGAACGCATCTTGCCATATCCATTTCCAATGACGGTAACCATTACACCACAAGTGCCTCCATAAATTTATTTGAAAGGATAAAACTAGTCTATTGTCCCATAATTAATATTGAGACACCATTTTTTAAAGCAAAAATAAGACGATTATTCTTTAATTTATCAGAAAGAGAAAAAACAATAAAATTAAATTTTTTTTTTTTTTTTACTGTGTCCATATATCATACTAGTATTGCTGGTAATGAAGATATCTAGTCAAATCCCCACCCTCCAAGGAACAATATTAGCATTAATATGTCTGTCATATACTAACACTAAACAAAACAGAATTAAAGACATCATAAAATCATTTACACCTACAAGAACATTCAATGCATACAATACAACATATGAGTTAACATTCAATGCAGAGTTAACATTCAATGCATACAATACAACATATGAGTTAACATTCAATGCATACAATACAACATATGAGTTAACATTCAATGCATACAATACAACATATGAGTTAACATTCAATGCATACAATACAACATATGAGTTAACATTCAATGCATACAATACAACATATCAGTTAACATTCAATGCATACAATACAACATATCAGTTAACATTCAATGCATACAATACAACATATGAGTTAACATTCAATGCATACAATACAACATATCAGTTAACATTCAATGCATACAATACAACATATCAGTTAACATTCAATGCATACAATACAACATATCAGTTAACATTCAATGCATACAATTTTTTTTCTTTCTCTTTTTTTTCTTATTTTTTTCTACTTTTTTTTCTACTTTTTTTTTTCTTTTTACAAAACATTAACGTTCAATTTTTGAACAAATTGCCTTATCGCATCTCCAAGAGGTTTAACAATCAAATATCAACAAAGAAAGAGAGAAACAAACAAAGACAAGACCGAGTCTGGTGAACACATCAAAGTGGTCAGAGAGGTACAGGACTTGCATTCATTCTCTCTTCTCATTCAGTCATTCTCCTACTATGTACTGCCGAGAGGGGAGGGGCGAAAAACCCCACCTCTCTTTCCAGTTAGGTCTTCTCTTTAAGTTGACTTCACTCCCCAAGTCGCAGGTTCCAACTAATTCGTTTCCAACAACTAACTTTTCAAAAATCCCACTACCCCCACATTCATTCTCGTTTCACATGGGATTTCAAAA
>CM042145.1:92927549-93070049 GCA_023376005.1 Doryteuthis pealeii
CTGATTCTAAACTAACCGATTCTTAACTCTAAACAGCCATTAGTTATAAACGATGAAATCAAAATCCCACTTATTTGAAATGTTGATGGTCATCTTCAAATATTGTTAACATTTTGAGTGGGTGGCACAAATGTTAAATCTTTAACCCGGTGTATTGTCTTAGATATTCTGAGTCCATATTTTGTCCCTATTTCTTTTAGTTTACTCTGCATACTTCTAAAATCCATTATTACCAATCATACAACTACTTTTTTTTTTTTTTTTTCTCCCCCACATCATTCCTTTCCTTTAGCATTGCCTACCAACATGTCTGCCTGTCTCTCCTTCTCACAGATTATGATCCATAGTATTTAGAACAGCAATCTATACTTTCTCCTTCCCCACTCACAAAAAATAAAAGTGGGGAGAAGAAAAAAAAGTTGAAAAATAAGAATTAGAAATTCCAACCAGCTTTGACCAAAGTGCAGTCATTACCAGTGAAGAGACTAGAATTGCCGAAAAGTAGCCGTTAAAGAGGCAAGAGGATATAGCAGTCCACAGGCCTGCAACTTAGTATGGGGAAGGTGGTTGTGATTGTACTGTTCTATACATTAGTGCCAAATATATCTGTAGTAAAGTATTGAGAGTGGGTAGCTGTTGTTTATTTTAGGATCCCCCCTCTGTTATGTCTGTTATAGGCATTTGTTTTCAAATCACAAATAGACTGGTTCTGTCTTAAAGTTTTTAGATGTCAATTGTATTTGAAAGAGAACGAGGAATAATTTGGTTTTGATTTTTATAGATGTTTCAGATTTTCTGTTTCTCTTTCCATTTTTTATTTTTATTTTATTTTTATTTTTTCAATTTTGTGTGTGTATAAAAACATGTGCAATATATAAGTTTAAAATTTCTGTGTTACATAAAAAAAAAATTATTATTATTTTTTTTTTTTTGCATCATCAGCAGCAGTTATATTCATATTTTTTGCTTCTTTTTTTTTATTATTAATTAATTTTTTTTTTTTGTAAATTTTTTAATTAAAAGAAACGTGGAAAGTTGAAAATTTCTGTGTTACATAAAACTTTTTTGCTTTATCAGCAGCAGTTATATTCATATATTCTCTTTTCTTTTTTTTTTAATTAGTTTTTTTCTTATTTTTATTTTATTTTTTGTAACTTTTTTTTAATTAAAAGTAATGTGTAAAGTTTAAAATTTCTGTTACATAAAACTTACTTTTTTGCATTATCAGCAGGAGTTGTATTCATTTTTTTATTATTTTATTTATTCATTTATATATTCATCTATTTTTTGTTACTTTTTGGATTAAAAGGAATGTGTAAAATTGTGATTTGTTCTTTTGGTAAAAGAAAATGCCAGTTTTGATTGTCAACAGACGATATAATAGTTATCATTGTAAGAAATGTATTTGATGAGCTGAATTCAAATCCTGTGTAAGGCTAATGCCCTTGGGGAAAGATATGAACCCTTCTATTTTTCAAAAAAAAAATTTTCAAATTTTTTTTTAATTTAAAAAATTTTTTTTTTATTTCTTTATTTCTTTATTTTTTTTATTTCTTTTTTTTTTTTTTAAAGTTTTGTAACTTTTTTAATTAAAAAAAATGTAAAATTTTGTTCTGTTAGTAAAAAAAAACTCACACATTTTGTTCTTTTGGTTAAAAAAAATGCCACACTCCTCAGTCAGATAATTGAATGGAAGCACACAAGGTATAAAAGTTATCATTGTAAGAAATGGGTTTGATGATCCAGGTTCAAATCCTGGATAAGGCTGTTTGCATTTCACTTCATGCTAATGCCCTTGAGAAAGGCATAAACCATTCTCTTTTTGTCCCAGCTATGGGTAAATAATAAGGCAGACTGAGCTGTTTAGCCTTGATATGGCAACTAATCTAGGAGAAGGAAATTAAACATCAACACCATCTCTGAGCCCTGTCAGCTGAGGTTGTAGAATACACCAACTGCCCTTCTGCAGATAGGCAAGACCCCCCCCTCCCCCCATTGGGGCCACCTGTTGGACATGGGTGGCAACCCATGATGCTTAAAGACGGAATCCTGGTGGCTGAGCAGTCCATGACATGCAACAATCCACTTTGGCTCTTACTTAGGCTAGACGGGTGGTCAGAGAGACTCCCTCCAATCAGTCGGTTGGTCATGTCTAGCCCTAACACCTATATGATTGCCCTTATGACAAACCCTTAGTCCTTTTCATCATATATGTGCTTGTAGACGGTGGCTGAGGGTCTTAGTGCCCTGGGTATGATATTAAATTGCATCTAGTGTGAAATTCCAATTCTGGAGCCTTGGGGAGTGTGGAGTCCCCCTTCATTGCCATTACTCTCAGGTCCACTCTTATCAGGAGTGGTAGTACCTGTTAGGGTAGCAGCTGTATGGCCACTTTCCCCATATCACACAAACCATCCACATGAGATGAACATGACATGCTGGACACTGTTGGAGAATCAAGGACAAACTCATAAGTGACATTCTCCTGTGGAGTCCTGCACATGAGTACATCAGTGTAGTCTGTCCAGACCTACATTAACCAGCTCTGTTCAGATACTGGATGCTGCGCAGAGGACCTCCCAAGGGTGATGAATGATAGGGAATTTTAAGCGAGAGATTGTCATGGATATCTGTGCTACTAGCATGACATGATGATGATGACAATTGTTTTTGCTGGGATGAGGCGCCACACCTATTGTCAACTTTCCACATTACTGCACAGATAAGATAATGCTACTCGTGCACTGAGTTGGCAGGAATTGGTATTGAACCCGGAACCTTGTGATTACCAAGATGAGTGCACTACCATCTAAGCTAAATTGATCAGAGATTTCAGACAATTTTCAATATAATATATATGAGGGTTATTCAATAAATAAGGGTAATTCTTTTTAAAAAAGCAAAATTTTTTTTTTTTTTTTTTCCCCAGAATTTTTTTCCCAAAAAATATTTTAATCTTGAAAAAATATTTGTTTTGAGGCTATTCAAAAATGGCGGCAAATCATACAGTGCTCCAGGCTTGAACAGATGTTTGTCATCAAATCTTTGGTGGCTGAGAAGTGCAAACTAGGTGAAATTTACTGAAGAATGTGTGATGTGTTGGGAGAAAGATATTTTAGTTACAAAAAAAAAAAAAATTTATTAATGGGCTAAACATGGGTTTGCCACTACAAACTCGAGTTGAAAAGACAATCCATGGCATGAAAACAAAATGACTCTCTGGTAAAGAAAAAGTTCCAGGCGCAGTCGTCAATAAAGAAAGTTATGCTGACACATTTTGGGGGCATGAAAGGACCTGTGAGTATTGATTTCCTTAAAAAAGGTGCAAATGTAAACAGTGCTTCCTATTGCCAAATTCTTAGGCAATATTTCACCTTTATTTAGTGAATGACTCTCATATAAGGATATATACACTATCCAGGTTTTTGTAGAGGTCATATTGATAATCATAACATGATTGTCTAATTATGTTAATGCTGACTTCAGCCCCATCAGCTGGGGCTTTAGAATGCACTGACTGCACCTCTGCAGAGGGGTAAGACCCCTCTAAATGGGGCCACCTGTTAGCCATGGGTGGCAACCCGTGATGCTTACGGATGGAATCCTGGTAGATGAACAGTCCTTGACATGCAACACTCCACTTTTGGCTCTTTCTTAGGCTAAACAGGCAGTCAGAGAGGCCCCCCTCTGATCAATCAGCTGGACACGTCAAGCCTTAGCACCTATATGATTGCCACAACCCTGTTGCCCTTATGGCAAGCCTAAACCCTTTTAATCATATGGGTGCTAGAAGACAGTGGCTGAGGTCTTAGTGTCCTGGGAATGACGTTAAACTCTATCTGATGGTGAGATTCCCGTTCTGGATGTCTGGGGGTATGTGGAGCACCCCTTTATCACCATTGCTCCCTGGTGTGGTAGTACTTGTTAGAGTCCCATCTATGGGTTAAATAGGAAAATGTGTTGATAAAAAAAATTGTGTATCCATTATGTATGAATTTATTTCAAAACTTTTTTTGGCATTAAATGATCCACCGAGGTTGATATGCCGTAAAACAAACCAAACCAATGCTGACTTCTCTACCAACTGAGCCACTACTAAACATGATCAACATTTTAAATGCATAATTATTTTTTTCAGTTAATAATTATCAAATTCAATCAGTGTTGGCGCAATTTGTGATAATTACTGAAAATGTCTTTCAAAATTTGTAATTGTTTATTCAGCTGATAACGTAATGATATTTTGTATTATTTGGGTTTTTCTGTCTGTTGTCCTCATCTTTATTGTTTGACAAGAAACACCTAAAGAAGGCCAGAGGTCACCCAGTGAGAATCAGACTCACTAATAATGGTCTGCAAATCAAGCTTGCTAACCATTGCACAATTTGTGATAATTACTGAAAATGTCTTTCAAAATGTTAAATTGTTTATTCAGCTGATAACATAATGATTTTTTGTATTATTTGGGTTTTTCTGTCTGTTGTCCTCGTCTTTATTGTTATATGCAAAACGTTTCAACTGATGTGCTCTCAGCCTTCTTCGGATGTTTCTTGTCAAACTTCTTGTCGACAAGAAGGTTCCAAGTTTGACAAGAAACACCTAAAGAAGGCCAGAGGTCACATCAACCAAAATGTTGTGTATATAGTTATTTACTAAGTTTAGCTTAGATGTGGCACAAGGCCAGAAATATGGAGCGCCCAGTGAGAATCAGACTCACTAATAATGGTCTGCAAATCAAGCTTGCTAACAATTACACCACGTGAGATGCCCAAATGTTGAGTATATAACAATAAATATATGAACAACAGTCCGAAAAATCCAAGTGATACAAATTATCAAGCCTTATCAAAAAAATTCAGATAAATTTTTGTTTAATTCTGCTTGGTTACTTTTTAATGTTTATCTACGAGGGTGAATCAAAAAGTAATGCTATTTTGTTTAGGACAGGTATAATTACCGACGCAGGAACATGTATCATACATCAAAATGAAGCTGGTTCTCTATGCATCACATCCCTACTTCTCTGTATAGTCACCATTTCTCTCAATAGCAATGTTCCACCTTTGAATGAGAGCATGTATCCCTGCCCCTTAAAATTCTGTTGACTGTTCTTTGAGCCACTTCTTCACTATAGATTTCACTTCCTCATCACTAGAATAATGTTTGCCTCTCAAACCCTCTTTCATGGGGCCGAAGAGATGATAATCTGAAGGTGCTAAATCTGGTGAGTTGTCCACTCGAATGAGACGATTTTTTCCCTTGTCATAATGGTTATGTGTTGTCGAGCATTGTCATGAAGAAGGAGGACGGGACGTTGTCAATTGGCAAGTTGGGTCTTACTCGTTGGATTCTTGCTCTGAGCCTCGTTAGGTCTCAATGTTGGTCTTAGTTTTATAAAAAAAAAAAAAAAAAACTTCACATGAAATAAAGAAAATGGCATTACTTTTTGACTACCCTCAGAAAAAAAAAAAATTTTTTTTTTCTTTTTTAGATTTAAAAAAAAAAAAAATTTCCTATGGTTTAATAAAAGAAATTGCATATATTAAATCTTTTTTCTTTTCTTTTCTTCTTTTTCTTCAGAATGCGAGAATTAGATCGGGAGCAAACAGAGAGTTTGATAAATGCAGGTGACATGGTTCCAAAGTCTGAGTCCTGACATTTGTCTCTGGTGCGGACATTCTTTTGTAAATATATTTCAACTTGTGTAGATACCAAAAATTTGTAAGAATTTTTATGAGATGACCAATCAGATTGTTAGCACATGGACATCACTACCAAAAATGGCAACAAAAAAAAAAAATGGAGAAAAAAAAAAATGAAAAGGCGAAGAAAAAAATGTAAACTTTTCATGATAAAATGCATATGCATTCCTCTTGATTCTTTGAATTTTTAGCTTTATCTAAATGTTTATTCCAAGAATAAAAAAAAAATTAAAAAATTAAAATAAAAAATTTTAAAAAATGAAATAGTTTTAAATTTAATTCTTTGGAATTTAGTGTTCTTAATGACCTTTTTTTATCATGATGATGATGATGATGATGACGATGACACCCGAAACTTATATTTCTTATTCTATTGTCCATTTTAATTTTTTCCCTTCTCTCTCTCTCTCTCTCTCTCTCTTTTATTTTTCTCTTTTTGTATTTCTTTGTCCTTTTCACTCCATACATCTTCTCTTCTGTCCTTTTCATTCCCTGCATCTTTTTATTTTTTCTCTTTCACCCTCTCTCCTCTTTAATTTTTTTCCCCTTCATCCGTTTTCTCTTCTCTCCCTCCCTCCCTCTTTTCCTTTTTCTCTTTCTCTCTTCTCCTTCTTTTTATCTTCAGATAAATACTTACTTACCATTGCATTAGTGAATAATTCTTATCAATATACATATTTTATCTACAATGAGCAGTTTCTTTTACAAATTGAAAAAAAAATGGGCAAAATTTTATTTTAACTTATTCTTGTACCATTCCTTCAACCATAAAATATTTGTGAAAATTTAAAAAAAAAAAAAAAAAAGAAAAAAAGATTGATGCTTCATTTAAAACAAAGAAACTTATTTTTTATTATGTTTTTTAATAATTTTTTGTTTTTATTAAATCTTCTTTTCTTGCACTTCACCCTAACAAATTCTTTCCCCCACCCCTGTACAAACCTGGTTGTGTGAATTTTTTTCTTTTCTTTTCTTCTTGAGCTTGGGAAACAAAAAATTATTTTATTGAATTTTATTTTCAAGGATGTGAATATTAAATGTCCATATTAAATAGATAAACAGACACCCCAACAAAAGAATAAAATTCACCATTCATCTCCAGACTGATCCAATTAAAAATATCAATGATATATATGAGAGAGTAAGTAAACAAACAATGTGTTTGTTTTGATATGGCTTTTAGCCAACAATTTTTGAAGGATATGTGCTTAATTGAAGTCATACCTAATTTTGAAAATTAATTAGTTAATAATTAATGAATTTAGGCGGGCATATATGTTCAAATGTAAGGCTAAACAAATCGAGAACATGTTAATTCAAGGTCGAAATGTACATTCAGGGATTGACATTTTCTCGATTTGTTTAGCCTTACATTTGAACATATATGCCCACCTAAATTTATTAATTATTAACTAATTAATTTTCAAAATTAGGTATGACTTCAATTAAGCACATATCCTCAAAAAAAAAAAAAATATATATATATATATATATATATATATATATATTGCAATAGTATATGGTTATCACTTTGTGAGTTAGTGGAGGACCAAGTTTTTGCATTATTATTAGTGAGTGCTCAATATCACTGATAGAGCTATTATATATAGTAGCAGGACCTGTGGATATACCACAATTACAACATTTGATATGTTTACTTAAGAGCTATTGCAAAAAAAGGTCAGTATGTAAAAAGTATAATAATCTTGATTTAACTCTCTTTTACGCTTTCCTAAAAAGGGGGTTGTAAAATATTTACATTGATTTGCCGATAAAAATCTGGGGTGAGGCGTTTAAGATGTCTACATTAATTTGCCGACAAAAAAAGTGACACACGGCTCAGAAAATATGACAAAGGTTCGCTAAAACATAGCGTATATTAAGGCAGGAGGCTGGGATGACATAAGATCAAAATTTCCGAAATATATTCCTTAATTCATAATTTCAATATTACAAATAAAACAAATGTAACTTTTTTTTTTTAAATTCATTTTAATTTTACATTGGGCATTTAAGCAACGCAAGACCATTTGGAATGTTTCATTTTAAAAATTGGGTTAAATAAAATGGGACAAATAAGAAATCTTCGATTAACCAAGCGCCATTGACTTCATGTCTAGGCTACCCTTACATCTATTCATATATAAAGGGCAGTTGTGTGTATATGTATGTCCAGAGGAAACTTCGATAATAAAACAATTAATGACAAAGTAAATATATATACACATTGAATATCACCAGGGCTTGGTTTTTGAGCAAAAATAATAACAATTTGATTTATATTTGTGAAGATAATTAAAAAATAAAATTCAAATGATAACAGCATGGATTTTTTTTTTTTTTTTCAGTTAATATTTTAGATAGTAGACATTAACATTTCTTTTCAGAGTAGCTGGATCAATGCAAGGTCTATTTTTTTTACATAGGGATTTAAATGGGGTAGCTCACAAGGATTCAACTCAAGATTCCATAATAATGGATCTGCAGGACTAACTTAAAAAATTCCCCTCTACCCAGGTGACGCCAGGTAGCCACTGCTAGTATATGTATAAACTAAGGTGTGTCAGAAATTTTGCAATATTTTGATAACTTAATTGCTTTATTCTTTAAGTGGCGACAAAAGCAGCCTCGCATTCAAAATAGAGGCCATCGCGTTGCACCAACTGAAGCCACCTTTCTGACAGTTTTTTTTTATCCCATGCTGATACCAGTTCTTTTTCTTCAAGGCAAAGAACTCCTTCACTGAACCTTCCACCTCCTCTTGGTTGTTGAAGCATTGTGAGCGCAGGAAGTGAGCCATGGATCGGAACAAGTAATAATCCGAGGGAGCTAGGTCCAGACTATATACTGGGTATGGCATCAGTTCAATTCCCTCAAGTTCCTGGAGTTTATTCCGGGAACCAGCACATACACAAATATTACAAAGCTTTTGACACATCCCTAGTATAATCTTTTAATGTAATATACTCAATATTAAACATGTATGTGTGCATTAAAAATACTCGCAAAAAAATGCACTTCCCAGGCACAAGTATTTAAGTTTTAATATAATTGAATATTACACTGAATTAGAAAGATTAATGAAATTAAATAAGAACACAAAAAAGATTACTCTCATTTTTACTTTATTCTAATTGATTTTTAATATAAAATTATACATAGGATTGCTTTTAATATGTTTGAGAATAAAACAATAATATCAGAAATCAATGACACTAAGTAATTATTTGTCAAATCCGGTTTAACGGTATACAAATTATTCACACCATATACCATGTAAACATTTATTTCTTAATGATATAAAACACACATTATAGGATTTTAAACACAATAATATAGGCTGTTTTGAGGTAAATATATCTCTATTAAGGTTAGACCTTAATAGAGACATTGTTAATAAATAAGATGCTAATTAAGATTAAATAATGATTATTTAATAAACATTGAGAATATAACGTAAATAACTTAGGGAATTGTGATGTTGGTGATAGACAGACATACAATCTCTATTATAAAAGATAACTAGAGACATTGTTAATAAATAAGATGCTAATTAAAATTAAATAATGATTATTTAATAAACATTGAGAATATAACGTAAATAACTTAGGGAATTGTGACGTTGTTGGTGATAGACAGACAGACATACAATCTCTATTATTATAATAAGATTTTATTCTACCTGTCCTATGATAGTTCTTACATCTTCATATAAATTCTATATACTAAATATAACAACTATTATAGGAAAAAATAGTATACACTGAAATATTTTATTTAAAAGAATGAACTGATAAAATGCCTGATATTCAATTATAACTTTTAAAAATCATATATTAAAAATTGATATAGAAAAATGCCTTTTTTTTTTTTCTTACCAACGATTTTGTACAGCATTGATGTAATTACTACTACTACTATTATTATTATCATTTCACTCCTTGCAAGTTTTTCACACCAGTGTAAGTTGATGGTCTTTCACTGGAGTCTGAGGACAACAAGTCTCTTCAGGTCTCCAGGACTCTTCTGAGTATTCTAGCTGTTAATAAAGCTGTTGTCTTTTATTATTGTTAATATTATTATGTCCAATTTTGGGAACATTCTAGTTGGTATAAAACAGGGTATAAATTTTGAAATAAGAATATTATGTGATTTATATACTAAATGTAATAAGTATTATAGGACAAAGGTAGTATAAATTGTGAAATTGTATTTAAAAGTAGAATGAACTGGTAAAATGTTGGTCATTTATAACTTTGAAAATTCATATAATAAAAAAAGAATTAATATTTGAGAATGAAATGCTATTTACATTGTTTTGTGTCATATGATAGTCTATTAAGAACAGGTATAAATTTAAAATGTACTGTGAAACTGAAGGTTTTTTGGGGGCGGGGGGTTGTTTTATACCAATGATTTTGTGCAGCAATGATGTATTACTACTTAGAATTTTTCACATCAGCTGTAACTGTATTATTATTTCACTACATGAGTTTTTCACACCTGCCTTAGCTGGTGGTTCACTGGAGGCTGAGTGACAGCAAGTTTCCTCAGGTCTCCAGGACTCTTCTGAGTATTCTATTTTATTATTATTATTATTATTATTATTATCATTTCCAATTTTGGAATCATTTTTAGCTAGTATAAGAAATGGTATAAATTTTTAAAAAATAAGCATATTATAGAATTAATAATAATGAAATTTATTGCGTACAGTGCTCAGGTGCATCACAACTCATCAAAGGCTCATGTATAGTACATAGAATAATGTACTAATGTCAGGAAAATGAATAGCGTACAGTAATAATATGCACCACAGGTGCACCACAATTCATTAAAGTACATAGAATAATGTAGTAATGTAAGGAAAATGCTCAGGTGCACCACAACTCGTTATAGTTCATAGAATAATGTAGTAATTTCAGGAAAATGAATAGCGTACAGTAATAATATACATGTATGTGTGCGTGTGCATGTATATGTGTATGGAGGGGTGATATCAGGTATAGTGTTATCAAATTACACGAAACATGGAGGTTTTGGCTGAGTTCTGAATTTAAATGTAGCGTGAAAGTGGGAGACAATTTTCTTTCAAATGAAATCCTTTACTCTGACAGACATGACCCAACTTGTCTGTTTTAATGGACTGCTACAATAAGTTATAAGAATTGTCTTTCTTGCAATTCTTTCTTTCTTTTTTTGTTTTTTGTTTTTGTTTTTGTTTTGGAACAATGAAAGTAGAAATGTCAACAGATTTTGAAAGGATGAAGACAAAGGAAGTTATTATTTTCCTTGATTATTGTTGTCAAAGTTCCCTTAGAAGAAAAGAAAATTCTCAGAAATACCAAAAAAAAAAAAAATGAAATTTCTTAGAATATTCTTTTCTTTGGTTTGATATACTAATTTTTGATTAGTTCTTTGCCAATGGCTTGAAAGCAGTTGTCTGAGGAAAATAATCACTTCCCACATATGTCGAAGCCATTGAAGTTCCATTAAAATTTACGGCAATAATAATAATAATAATAAAAAAAATGGTTCAGTTTTTTTTTTTTTTTTTTTTGTATTTTGTTTTGTTTTTTTTTGTTTGTTGTTTTATTTTTTTGTTGTTATTTTTTTGATTTTCGTTTTGTTTTATACTGAAAAAGGGAAAAAAGATCATGTGCTTGGTATAACAGACAGCAGAATTATCCATTTTGAAAAGGCAATTCCATGAAGCAGCTGTAATGGACTAACAAAAAAACATGAATAAAAAACATATATATGTATATACATATATATATATATTTATATACACCATTCTTTTTTCTGTTCTTTTATTTTATGAAGTGCGCTCAATATTGTAAAAAAATAGAAATATATTAATAATAATTATAATTATAATTAATAATCAATGTTTTTATTTAATAATCCATGACAGCTGCTTCTTGTTCAATGCAATTATTCAAATGGATATTTCATGTTCAGTCCAATTAGTCAAATATATGAGAGTATGCTGAACAGTTTTGGGACCAACCAAGAAAAGAAGGAACGGTAATTGTATTTGTTTTAAAGTTTGTTTTATTCTAACAATGAAACTTTAAATTGCAAAACTTATTTTGAAACTTTTTTAATATTTAATAGTTGTCTCCCTTGAGAAATTATATCGACTAGGGTCAATGTGAATGCAGACTCTATACTGTGATATAGCAAATTGAATTAGAAATTATCATTATCTATTCTATTTTTGCCTTTTTTTTTTTAATAACGTTTCTAATTATAAAATATTGACTTATGTTTGGCTCACTCAGTAGAGCATCCACCCAGGAATTGCAAGATACCGGTTTCAATACTGGTCCCCACCAACTCAGCACGAATAACACTGCTTGAGTTATCTGATCTGTGCAGTAAAGCATCTGTAAGCTGATGGTAGTTGTGGCACTCCACTTCAGCAAAATAATCTTCTTGGTCTAGCACTAGCAAAAAGGGGACAGACTCCCTCGCAGACTTTACTTTGCTATTAGTTTTAATTGGCTCTGTCGGGTGTTTGGAATGGTAAATTTAAAATTTCAGAATTCATCATATAATTGTTATTAGTAAAAAAAAAACTTAGATCTTAATATAAAAATATTTAAAGTACTTTTCATTATTAATATTAAAATATTACTGTGGACCTTTTTTTTTTTTTTCAAAAAGAAAAAAAAGTTTTTTTTAAAGATTAATGATTTATTAGTTTATGAAAGAATAATCACTATTATTATTGTTATTCTTTATTATTATTATCATTATTATTATCATTTTGATTATGGTTGTTATTACTTTTAAGTAATCATTATCATTCATTCCATTACCCATTTATGACTACTATTGTTATTATCATTGCTATTATTACTATCAAAAGAAATATGTATAAAGATTAAACCGACAGAAAATATAATTGCGGCACCTTGAATACATGTTTCAACTAAAAGATACAGGTGATATAGCTGGATTACAATAAATGACAACATATAAATATTAATAGATGCACAGGTTCCAAAATAAGGGGTGTATCAATAGTACTGAGACCCAATGTACATATTGTATCCAGAGAAAAATTGGCATTGTCCTCTGTGGTGTTGCAATTTTATTCTCTGTCATTTAATGTGCAGATAGAGGAATTATGTACATTTAATCAAATTGAATTACCACAATCAGAAAACTCAGCAAACACTGTGTATGACATATGGAACACTGGACATCTGTTTCGACATTATTTGGTTTCCTCAGCAGTGTTATCATGTGATGAGCTTGAAGACAAATTAAGGTTATTCAGCTGCGCGTGATTTCCATGATTATTCGTGTGTTGCATGGGCTGGCGGCCCAGGGGCAGAGTTTTGGCTCTATGGTTGCTGGTTCAATCTCAAGTGATGAAGATTGTGGTATACACTGCTGAGGAGACTAAATAAGGTTGAAACAGCGGTCCAGTGTTCTGCATGTCATACAAGGAGTTTGACAAATTTTTTTGGTTTAGTTAATTTAGTTTTTAATTATTGATGATTAATTATTTTCTATCTGTTTATATTATTGTTTGTATTGTTAAGAAAAGAAGAATAACAATGCAAAGTTTGTAAAAAAAATTAAAATTTTAACAATAAAATACATATATAGAAATTTAGTGTTTACTGTTATATTTAATTAAAAATTTGGGGGCCTTTTTTTTTAGATTAACATTTTGGGGTCTTTTTTTTTTTTTAGATTTTTTTTTTTTTTTAGATTAAAATTTTGGGGTCTTCTTTTTTTTTTTTTAGATTAAAATTTCAGGGTCTTTTTTTTTCCTTAAAAAAAAAAACAAATAAAAAAACTCATGCATATCCAAAACTGTATAAATATATATATATATCATGACCAAGTAGTAATTTATTTTTACATATTTTTAAAACATTAGTTGTTGATAATACCCATAATCTCTTTCTCTCTCACATACACACACACACATATACACATACATGCTCACATATATATAAATACATACATATATACCTCTTTTGTATTTTTATTTTTTTATAAGACATTATGTTTATATGATGTGCGCGTTTACTTGTTTCTTTGTACAAAAATAAACAAATAAAGAAAATAAGTGAATAAAAATAAAAAGACCAAAAACTTAAAAGAAGAAAGAAAAAAAAATGAATAAAAAGGTTTAAATGACTGAATGAATTTTTGAGTCTTTGACTCGGCATTGGTTTGATGTTCAAATACAGATTGTATTTTTTTGGCAATATAGATTGATCTCTTAGACAAGTCTTTCACTCTCTTTTGTAGTACTAAACCTGCAATAACTGTAATAAATTCTATAATCAAATACTCATGTCTTTATTTTTATCATTTTTATTTGTTATATATTATTTTTATTATTTTTTATTATGTATATTATATTATATGTATATTATATTATATATATTATTATATATAATATTAATATATTAAATATATATATAATATTAATATATTAATATAATATTAATATATAATATTAATATAATTAATATAATATATATAATATAATATTAATATATTAATATAATCAATTAATATAATTAATTAATATATTAATATAATCAATATAATTTGTTTATATGTAAATATTAATTTATTAATATAATATAATATTAATATATTAATATAATATTAATATATTAGATATATATTAAAATATATAATATTAATATATTATATATAGTAATATATATTATTATATAAATTTTAAAAAAATCATTTTTATTATTTTTATTTGTTGTATTATCCAAGAGTTGAAGACGGCATGTAGTGAAACTCAGCCCTATCAGCTGGGGCTTTAGAATACACCAACTGCACCCCTGCAGAGGGGTAAGAGGTTCCAGTTCTGGAGGTCTGTGGAATGTGGAGCACACCTTCATCATTTTTCCCTGATCCACTCTGACCCGGAATGGTAGTACCTTTTAGGGTCTCAACTATGGGCTAAATAGAAAAATATGTTTTTATTAAAAAAATAAATTGAGTATCCATTAAGAATGAATTTATTTCAAAACTTTGTCAGCATTAAATGACCCACCAAGGTTGATATGCCGTAAAAGAAAACTAACAAACAAACATGTAGTGAAACTTGTGTGTGAGATATTTTAAGTGGAAAGCAGCTGCACAGACACCAGTCCACTATCTTGTCAGTCCTGCAGTTGGTCCAGTGGCAAGGGAAAAATCTTAGATGACTGAACTGCCGAGCTGCTGCAGGGTGCTGTTTCGGGTAGTATTGAGTCACTTCATGAGAGGCAAGTCTCCCCAGAAGCTCCAGCGCTTGCACCCAATCGCTGGGTTGTGTTGGGGATTTATATGAATAGTAAATACCCCAATGCTACTACTATCTATGTGGATGGCCGTTGGCTCCCATGGAGCTCATCCGCCCTTTGACAGCTCTTGTTTTTAATGATGCTGGATATCCACACACCCACCTCCACAGACAGCAAATCCAGAATAGGACTAATCAAGGACATGGAGTAATGTCATCATCGTCTGTGATGGACTGCTAAAAGGAAAGAAAAGGATTATCCAAGAGAGTATAAAAAGTGGAGTGGTAAGAAAAGGAGTTAGAATCTCTAATGCAGTCAGTGTATTAAACCTCCTGGAAACTCTTATCATACTTATCGGACCATCATACTTATCATACTTATCGGAACTAACCACCAAACCAATATAAACACAATGCTTCAAATAAATTATTTTATATACATATAACTATTTTATAGACAAGGTGTGTCATAAAAGTGCTGAGTTTAAAGCTGTATTTACGAAGATAGAAATGAACAATGAATGGAACATTAATTTTATCAGAATACAAGGTGTGCCAAAAAGTTAAAAAAATCTTGATACAGGTTATTGAATAGCTTTAATAAGGAAGACACATGAAGCAGTGTTACCTTTTTGCTTCAGATAAGTAGGACCATGCAACCATTAAGCACCCCAGGTGAGAGCTGTTTTGAAAGGAACACATTTTGCTTTGCACCGCAAACTCACAAACAACAGGCGATTTTTTTTTGCATTAGAATTTCACTGTAAGATTTTTGAAAGTTTGTTCATGTATATTTACAACCCAAAGGCATGTTTTTATACTAAAATAATTTTAGACTATAATAAAAACAATAGGAATTTTTTAAAGTTTTAAAAACTTTAAACGAAAGACACATTTTTGTATGAAAGACGCATTTTTATATTAAAATAGTTTTTATTTAATCAGAAGAGAAATGCAGATATGTTTATTTAAATGAAAATAGTTTTTATTTACAAAATATTTTTTATGTTTATTTAAATGAAAGGATGTTGAGACCAAGTAACTAATAAATAATTATTTTTTTTTATTATAATTGAAAACTATTTTAGTATAAAAACGTGCCTTTCGTTTGTAAATATACATGAACAAACTTTTTAAAAATCTTACAGTGAAATTCTAATGCGAAAAAAAATCGCCTGTTGTTTTGTAAATAAACAACAGGGAGTTTACAATGAAAAGCAAAAGGTGTTCCTTTCAAAACAGTTCTCACCTGGGATGCTTATTGGTTACATGGTCCTACTTATCTGAAGCAAAAAGGTAACACTACTTCATGTGTCTTCCTTATTAAAGCTATTCAATAACCTTTTAAACTTATATATATATATATATATATATATATAAGGTGTGTCAAAAAAGTATCAAGATTTTTTAAAACTTTTTGACACACCTTGTATTCTGATAAAATTAATGTTCCATTCATTGTTCACTTCTATCTTGGTAAATACAGCTTTAAACTCAGCACTTTTATGACACACCTTGTGTATAAAATAGTTATATATATATAAAATAATTTATTTGAAGCATTGTGTTTATATTGGTTTGGTGGTTAGTTTTGAAGGCTATCACAATGCAAGTGTAAAGAAAAAGGAGGTAACTATGATGTTGTTCGTTTACCTTTGATTCATTTTCTTAATGAATAGATCCTAGCCACAGGGCAACAGCTCCAGGACTCCAGCTTTCAGAAATTTTCTGATGAAGGGATCCTTATCCTGAAATATTAATAGATTATTAAAGATTCACATAGTGCTAATACCTTTTCATATCCAGTGATATTGATATGACTTTCCTGATGTAGCGTAATTATTATGGAATTCAGGAACTGAAAAATAAAATGGTAATCGGATTTCTGGAGAAGGAGAAGAAAAAGAAATAAGAACAGAGGTTAAAGTTTGAACTCAACTGACCAACCAATGACCCCGGAAATAGATTTAAAAACAAAAACGGAAGTTCTGGGTTTTGACCGGAAACGGATGTGATGCCGGGACGAGAAATGGAAGAGAAGTAAAATTGTCCGTTTTTCGTCCAGACTTCGTAGGAGGCGGATGGGGCTTTCCCAGTTCCCCCGTATGGGTTTCGCATAGTACTACCTAATATGATTTAGGATATTTGGCTGTGTCCTCTCTCTCTCTCTCTCTTTCTCTCTACCTTTTTTTCTCTCTGAAAAAGAACCCACGAGCCTAGGAATAAATAAACAGTCCCTCGTGACTATACAACTTGTGCGTGTTGTTTCTGAACTAACAACTACTACTACTACAACTCGAACTTGGCTCTATGCGACATATATCGTTTTGGTACACCTGATATGAAATCTTCAAATTAATAAAAATCAGATTGAAAGAGGCAAAAAATGCTGAAATGAATTTAAATTTATATCTGAACTAAGATATTCATTTATTCATTTATTTATAATACACTTATAAAGATTTGCATATATATTTTTACATATTATAAGTTCATTTGAGTTCTCAATTTTGGTTGAGTCCTATGAAGGAAACTCTCCAAGGATACCGTCCACCTATAAAATTTCAATATATATATTAATACTTGTGTTCCTTATTTGTACAACCATTATCATCTTACAACGCCCTCTGGTTGAAAATTAGACCATCCCAATCATCAAAGATGAAATGCAAAAATGTAAATCCTGATTTCTGGTGTTGCTTATCTACTGAATTTTCATTTCTTAAGAGTGTTGTCACCTCAGGTGAATAATAGACCATTCCATTTTTTTTATAAAGAAAGAAAGGAAAGAAAAAGGATATGCTACACAGTAGCATGCTAGTGTAATTATATTTCTTTAACAAATTAAGTCTTAAGTCAGGTTTTGTTCATCGTAGATAAAGATCTTAAAGAAATAACAAGAAAGACATTGATATATTCTATAGTTTATACGAGGGTGAGTCAAAAAGTAATGCCATTTTCTTTATTTCATGTGAAGTTTTTTTTATAAAACTAAGGCCTACGTTGAGATCCTAACGAGTCTCAGAGCAAGAATCCGATGAGTAAGACCCAACTTGCCAATCAACAATGTCCTCCTTTTGCATGACAATGCTCGACCACACACAAGCATCAGGACGAGAGAGAAATTCACCTCATTTGGGTGGATAATTTTACTGCATCCTCTATACTCACCAGATTTAGTGCCTTCAGACTATCATCTCTTCAGCCCCATGAAAGAAACATTATTCCAGTGATGAGGAAATGAAATCTGTAGTGAACAGGTGGCTCAAAGAACAGTCAACAGAATTTTACAGAGCAAGGATACATGCTCTCATTCGAGGTGGAACATTGCTATTGAGAGAAATGGTGACTATCTGGTGAAGTAGGGATGTGATCCACAGAGGACCAGCTTCATTTTGATGTATGATACATGTTCCTGTGTTGGTAATTATACCTGAACTAAATAAAATGGCATAACTTTTTTACTCACCCTCGTATTTCAGTAGATTTCCATATAAAATGAAATTCTCAGTTGGTAGAGTATTTGCCGATGAATCAATGTTCAATACCAAACCATGCCTAGTCAGTGCATGAGTAGCACAGCTTGGGTAATCAGATCTGTGTGCTAAAATTGTGGATGTAATGAAAATAACATAGCTCGAAACTCAAAGCATGCGCGGACGAGTCTGGCTTGCAGGGTCATCGCGGGGAAAGAAATATGGCTGCTGTAAGCACTATATTTAACGATGGGCAATCTCGAACCAGCGAGAATGGGATTGCACGTATGCAAATTCTCTCGAGATCGGGCGTGCATATAAGCATACGGCGACGGCTAGAGGGAGCGTCAAACGATTACGTACGATGACTACAAAAAAGCTGGCAGTAGCATTTTGGCTCTTGCGACGGGTGGATGAGGCATTTTCGAGATAGATTTTGATTGTTGGTGAGCAGAGTGCAGCATAGTTGGGAGAACATTATTACTAGAAAAATATCTGGGAATTGATGGTAGGTGCGGTGTTACACCTCAGCAAAATATTCTCCCTAGTTTAGCACTTGCAAAAAGGAATAGACTCTTTCGCTGTTTGGCTGATACCGACAATAGGCCACTCAACAGACTACTTTTTTTTTTTGCTGTCACTGTAAAGTGGGAAATTGATGGTAGGTGTGCTGATCCACCTCAGACGCAAAAATAATCTCACTGGTCTTTAGACTCCCCCACTGTTTGGCTGATTCCAACAGTAGGTCACTCTGCAGACTTAACTTTTACTTTTATTTGAAATTTGGTGAAAAAAAAAACATAAGTAAAGTTGAATGTTACTCGTGAAACATTACATTATTCCTACTAGGACATGCAAGAAAAAATAAATGAAAATTTCTCAAGATTTTTTTCACTCTTTCTTTCCTGTCTTTTAAATAACAGAATGTGTAGGGACCCGTTTTGTTTGGTTAGTGTATGGTTGAGGAGTTGAAGATCCGAGTTATGGGTCCCTACAATTTATATGTATAAGGACTACGGAAAATGTAGTTTCCATAGGTAACAAAAGAAGAAGACATTGATAAAGGAAACAAACTTTATATACATAAATACAATTAATATAGTTTCATTGTTCTTTCAGTGGTGTTGCAGTCTGATTGTGTCTGTGTATAGTTGTGTGTGACAACTGTGATATGGTGTTTATATTAGTGTAATTGCTTGTGTCAACATATTAGTAGTTTGTCTGTGATTGGAACTTGTGATTGAAATAGGAGACGAAAAGATATACGGACCTGTTGAGTCGTATTTGATGTTTTTGGACGTTCCCACTGTCAAGTTAGGAGCATCCTCTCCAACCCTGTTGAGTCAGGAAGAGCGAAAGCTCCTCACTGTCTCTGTGTCTCCTTCTCTTTCAGCTAAATGGGCCTTTTTATAATTTTCTTATTGTCTATTGTGATCATTAAGCTAAAATATTCCTCAAATATCAGGTGATTTGCAATGATGCAATATCGAATGATTTTGATATCTGTGGAATTCTGGTGACGTAAATTATCGGATGAATTTAAACCATTGTTTCTATTGTTCCTAAAATATTTCTAAACTAATATTCATTCGATTTTCTTTTGTTTACCTAATTCTAAACTCATGACATACCATTGTAACTAGTTATTTAAGAAAACTTAATTATTTTAATTTGGTTAATTCCACATGCCGTAAAAATATAGGGGCCAATCCCTATAAATGTCATACAATATACCTGCAGCCATTTTTGTTTTCTCATCTATCATACTTATAACCTTCTGTTTCTTGTCATAAGTGATTATATATTGTAACTACAAAGATCTATTCTTACCTGGCACAGGAGCTTCAGCTCCACATCAGGTGGGTGAGATAATGCTAGTCGCTTGGTTCCAGGAGGCCTTCCCCCTTGGTAAATACAACTACAGTCTATGGCAAAGTATTCTAGATCTAATATTTGTAAGCAAAGTCTTGAAATAAAGGTGAATATTTGATAAGTTTTGTGTTCGAATGCAACCTATCTGTGGGTCACCGCAAATATCCACTTTAAAAACTACAAATTAGTGGTGTGACCTATCCACTGGTGTGACCTATCCATGAGTATATACGATAAAAGTTTCATGTGTGAAAAATATCTTTATTGTATGCTTAAAACCTACATTGCAATTTTCACATCATAGTTCACCAATGTGAAACTATTTTAGGTAATTTTTATCAGATAACACTTTCTTTGATACTAAATCTTGCACATGGGTTAAGAAAGACTTTATCTCCAATGCAATAATTACTAATATGGATCTGTGAGAAAGTCTAATTTGGTGTTTGTAGTCACAGCTGTTAAATGGAGAAAAAAGAAAAGAAAAGCTAACATGCCTTGAATTGAGAGAATTAAGATTTTTATGAAAAGTCTTAAGTGACCTAAAAAAAAAAGACAAAATCTTTTTACTTAGATTGAAGCTTTATTTTATTTTGAAAGTATCATTGCTGGTGATGCAGATAGTCAAACTTAGAATTTAATTTCTCTCTTTTTTAGACTGGTTGGTTGATTGGTTGGTTGGTTGTTGGTTGGTTGGTTTGGTTGATTGGTTTTGGTTGGTTGGTTGGTTGGTTGATTGGTTGGTTAATTGGTTGATTGGTTGGTTGGTTGGTTTATTGGTTGGTTGGTTGATTGGTTGGTTAATTGGTTAATTGGTTGGTTGGTTAATTGGTTAATTGGTTGATTGGTTGATTGGTTGGTTGATTGGTTGGTTGATTGGTTGATTGGATGTTTGATTGATTGGTTGGTTGGTTGGTTGGATGATTGGATGTTTGATTGATTGGTTGATTGGTTAGTTGGTTGGTTGGTTGATTGATTGGTTGGTTTATTGGTTGGTTGGTTGGTTGGAAGGTTGATTGAATAAGAATAAGAGGTGGACACAAGGATTCAGCAATACCAAGTCAACCCAAGTTAACCTGTGGGGATTAAAATAAAATTCAAATAAAAAAATAACAAACTCCCATGAGCCTTTACTGGAAGAACCCTTCTAGCATGAGCAGGAAAAATGATCCACTTCCGACCTCCAAGACAATCTCTCAGCCATTTGAGTTCAGGCCTTAACTGCGTCTAGTCACTACTACTAGCCAGGGAGAAATTTCCTTTCCATGTCGCGGCTATTACCAGTGAATAAAGCCTAAATCATAAAACTACCTTTTGTCTTTGTCTCTTCCTTTTCTCTCTGTGAATTCCTTTTCCATGCGACCACCAAATAAGATTGGGTTAAAAGCAAACCCTAGGAACACGCCACCAAGAATAACCACAGTCACCTTTTAAACCTAAAGCACAAAACCTCTCATTACCCCAAGAAGAAGAAGACCAAAGGAATCTGACCGTCTTAGAAGTTATAAGTACATAAGTAAAATAAGAAGAGTGAAAATAAATGTCATGCAACATATTCCTAATGATGTGCATATGTTTTCTCATCTATCATACTTATAAACTTCTATTTCTTGTCATAAGTGATTATATATTGTAACTACAAAGATCTATACTTACCTGGCACAGGAGCTTCAGCTCCACATCAGGTGGGTGAGATAATTCTAGTCGCTTGGTTCCAGGAGGCATTCCCCCTTGGTAAATACAACTACAGTCTATGGCAAAGTATTCTAGATCTAATATTTGTAAGCAAAGTCTTGAAACAAAGGTGAATATTTGATAAGTTTTGTGTTCAAATGGGACTTGTAACTAGCCAGATTATAATGCAACCTTATCTGTGGGTCAACCGCAAATATCCACTTTAAAAACCACAAATTAGTGGTGCGACCTATCCATATATGCATAATTTGTCGAGTGAAGGCGTTTTTATCGACAAATCACTTTTTTTTTAGTGGTTTGAAGGCGTTAAAAGTAAGCCTTATTTTTATCAACAAGTAAATGTAAATATTTAGCCCCCCGCTAAAATATTTTAAAGAGGGGGAGGCTTAAAATATTTACATTTACTTGTCAAAAAAAGATTGGAGGGAGTAAAATATCGCATTAAATTTTTAGTTAAAAACGCCTTAAGCACTGGTTGTTCTTTTTTTAATATTTTCAAAAATATGGCTTACTTTTAACGCCTTCAAACCATTAAAAAAAAATAAATAATAATTTGTCGATAAAAAATGCCTTCAATCGACAAATTAATTTTCATATACAGCAGGCACCGCTTCAGATAGGGACTTCATTCGTAGGTGGGGTTGTTTTTTCAGCTATCACAGCCTAGCATTTTTTAAGGCAGGAGGCCGGGACGCAATTTTATGAATAAGTAAGTAAAGTAAAGTCGTTGTGGCGGCCTAATGTCGGTATCAGCCAATCAGCGAGGAAGTCTATCCCCTTTTCAATAGCGCTAGACCATGGAGATTATTTTAGCGTCTGAGGTGGGGCGCCACACTTACCATCAGCTCCTCACTTTATCGCACAGATCCCTGTGCTATTCATACGCTAAGTTGGCGAGACCAGTATCGAACCAGAAACCTTGGGATTCCTAACCAAACGCTCTACCGACTGAGCTAAACGGGCTGGGACACAGTGGATCTGGGAGTAATGGCAAAAGAAGTGGTTAGTTCACACTCCCCAGCACTCCAGAACTGGAGCCTCATCACCAGATGCAGCTTAATTTTCAGAACACCCTCCACTTTTGAGGTGCCTCAGGCACAGGGCAATACACTCAGCCTTGTCCCCTTTACCCGAGGGTGCAGGTGCTGCCTGGGGAGACAGCCCCCCTGGGATAATCAGAGACTTGGAAATAATCTAAATAACCCATAACAATAAAAATGTATAAACAACTGTTTCTAGTGAGGTTTTATTTACATTGTAATTTTTATTACTGTTATTAACACTCTTTAATCTCAATTATTTGTATCAGAAAAGGGGAGAAAAAGACAACTGTCATCTTAAAATTAATGCTCTGTTGGCCAACCACAGTATGAAAATAGGTCACAGCTGTAAACATCTTTTTTTTTTTAATTCAAAAAATACCACTGATTTATTTTAGGTTTTTCTCAACAGCAGCTAAATTTCTGTTTCCTTTTTTTCAAGTACACACACACACACAGACAGACAGACAGACAAACTGACACACACACACACACACACACACACACACACACATATATATATATATATATTATTATTATTATTATTATTATTATTGAGAATTTTTGTCAAATTTCAAGGGCAAAGCTGACATTTTTTCTTCAGGTTACATTTGATGGATAACTTGCTTTTAATTTAATTCATATTTTTCTTTCTTTTCTTTCTTTTTTTCATTAACCTTATATATATATATATATATATATATATATATATATATATACATACATATATATATATATATATATATGAGAAGTAAATACATAAACGATGTGTTTTGATATGGCTTTTTTAGCCGACAATTTTTGGGAGAATGTGTGCTTAATTGAAGTCATACCTAATTTTGAAAGTTAATTAATTAATAATTAATTAATTAGGCGGGCATACCTATTATATATAAATAGGTATGTCTGCCTAATTAATTAATTATTAATTAATTAACTTTCAAAATTAGGTACAACTTCAATTAAGCACATATTCTCCCAAAAATATATATATATATGTGTGTATTTGGGCAACATTTTGGTGGACTTATCCACGAATTCCACCCAAACATTAAAAAGTTGGCAATAAAACTCGAAAAGATATATATATATATATATATATATATATATATATATATATACATACATATATTTATATATACCCAGACTTTTAAAAAATATAGCCAGGCCTTTAAAATTTGGCTATGTGTAAAAAAGGAGAGAAAAAAAATTCAATCAGTCTTTTAAAGGCTGCACAAAATAAGTAGGTAAAAATCATGTGTTGGTAAATATTAAGAATAAATTTAGAAAAACAAACTGCATAATTTTAATATTTTTACTCAATGAAAAGTTTGAAAAGGTGGCAGGTCATATTTTAAAAAAAAATTCCTTCTCCCTAATAAGATTAAAATTCTGGCTTATAGGATCAGTTATGTCATTGCTTCTCTGTTGTTCTTGCTGATGAATATCACATACCCAGCACTAGATGTGGTCCAGACACATACACGCACACAAGATATATATATATATATATATATATATACAAGGTGTGTCAAAAAATATCAAGATTTTTTTGTAACACCTAGTATTCTGAAAAGAAATAATGTTCCATTCATTCTTCATTTCTATCTTGGTAAATAGAGCTTTAAACTTGCTACTTTTTTTACACACTTTGTATTCTGAAAAAAATTAATGAATGGAACGTTATTTTTTTTCAGAATACAAGGTGTGTCAAAAAGTACAAAAAATCTCGATACTTTTTGACACACCTTGTATATATATATATATATATATATATATATATATATATAAGGGTTTCGTGTATCCTTCACATATTTGGTGTCAAGGTTATAAAAAATAAAAGTACTGGGTTTTTTTTTGTAGTATGAGGGAATGGTGAAACTAATTCAAATTATTAGTTGCATCATTCTCTTATGCTTAAAAAAAACCCAGTACTTTATTTTTTATAACCTTCACACACACACACACACACACACATATATATATGTATATATATACACACACACATATATGTAAGTTGAAAAATGGAAATGAATCCGACAATATATATATATATATATATATAAAAGATTTTTCATCTGGTCTATAAAGATGAAAATTGCATCTTTAATATGGATATATCTTTGAGATATATCTATCCCATTAGGGTTAAAATTGTTAATGAAATAATTTTCCAGATGCGTCCAATTTGAAATTTCCATGTGTGAAATACTGTTGCATATGGAAGAAAAATCTTCCTGTGAAGAAACAAAGAGAAAGATAAAGAAATATATTTAAAAAAAAGGGAAAAACGGAAGAAAAATCTTCCGGTGAAAAAACAAAGAGAAAGATAAAGAAATATATAAAAAAAAAAAGGGAAAACGGAAGAAAAAATCTTCCGGTGAAAAAACAAAGAGAAGATAAAGAAATATATAAAAAAAAGGAAAACGGAAGAAAAATCTTCCGGTGAAAAAAAAAAGAGAAAGATAAAGAAATATATAAAAAAAGGAAGTCTGTCCGTTATCAGATCAAAAGATAAAAAAATGCGTGGGCATATTTATCGTATATAAAGGTTAGTGGATTTCGAAGGGCAGTCAGTCCGCAGCGAGTCAGCCGTGAGCATAACCTCGTCACCTTCCATCACCAACTCCCTCGGGCATTTTCATTGTGAACACTCTGCACCCCTCACCACCCACAAACCGAAAAAAAATAAAGACGGGTCATATTTTTATATACACGTGTCTGTGGTTTCATTGAAGTCCAGCAGCAGGCTATACAACAATACAGATATCCACACTTTCAGTTAATATTTTCTGAGACAATGAGATTTCTGGATTATCAATATTTGGATGAGGAAGGCTATCAGATTATGGATAATAAGATTAACCCTTTCAATGCTCTTGAACATCAAATACCTTTTCATAAATAATGTCAAGCTACTGGCTTATTCTATGAGTAGATTAATACTTAATGTTGATAATGTTGATAATATTAACATTACTCTATAACATTAATATTTAATTATTATATTATTATACTAGCGAGACTTGTGAATATACCACTGTCTAATAATTGGACCATATTAGCTTTAGGCACCCCTTTTTGATCTCGATTAAGAAAGGACATTTTTTCATTTACACTGTCAATATCCGGTTGTTTGTTTGGGGTTAGGGTTAGGGTTAGGGTTAGGGATTAGTTTTATAATTTTTTTTTTAAATTTAAAAATCGTCTTTTAAAACAACCGGATATTGACGGTGTAAATGAAAAACATGTCCTTTCTTAATCGAGATCAAAAAGGGGTGCCTAAAGGTCATATGGTCCTGATAATTTAATTATTACAGTGTTTGATATGTTTACTTAAGAGCTATTGATAAATAGTTCTATATATAAGTAAAGTAAGTAAGTAAAGTCGTCAGGGTGGCCTAAAGTCGGTATCAGCCAATTAGCGAGGGAGTTTATCCACTTATCACTAGCACTAGACCAAGGAGATTGTATTTTTGCGTCTGAGGTGGAGCATCACACCTACCATCAGCTCCTTACTTTACTGCACAGATCCCTGTGCTACTCATACACTGAGTTGGCAAGGGCCGGTATCGAACTAGCAACATCAGATAATCAGGATTTACATTTTTGCATTTAGATGATTTGGACAGTCTCGTTTTTAACCAGAGGGTGTTGAAAGATGATAACACTATATTTTTTAGGAACACCAGTATTATTATATAGATTAACATTATTATATAACATCATTATTACAATATTATTATTATATTAACATTTCTATATAACATTACTATATTATTACAATATTATTGTATTAACATTATAATATTATTATTACAATGTTATTATAACTAGCAAATATATGCACCCTCCGGGTGCAAGTATTTAAGTCTTAATGAAATAAAATATCATGTTAACTTAGAAAGGGTAATGGAACTAAATAAGATGCCGATAAAAAGATTTGAAACAGAGGGGGAACAACTAAAACTTGCTTTTTCTTCCCTCCCGTCTTTCATTGTTAAATTTTCATAATTTAACTATTTAGTCAAATTAGGAAGTAAAGAATAGAATTGCTGTTAATATTGTTAATGTATTTATTCGAGAGATTTTTGCTCATATTCATTAAAATAAAACCAAACGATTAGAAATCAAATATACTGAGCACATATTTATTAAAATCAAATTTTTAATATCAATATGCAAATTAGCCTTTCCCTTCACACTGCAAACCACTATATTTTGTATATATAAATACGATTGCATGTTAATAATATGTAGATATGGTCAACAGTATTAATAATGTAAAACTATTTTATTAATAACTGAGGTTTGAATAAAAATCAAATCATGCAGAATGTGATGTAAATAACTATGTGAATTATGACTCGATTAGTAATATAGTTTCGGTTACAGACAGAAAAACACACAATCTCCATTATAATAAGATATTAACATTAGTAGCTCACATTACTATATTATTACAATTTTATTATATTAACATTACTATATAACAATATTATATCACAATTTAGGTTGTCGGATTAGCTCAGTCGGTAGAGCGTTCGGCTAGAAACCCCAAGGTTCCTAGTTCAATACCGGCCCTCGCCAACTCAGCATATGAGTAGCACAGGGATCTGTGTGGTAAAGTAAGGAGCTTATGGTAGGTGTGGTGCTCCACCTCAGATGCAAGAAACAATCTCCTTGGTCTAGCGCTAGTGAAAAGGGGATAAACTCCCTTGCTGATTGGCTGATACCGACTTCAGGCAACCCTGACGACTTTATATAACAATATTATTATAATATTAACATTGCTATATAACATAACTATATCATTACAATATTATAATATTGGTTTGGTTTGGTTTGGTTTGGTTTTGTTTTATGGCATATCAACCTCAGTGGGTCATTTAATGCCGATAAAGTTTTGAAATAAATCAATTCTTAATGGATAATACAATTTTTTTATAAATACATTTTTCTATTTAACCCATAGATGGGACCCTAACAGGTACTACCACTCTGGGTCAGAGTGGACCAGGGAGCAATGGTGATGACTGGGGTGCTCCACATTCCCCAAACCTCCAAAACTGGAACCTCACCATCAGATAGAGTTTAACGTCATTCCCAGGACATGTAGACCCGCAGCCACCGCCTTCTAGCACCCATATGATAAAAAGGGGTTGGGGATTGCCATAAGGGCAATAGGGTTGGGAAAATCATATAGGTGCTAGGGCTTGACGTGACCAGCCGATTGATTGGAGGGGGCCTCTCTGACCGCCTGTCTAGCCCAAGATAGGGCCAAAGTGGAGTATTGCATGTCATGAACTGCTCATCCACCTGGGCTCTATCCTTAAGCATCACTGGTCGCCACCCACGGCCAACAGGTGGCCCCATTGGGGGAGTTTTACTCCTCTGCAGAGGTGCAGTCAGTGCATTCTAACGCCCCAGCCGACAGGGTGGATTATAATATTAACATTACTAGATAACATTATTATTACAATTAAGGGGCAGTTTAATTCAGTCAGTAGAGAACCCGCTTTGGTTGAGTGTTCTGTTTTTGGGCATATCAACACTTCTCAGGTCATTTAATGCCAGATCAAATCATTTTGATAAATAAAAGACTCAGGTTGCTTACAGCATCAGCTGTCACAAAAAAACAAGCCAACCCTTAGGCTGAAAAATCTGGAAAAATACTGCGTCTTATACACAAATAATTACGGTAACTCTTTTACATGGGAGTCACAAAAAGGAAAGGAAAAATAAAAAAAAGGAATTTTTGCTTACACAAGAGTTTGTTAAACAGAAGTTGTTTCCCTTTCTTTAACACTACTCATCATGTAGTTTCTCAAGGAATATTGGGACCATATTACCTTTAGGCACCCCTTTTTGATCTCGATTAAGAAAGGACATGTTTTTCATTTACACCATCAATATCCGGTTGTTTGTTAAGGGTTAGGGTTAGGGTTAGGGTTAGGGTTAGGGTTAGGGTTAGGGTTAGGGGTTAGTTTTATAATTTAAAAAAAAATCTAAAAATCATCTGTTAAAACAACTGGATATTGACAGTGTAAATGAAAAACATGTCCTTTCTTAATCGAGATCAAAAAGGGGTGCCTAAAGGTCATGTGGTCCGAATATTGAGATAAATTTAGGGTTTAATTAAAAAACACAGGAGCAATGAATGGTAAAAAAAAATCAACAAGTCGGCATTAAAAAAAATTATTTTTAATAAATCCTAAAAGTTTGACTGATGAATCAGCTGGAAGATTTCATAATGTTTCCGTTCAGTCATTCAGATGAATGAGAAAGAATGAAAAAAAAAAAAAAAATTAATTGCCCTATAAAATTTATTAAAAAAAAATCTGTATATTGTAGTTTCATTTGTCTTCTGACTATCTCAGGCACGTTGCCAGGGTATTGTCAGTAGGGGGGTGCATCCATTAAATCCGAAGGGGGGGGAGGGCTGCAAGTACAAATGGAGGGGTGCATGGGTAAAAATGGTTTATGCTGTAAAAATTAGCTCATAAAAATTAGTTCACGGAAGGAGCCAAGTAATTCTTTTTGGTCTGTATGTATATGTATGGGGGGGGGGGTGAGCTCAAAATTATTTCTAGTTCCCTAAATAAATACACAAATTTATGTAGGAAGCTCGTGGTGTAATGGTTAAAGTCATGGGAAATGGACTCGTCGCCCCGAGTTCAAATCCTGGACGTGGTAATTGCATTTCATTTAACACTAATATCCTTGGGAAAGGTATGAATCCCTCCAGCTATGGGTAAATAGTAGGGCAGACTGGGCTCTTTAACCTTGGTTAGGCAACCGGTCTAGGAGAAGGAAAACTCTGAATTCAAACCTGCTGAACTCCGCTTAAGAAATTGACCTTGTGTTGCATCCTGCTCGTGCGGAGGGGTTGGTAAATATATATATATGTATTTATGCATTTTTTTTAATAAGCCATCTATGAAAAGTAAAAATGAAAGAGGAAATAATAAAGAGAGAAGATTTCTATGTAAATATTTATTTCAATTGCCATCCCCCCCCTTAAAAATCAAATTGCCCCTCTGTGCAGCATACACCCCCTGTTGGGAACCACTGCTCTGAAACATAGAAATATAGAAAATATGAATATGTAGCAGCACAAAAATCAACAAACCCTTACTAGCAGAAGTACTGGTCCATAACCAGACTAAAAGGATTTTAGGAGCACCCCGGAGTCAAAAAGAGAAGGGGTAAGTGAGGAGTAAGAGAGGGAGTAAAAGGAAAATGATTTACAAAATTTCTTATCAAATTTTTTAAAAAATTGATAAAAATTTGTGTAGTACAATGGTCGTTCATTTGAAGAATTTTTAAAAATTTAAATCTAAAATATCATTTTAAAAAATGTAACCTTAAACTCGTGAAAGTTTGGAAACACTTGTATTTTTCTAAAGACTGATTCTTAATTACCTGTTGAATTATTGTGATGAAAAAATGTATTCATTTAATTTATTTTCTTTTTTACCCTATAAAGATGTAACGATAAAAAGAAGCCCCGAGTTCAAATCCTGGATGTGGTAATTGCATTTCACTTACTGCTAATACCCTTGGGAAAGGTATGAATCCTACTCTCCTTCCAGCTATGGATAAATAGTAGGGCAGTTTTTACTAAAAAAGTTTACAATTTACACAATGAATTGAAAGTAAATACATGCTATGCTTGATTGATTTTAATAGCATGTCAACCCATCTAGGGTTATTTTATGCTCAGAGGTTAGGGAATTGCATTCATTGTTGTTGCTTTATTGCCTTTTGTGTTCAGTCGTTTTTTAAGAGTTTTTTCTACGCATGACTAGGCAATCGCAAGATTCCTGGTTTGATACTGGTCCCTGTCAACTCAGCGCATGAGTAGCATAGATTGGATAATCTTATCTGTGTAGTAAAATGGGGAGCTGACAGTAGGTATGGTGCTCCACCTCAGAAAAAACAAATTCCCTCACTGTCTGGCTTATACCGACAATTGGACACCCCGCTGACTTTACTTACATACTCATATATCAAAAATTGCTATCTAATACAAAAAATTTGCACACAGTTTTATGGTTTCAAGTATTCTTACTTAATACTAATAATTATATGGTTTCAAGTAACCATTTCTATTTGATAATAGTCATTTGTTAGCACATAGTTATATGGTTTCAAGTAATTATTTCTATTTAATAATAGTCATTTGTTAGCACATAGTTATATGGTTTCAAGTAATTATTTCTATTTAATAATAGTCATTTGTTAGCACATAGTTATATGGTTTCAAGTAATTATTTCTATTTAATAATAGTCATTTGTTAGCACATAGTTATATGGTTTCAAGTAATTATTTCTATTTATAATAGTCATTTGTTAGCACATAGTTATATGGTTTCAAGTAATTATTTCTATTTGATAATAGTCATTTGTTAGCACATAGTTATATGGTTTCAAGTAATTATTTTTATTTATAATAGTCATTTGTTAGCACATAGTTATATGGTTTCAAGTAATTATTTCTATTTAATAATAGTCATTTGTTAGCACATAGTTATATGGTTTCAAGTAATTATTTTTATTTAATAATAGTCATTTGTTAGCACATAGTTATATGGTTTCAAGTAATTATTTCTATTTGATAATAGTCATTTGTTAGCACATAGTTATATGGTTTCAAGTATTATTTCTATTTGATAATAGTCATTTGTTAGCACATAGTTATATGGTTTCAAGTAATTATTTCTATTTGATAATAGTCATTTGTTAGCACATAGTTATATGGTTTCAAGTAATTATTTCTATTTGATAATAGTCATTTGTTAGCACATAGTTATATGGTTTCAAGTAATTATTTCTATTTAATAATAGTCATTTGTTAGCACATAGTTATATGGTTTCAAGTAACTGATAATACTCCTTAGTAAATAATTGTTGAAATGAATGATAGTTGGTGTCTATCTTTTCCTCAAACTTGGTATAAATATATATTGGACCATATTACCTTTAGGCACCCCTTTTTGATTTCGATTAAAAAAGGATATGTTTTTCATTTACACCGTCAATATCTGGTTGTTTGTTAGGGGTTAGGGTTAGAGGTTAGTTTTATAATTAAAAAAAAATAATCTAAAAATCGTCTTTTAAAACAACCGGATATTGACGGTGTAAATGAAAAACATGTCCTTTCTTAATTGAGATCAAAAAAGCGTGCCTAAAGGTCATATGGTCCCATATATTGAACAAATCTCGACAAAAGTGTTAACAAATAGACTTTACTGTCTGAATAAATTATAGCTGAAACAATGAAAAACAGTATAGATGAATGTCCTATTGGAAAAAGAGTCTTTGTAGATAATCTTGAGGCTACTAAATGAAGAGTAGAAGTCGTTACTTACTATTTGGTAAAGCCATCGCATAACAGGTACGTGGAAAAGATATTTGCATGTAACCTCTGTGAAGCCAGAGGATGAAGAAGGGCCTGTGTAACATACACGGAATGCCTTGGAGGGAAGACTAAGCTCCCTAATCCTAAAGGATGCAGACCGTGGGAATTGAAATAAAATAAAAATTAAAAATTAAATAAAAATAAACACCTATGAGCCTTCATCGGAAGAACCCTCCGAGTATGCGCTGGAAAAAGGACCCACTTCCGACCCTCAAGAGAATCACTTGGTCATCGAAGTTTAGGCCTTAACTGTGTCTAGTCACTACTACTGGCCAGGGAGATATTTCCTTGCTATGTGGTGGCTATGACCGCTGAATAAAGCCTAAATAATAAAACCGCCTTCTGTCTTTGTCTCTTTCTTTTTTCTTCACTTGAATTCTTTCCTTTTCACCAAATATGATGGCAAACCCTAAGAACACGCACCAAAAATAAACAGCTACCATTTAAAACCTTAAAACCTTAAACCTCTTGCCACCCCATAAGACACAACTTGTGTGTTAGCTCTGATGGCTGGAGAGTCTAAGAGAAAGAGAATTTGATTTTGGTGCTACTCTGTCGTTATTATACTACTGGTTGGCACACCACCTAGCTGCTTAACACCAAACTGTGGCAAGTAAGAGAAATAATCACAATACAATTATAGCTTCAAGTAACTATTCTCAATAATTTAGTTATATAACATCAAGTATTCCACCGCCCTGTCGGCTGGGGCGTTAGAATGCACTGACTGCACCTCTGCAGAGGGGTAAGACTCCCCCAATGGGGCCACCTGTTGGCCGTGGGTGGCGACCCGTGATGCTTAAGGATAGAGCCCAGGTGGATGAGCAGTTCATAACATGCAATACTCCACTTTGGCCCTATCTTAGGCTAAACGGGCGGTCAGAGAGGCCCCCTCCGATCAATCGGCTAGTCACATCAAGCCCTAGCACCTATATGATTGCCCCAACCCTATTGCCCTTATGGCAAGCCCCAACCCCTTTTTATCATATGGGTGCTAGAAGGTGGTGGCTGAGGGTCTACATGTCCTGGGAATGACGTTAAACTCTATCTGATGGTGAGGTTCCAGTTTTGGAGGTTTGGGGAATGTGGAGCTCCCCTTCATCACCATTGCTCCCTGGTCCACTCTGACCCAGAGTGGTAGTACCTGTTAGGGTCCCATCTATGGGTTAAATAGAAAAATGTATTTATAAAAAAAATTGTATTATCCATTAAGAATTGATTTATTTCAAAACTTTATCGGCATTAAATGACCCACTGAGGTTGATATGCCATAAAACCAAACCAAACCAAACCAAACCAATCAAGTATTCCAATGAAATACAAATAATTTTTAAACATGTATTTGACCCATAGATGGAACCCTAACAGGTACTACCAGTCTGGGTCAGATTGGATCTGGGAGTAATGGCAATAAAGTGGTACTCCTCTTTCCCCAGATTGTCTGAACTGGAACCTCACCATTAGATGCAGTTTTACATACCCAGGAAAACCTGTTTTTGTGTGTGGGGGTCTTACCCCTTCCGCAGGAAATACAGTCAGTATATTCTAAGCCCTGTGGGGATTAAAAAAAAAAAAAAATCCCATGAGCCCTCACCAGAAGAACCCTCCGCGCATGTGTGAGAAAAAGGACCAACTTCTGAATCCCAGGATATTTGCTCAGTCATTGGAGTTTAGGCCTTAACTGTGTGTAGTCGCTACCGCAGCCAGAGGGATAACCCCTTGCCACAGGCAGCTATGACCGGTGAATAAAGCCTAAGTCATAAAACCACCGTCTGTCTTTGTCTCTTTCTTTTTCATTCCTTGAATTCCTTCCTTTTCAGCGCGACCACCAAATGAGATGGGGTTAAAAGTAAAACCCTAAGAACACGCACCAAGAATAAGCACCACCTACCTCTTAAACCTTAAACATTAAACCTCTTGCAACCCCATATGTGTGGGGTTTACCCCTCCACAGGAGATACAATCAGTATATTCTAAGCCCTGCTGAGAGGGTGGAAAGCACAAGAAGTGTGGTAGTGTACTGGTTAGAGTCGCAGGAAATGGACTTGTCGACCTGAGTTCAATTCCTGGATGAAGCCACAGTTCACATAGCGCTAATAACCTTGGTAAAGGTATGAATCCAGCTATTCTCCCTCCAGCTATGGGTAAATAGTAGGGCAGACTGGGCTCTTTAACCTTGGTTAGGCAACCAGTCTAGGAGAAGAAAAACTTTGAATTCAAACCTGGTCACTACTAGAATAGACTCAGGCCTACTTAGTGATCTATTTCAATTTAAAAAAAAAAAAAAAGGAAAAAAAAAAAAAGAAAAAAAAGAAGGAAATTAGTTAAACTGATTGCCACATGTGGTACAGGCACTGATGTTTTTTGGGCTGGGGTTTGGGGGTATAGAATTATCCAAGGTCTAGTTCCAGGGGACGGGATTCCCTCAGGCTGCAGCTACTCCATTATACTAATCAACATGGGTTAGGGTCAATTCCTGATAATTTAGGCGGATGCTAATGGGGGGGGGGGGCAATTTTTGTCATTATCTATATTCAGGTGGGGTCTTGAATTATTTAAGAGGAGGAAAGCCAGCAAATAGTATCTGGTCTAATATTTTAAAATTATATGTAACAAACTTAAATGTACTGAAAATGAAAATACTATATATTTATATTTGCTATTGAATCATTAAAATACGGAATGGGTTAATTATTTCATAATTTAATGCATTTCTTACTGTTACTATTTAGTTTCCTCTACTAAAATACCATAAAATAACCAAAATCCCAAACACAGCTATTCATTGATAAAATCACTAATAGGTAAGTAGAAAAGTAAACATTATAGCAATTAAAATAATTATTTTCCCCGTGTAAATAAAATGGAAAAAAAAATAAGCTAAGCAAAAAAAAAAAAAAAAAAAAATGAAATGAATGCAGAATTATTAATATTGAAGTGACTGACGGGTCACTTTCATGTCAAGACATTCTAGCCTTAGTTGTGCATTTCGGTTCGGGACCAGATTCTTCTTTTTAGTGGTGCGCCGAGTAAACCTAATCACGTGACGTCTATTTGAAAACGAGGCGTACCCCAATGGCGTACGGACTTATAACGAAATGGGGCGTTTGAATGTAGACTGTGTTTATGGCGGACGTAGTTGACACTTAAAGACACGATGCTTGTACAAGAACCAGTGCAGGTGAATTTCTTAAAAATACAAAAACAATAATCCCCTCCTATTGTTCATCGAAACAACACCCGTTTGTTACCCACATATACACATCTTTTTGTTCGTTTTTGTTGTGCTTCTCTCGATTTCATTCAAAATAATGTGTTAATAGCGTTATGACTTAAAATGTCGAAAGTAAGGAGAGATGAGTCAAAGGGCTTATTATGATTATTTATTTTTTTTAAAGATGTGAAGTGTCTTGATTTGTTTGTAAATAGTAGATATTTCCCGATGAACGTAAATTGCTATGCAAATTCGGTTATTTAAGCGAACTAGATCCTACCTATCTTTTTTAACGGATAAACGAATACAAATTTTTATAGCTACCATAAAGTTGGGGATCGGTTTATAATAGATTGTATGTACTAAACCAATCCCTCTGTTTAGGGCCTCTTTATATCAAAATTATATTTATATACATACTCGACTGCGAATTTTCTTTATCAAAATTCAAAAAGCATATTTAATAGTAATAAATCGTGATGTTACAGGGTTTATTAGTTTGATTTGTGGATATTTGACTTAAAAATCTGTTTAGATGAATTAATTTTAGTGCTAGAAAAGTGAGGGATCAGTTTTTCAGTGAATAGTGTATTAGAACGAAACCCTCATAATTTTGAAATATATTTCGTTAGGTAGATTTCTTTTTAGCTTTAGTTTTCTCTCTTATTTAAAATTGTGCAACTCCTTTTGTATTTATTATTTATAAATGGCATATGCACTTAAAGGTCCATATTATTTTTTTTTTATAATTTAAACTTTTCAGGTTTGGTCGGATTAATATTTTAACTGAAACCCGTGTGTTTGGAAATATGGCCGCTTTTTTGTAGTTCTTTCTTGTTTTGCTTTAATTGTGTTGATTTTTTTTTGTTGTCTGAGATTTGTTCATGTTTTGTAAATTCATTATTTTCCCTTTTTTGTCTACAACATTATTTACTTATTTAGAAGGGAATATTATTTAATATTCGGTACCTATATTCAGGTATTTAAAAAAATAAATAAATAAATGCGCAATTCAACAGATATCTTTTAACGTCTTTAATATTTTTTTTACCTTCAAAAAAGTTTTAGTACGTTGCCATTAACTTGTTTGGAGATTTTATATATATATATATATATATATATATATATATATATACTAAAAAGTATTTAAATCTTTTATAAATAAAAAATGAGAAAATGCTTATTTTCACCTTTTCTTAATAAATTGTGTAATGTGTACTAATTGCAAAACAAATAATCTGTCAAAAAAAGTTTAAAAAATAAAACATTTTTTTTATTTAGAAATTGTAGGTAACTTACTAAATAGTTATTTTTCGTGCTTGCTTATTTATTTATTTAAAATACGAGAATTACTATATACACATTAACTCAAACTATGATATTATACACAGACTAGAAGACTAATCTTTTTTCTTTTTTTTTTTAAATCATTTTTTTTCTCTTTGTGTTTAGAAATTGTATGTTTTCGTTTGAACAACAAAGAAAAATCGATGAAAACAAAATTTAATCCAAATATTTCTATTTAAATCTTCAAAAACAAATATTTGAATTAAAAAAAATAATTTATTAGGTGCTTGTATGAAATAGTACAACAAAGAACATTTCCGTTATTTTTGTAATGTACAAAAAAAAAATATTAATCTAAATATTTTCACTATCCGGATAAGAGTAAATTTGTCTTTTCCTTCATTTTATTTTACAGAACATTTAAAAATAAAATAATATATCTTGTATATCGACATCTTGGTGGCTTAGTGAAGAAGAATGATTAAAGAAATATGGCGAATAGGTGAATTGTAGCGAGTTGAAGACGTGATTTTTAAAAAATATAACTGTTCAGTAGCAAAAAATTAGGGGAATGATTAAATTTGGATGGTAAATATAAGTATTAATTATATGTATATTTTTTGTACATCACGTCAAACCTTGCATTGGCGTCCTATTCTGGACACGCACTATATTTCCCCCATTAAGAGGAAAATTCGTTAGCATAGTTTTAATTTTTTTATTTCATGTATCTCCAAAACATTGGTATTTAGAAATATTTCTCAAATTTTTTTAGATATATTTTAACTTTATAAGTAGTTATATGATGATGATGATGATATAAATTCTGAACAGTTATTGGTGCTGACTAAGATTTTTTTTCTTCTAATTATTTTCCAAGTTATTTGATACATTTTAGAATTGGGTGATATAAAAATAGTAAATAATTGTTCAGTGTATAATTAGAATTAACTGGTTTTAGTATCAATTTCGAATATGTACACGTAAAATTCATTTTTAGTACTATTTTTATATCTTGAACTCTGGTTTTGTTTATGTAAAACTACAAAAATATTTGGTATTCCCGTTTCTAGCCTGAATAAAATATGTAAATTTAATTGTATGAATTTGAAAAAAATACCCCCCCCCCAAAAAAAAACAAAAAAAAAACGAGAGTAAGATTTAAAATAGAATTTAATTTTAGAAGTCTTTGGTATTTTAAGAGTAATTTGCTTTGTTATTTGGTTGTAAGTTTATTAATATTTTTTTTGTTTAGTCAAAATACATTTTTTTTGGTCTTTTTGTCAACTATTAATAATAAATGTATCAACCTTTAATGATCAGTTATATTTTTTCCATTTCGTTCTGCGTATAGAGTATGATTTCTTTTAAAATCACAGCTGACAAGTTTTTGTTTTGCTCTTTATTGTTCCCCCTTATATTCCATCTGTATAGCAGCACAAAAGAAATTTTTACTACAGTGTTCAACTGTTACTAACACAGATGAGTAAAATTTCTTTCTCTATATCACCCCCCTCCCAACCGCTACAATTATTCACCCACTCAGTTGTATGAATCTTTTTTGTATTTTTTTTGAAGCCTGTAGTTTTAGTTACATTTTCATTTAAAAAAAAATTAGTCTTAATGTATCAGTAGCCATTTAGGTTATTGATACCAAGATTTTTTTAGACAATCATCTTAAATTAGTATTTGCAGTGGAAAGTTTGAGATCAAAGATATTTTACCCTTGGAAACTCTTATTTAAAGAAAGGACAACAGATGCCTGTTCCATTGTATTTAGGTTTTGTATGTGTTGTGATTTTATTTATTTACAATCTAGGGTTGTAAAGATGTGAAAAAAAAAATTACTATTTAATATTGATTAGTATCTGTAAATAAGTTGGGTGCATCATTAAAATCTAAAATTTACTAAAAAGTTATTTTGATGGGAATAGTTAAAAAAAAAAAAAACTTTTCTGAATTGGGAATGTTTTTGAAGTAAGAATGTTTTAGTTTTAAGTTTATTTTTATTTATTTAGAGAGGATAAAAAAATATTGTTTATTATGGTTGCTTCTTGCTAATTCTTTTATAACTGATTTGAAGTTCATTTAAAATTTTCTTTAAGTTTAAAACAAATAGTTCTATAGACTTTTTTTTTTTGTATCTCAAATTCAAGATATTGATATTATACTCCATAGGAAATTGATTTAAAAAAAAATGTTTTTATTTGAAGTTTTTTTTTTCTCTAGTATATTGTAGATTATCTTTTTATGATTGTATAGTTATTCTATTTTCATTTTTATAGATGTCTTGACTAATTGATTCATTTTGTAATTTTCTTACTGCATCATTTTGATAAGATGCAATAAGAAAATTGCAAAAATGAATTGGAGTATTTATTTAAATTAAGTTTCCTAGTGTGTATTTAAATATAAATGTTAATTTTACAAACTTGAAATATTCAAATCTATCAGTGGTTCATTTAAACCTGGAATTGAATGCAAATTAACTTTGTGTTAGGTTGTGCACTGTAGAATTACAAAGTCATTTAAACAAAATAAATTGATTAAATTCTAAGAATTTAATTAAGATATTCCCACTAAATATGTTCCTCCCTCCCTAAGAATTCCTTGAAGGCTTTTTGAATTTGATCTTGCTTGGGGAAATTCTTGCCTGTTAGGGAGTGTTCTAGAGATGCTTAAAGAAAAAAAAATCCATATTAGGGGTGTCAGGTGAATAGGCAGAGTGAAATAACATCCTTATTTTCAACTTCATTTTTGTTGTATGAGTGTTGATGTTTTCAAACAGCAAAATGACACTATTTGTCAAATGATGCTGTTATTGTTTTGGAGACAATATTTCACACAACTAGGTGTATTAATTATGTTTCAAAGGAAGTTATACATTGAACTGTTTCTGCTCCATCAATGGATTACCATAATGTTTAAGTGATGGTGTAGTTTCAGTTGATGTTTTTATTTTCCTCCAGTCATTGTGTTTTATAGAAAATTCATTTTCATAACATTTTTGATACAAAAATAATTAATTTCTTACTGATGAATTTGATTAAAGTAAATTTATTTGTTTGTTTCGTATTCAACTAAAACTTCTTTATTGAGGGCACCTCACATAGTGTAGTAGTTAGCAAGATAAACTGGCAAACTAAAACTAATGAGCATGAGTCTAACTGGGTGCCCCATACATCATAATCATTGTGAATAACCTATTTATTGCACCTTTTTCTCTTTTTGATTATTCCTGTGATTTGACATGATTGAGGTTTTTAGATCTTTTTCTGCTGAATTCTTCAAATATTCATTGATTGATCTTGGCCAGCTTTGCTCAATTCCACTTGCTAAACTTTAAAACCGTATTCATATTTTTCATTCACGAACAGCATTGAACTCGAAATATAGATTTCATCATCATCAAAGCTTCAGCTCCATTATGACTCAGCTTGAACTAATAAAGGTATAAAAATACAAAAAATCATAAATTGAAAAGCTTATATTTGCTAAAAATTAAATGCTTTACTTAGCATTCCTAGTTGATTTTTATTTTATTTGAGATTATAGTTATTTAATCACATTAGTTATATAGATCTGTGTAAATGGAGTTCAGAACTGTTTGAATTATGCAAATATCCCCAGTGGTTCAAAAGTTATGAGAATTTAAAGCCACAAAATTGAGGGTACAAAAGTGGACATGATTTTGTTAAAAAAAAATGTCAAATCACGGATCAATTTAAAAAGAAATTTAGTAATTTCTTCACCATTTCTTTATATTTGGAGCAATTTTGATAAAACTTGGCATTCTTGTGTAAAATTATATTCTTTCTGATTCTACACCCAAATTGTATGTATCTCTATGCTGTAACTCATTATTTAGAGAATAAGAGGTACAGATATCAACATAAAAAAAAAATGTTTACCACACGATTATTCAACATTTTCAATTTAATACTGCATGTATACACATATATAGTATTAATTTAAATAAATAACATCACTTTGAACTTAAAAATACCTTTTTAAATTCTTGCTATGTTCTATTACATACAAGAAATAGAATACTTATTTACATCAATTTAAAAAAAAAAAATTTTTTTAAACAAAGCCTGTCTGGTTCGCGTGTAATGATGTTTTGTTAACGTTTTAATAGTATATCGTAAGTTCATTTTTTTCCAAAACTGAATGTTTGACAAAAAATCCTGACAGTTAACCATCATCCAAATGTCACATTATATAACAAAATAATTTTCTATTAAGGATATAGTGCTTTTTTTTTTTTTTTTTTTTTGCTTAGCTTATACTTTTGAACGAACCTGCGTCAACTTTTGTTGGTAGTGGTTTCACTTCCGAAGGTCAAAGAAGATGTAGTATAAAGTGTATTCTAATTAAATGTACAGTTTCAAGAATATTGATGAAGATTACCCTCTTTGATTTTGCAATGAAAACTAATGACTAAAATTTAGCCTTGAAGAAAAAATTCTTATTTTGTGTTTTCAGCTGTTCTAAGCAAAATACCGTTTTAAATCACTGTAAAAAATAATTCAATGGATAAAACGCATGGAAATGACATATTTAGAAAGATTATTTTCTTTTCGTTCCAACCATATAAATATTTGAAAGATTGGATCAGAAATACATGAGAAACTGCAAATTAAACTGATTAAGGTTGCAAATTTGTCAATGTCCACTGATTTCAGCTAAGTGCTGGCAATGCTACACTACAGTATAATGTATAACTAAACATTGAAATCTCACTTGACATTTATTGTAAAAAAAAAATTTAAAACGTAATATGAAGCTGACAATTTCATATTGAACAAGATAATAGAATCTTAGATTAAAAAACAGTTATTTTCAATTGTTTAATGTTACATAACATTAAACAATTTAGCGAAATTACTTACAAAATCTACATAGATTTTGTAAGTAATTTCGCTAAATTGTGTATGAGTTAATTAAGGAAAAATTATACAAATGATAAATTAATTTTCTTACTGAACTTTCTGAAAACTTAAGAATGAATCCTTCTTTTGGTTAGTATTGTTTCATATGTTAATGATAAATGAGTCAATATATTAAAAAAAAATGAATGTGCATAATAGCTGATATTGATACATAAAGAAATTACAATGGATAATTTTTACAATATCAAACTTCAGCTACTTACTTTTCATGGTTTGGTTTCTTTGTTTAATGGCATATCAACCTTCGGGATTTACTTAATGCCAGAGCCATCCTTGTAGAAGAACAGTAGTGGTACTATTTAACTCATAGCTGGGCACTTTTCATGAAAATGTAAGTAGCAAGGCTTTTATTTGAAAAATGCGATAATGTATTCTACCAATTACATTTTCCTGCATGAAAAGTCTTTTATGGTAAATATATCTTGATCAGTGATGCTGATAGCTTTTTGATTCAGTGCATCCTGGGATGCACATATTTGCTTTGAATGAGTCCCTGGGAAAATTTATGGGTCTCAACTAAAGCCATCTAACTCCTACCTTGTAACCTATCCTGTGTAATTTGTTTCTAAGAAACTATTAAAATGTATTTACAGTTAGCTTGAAATGGTGACGTAAGACAAATGAAAAACACTGGGGTTCATGGATATGATTTTACTGCATCCTTTTAGATTTTTGTGTGTCAGGGACGCAGGATACGTCCCTATCGGCATCTCTGCTTGATAATCTTTTATATCTTCAGAAATAATTTTTATTGCGCGGTGTGTGTGTTTGAGATGTATTTACTTCTTATTAAAAAAGAAATATAATTTATTAATGACCTGACCGCCTTGTCGGCTGGGGCGTTAGAATGCACCTCTGCAGAGGGGTAAGACTTCCCCAATGGGGCCACCTGTTGGCCGTGGGTGGCAACCTGTGATGCTTAAGGATAGAACCTAGGTGGCTGAGCAGTCAATGACTTGCAATATTCCACTTTAGACTTTTATTGGGCCAAATGGGCAGTCGGAGAGGCCCCCTCCAATCAATTGGCTGGCCACGTCAAGCCCTAGCACCTATATAATTGCCCCAACCCTATTGCCCTTATGGCAACCCCCAATCCTTCTTATCATATGGGTGCTAGAAGGCGGTGACTGAGGGTGTACATGTCCTGGGAATGATGTTAAACTCTATCTGATGGTGAGGTTCCAGTTCTGGATGTTTGGGGAATGTGGAGCATCCCTTCATCACCATTGCTCCCTGGTCCACTCTGACCTGGAGTGGTAGTACCTGTTAGGGTCCCATCTATGGGTTGAATAGAATAACATGAGTTTATAAACAAAATTGTATTATGCATTAAGAATGAATTTATTTCACAACTTTGTCGGCATTAAATGACCCACCAAGGTTGATAAAACAAAACAAACCAAACCAATGACCTGATTTTATTTCAGTATAAAAAATGGGTGTTTTATTCTAGTTTACCTGAGTGTTTAGGGGTCAGTTTAGCTCAGTCGGTAGAGCCTCTGGGTTTAATATAGGCCCTTGCCAACTCAGTTCACGAGTAGCACAGCTTAGATCTGTGCAGTAAAGTGGGGAGCTGATGCTAGGTGTGGCGCTCCACCTCAGGCACAAAAACATTCTTCCTTGTCTAGCACTAGTGAAAAGGGGATAGACTCTTTCGCTGTCTGGCTGATACCGACAATAGGCCACTCTACTGACTTTACTTTTTTACTTATGAGTGTTTAGAATTGTCAGGTTATTGAATGCTTTACTTTAATATTACCTTTTTGATTGATTTTAATGGCATGGTAATCCATCTAGAGTTAATTTATGCTTAGAAGTTAGAAAATTCATTCATTGTGTGTTGATATTTACATTTTTTGCATAGTTTCTTAATTTTTTTTGTTATGTTATCAAGTATTGCTATTTAATACAAATAATTTGCACACAGTTGTATGGTTTCAAATGTTCCTATATAATACAAACAATTATATAGTTTAAAGTAACTATTCCTATTTAATAATAATTTGTTTGCATGCAGTTATGTGACATTAAGTAATTCTATTGAATATCAATAGTTTTTACACAGATCTTTTTAACCCATAGATGGTCCCTAATAGGTACTACTCTGGTTCATAGTCGACCTGGGTGTAATGGCAATGAAGGTGTATTCCACACTCCAGATTTCTAGAATTTTTTTATAAGTTCTATCGGTGTCTAATTTATTTAACATTAATTTAAATGTGCATGCATCTTGAGAATAAATAACAAATTTATGAGGAAAATAGATTTCTTTTCTATTCAACATGATGTAAACTTGTTAAAATAGTATGAAATTCAAATTAGTAACTGTTTTTGTTTTGATTAGTTTTAAATAATTGTATTTTTGTATCTACTGAATGGGGAAATATATTTTCTTGAATGTTATTTCATTATAAATAACTTTTGTCAAAGCCTCCTCCTTCTAGAGCAGATCTATTATGGATTTAAAAAAATGCCCCATCAGGGAGTCTTTTAATATTTATCTATTCTACTTCAATTTTTACATATAAATCATTTGTTTAACTTTATTTTACAAACATGTAAGCATACTGGCAAAAATATCATACTGAATGTTTATATTTACAATATCAGATATACTACTAGTAGGATTAATATGTATATACATTTGGTTCTCTAGAATGTTTGTATAATAATGTCAAACTTTTTGTAAGAGAATTTCAGCAGATACTGTAGTTAATTTAAAACTAGATTCTTTTAAGGGTCAAATATCAATATATTAAAGTACAGATGTATTGCCAACAGTACTATTGGCTGAATTCCAGCTGTACTCAGACATTCTCCTAACTGCTAAAACTTAGTATAAGAATGAGTAGAGAAATAGCTGAAATATCAGCTGCACAGACTGAAGAGAAAATAACTAGGTATGAATAGGTACAAACTTTCTTGCTTTTTCCCTATAGACATATCTAAAAAAAAAACAAAACCAAAAAAAAACTGAAATATTGACAATGTCTACCAGAGTAATCTTTGAGATTAACACTATTAAAGAAGCCTGTTTTTGAATTATTTTTGTCTGGTTTTAAATACTTGTAAATTCTTAACCAAAAAATTATAAAGTTTTAGGGGATTTAAAAAAGAATTTTTGTAAAGATCATGAAGAGTTGATGACTTATCTATTTTTTTATTTTTATTTTAGTGTCAATATTAGGTGGTTGTGTTTGACGTTTGTTACTAAGGCTATAAATGTTATGTATCTGATTATATAAATACTTTCCCAATTCAGTGGATCAGCTAACTACCAATCTAGTCACTATTAAAAAAAAAATGCTTATGTAGGAAACTGAATGCTCTATTTTCCACTTCTCTGTTATTGTCTGAAAAAAATCACTTTGTTTTTGGGATTCAGTGAATTTTCAGTGTTATTTGATGACTAGCTCTAACATGTTTGTTGTATTAGTTGGTTGACTGAGCACATACAAACAATAGCATGCCTGCTACAATAAAAGAAAAAAAATTAATGATTAATTAAGACCTATATATTTTTTATCAATTTAAGATGTGATGGAAGATCATGATTTTTATCTGGATTTCTAAAATGATGAATTGCACTAGCCAACAATAAAATTGCCACATGAATGTTTGTATTTTCAACTAATTTTGTGGTGCTGATTTTGAAAATGTAGTTCATTCTTATCTATCTCTTATCATTTTTGTGTGATGGAAATACTGTATATCTGGTAAAATCAGAGCTGTGATGAAATTATGTTCTGGAGATGCCCATGGCATTGTTTCTTTTGGATTATGGAATGGAATATCATTATCTGAATTTCAGAATGAAACCAAGTGGACTATTCTTTGGTATGCAAGATTCTCTGATTTGATGATTCATTTTGTTTTGCAAAATTGAATATTTTTATGTGGTCTTGATATTTCAGATGTGGCAATGAATTTGATTATTGCTGTAACTTAAAAAAAAAAATGACAATGTTATATACTTTATTTTTACATATCGATGGGAAAATCACTTAAAAGAAATAAATGTGGTACAAAGTTTATTAAAATTTGGGAATTTAAGAGTTTTCTGAAACTTCTAATTTTAACACTTTTTCTTATTAATGTTGCTGCCTCAGATATTTCAGATATTGATTTATTTTAATTTTTTGATAAAATCTCAAAGGTTATCAAATTGATTTTATTGAATGAATCATGTATGGGGATATCTAGTTAAGTTTTAAGTTAGCATTAGGAAAGGGACTGTAGCAAAATTTCCAACTGAGGATCAAATAAAATAAAAATTATCATAGAAAATGAGTTTGAATGCTATAATTTTTGTCTATTGTATCACTTTGTTTTTGCAAAATTATTTATTAATTCTTCATGACATGGTGATTTTTGTAAGTCCTGTAAACAGGTTCAACTTGAGTTTCTTTTGTGGCTTAAATAGAATTTTTTTCCAATATATCGTGGTATGCTGGGCAAAATTATAAATGTTTGCAGTTTTGTGATGCATTAATGTGAATATTTTAGACATATACAGAACTGTTTTTTATATGGTATTAGAGGATAACCTCTTGATTACAGCATTGTGATTCTGATATCTCTTTTTGATTGATTTTAATAGCATATCAACCCATCTAGGGTTATTTTATACCAAGAAGTTAGGGAATTGCATTCATTGTGCATTCATATTTACATTTTTGTGTAGTTTCTTTTTACTTAAAAATAATATTAAGTATTCCTATCTAATATTAGTAATTATATGGTTTCAAGTAATTATTTCTATTCAATAAGTCTTGTTTGCACACAGTTTCAAGTAACCAATAATAATAATCCTTAATAAACAAATATAGCTTCAAGTAACTATTCTTAATACAAATAATTTACAGTTATATAGCATTGCATATTTCTATCAAATACAAAGGATTTTTAAACAGATGTATTTGACCCATAGCTGGGACCCTAACAGGTATTACCGTTCTGGGTCAGGTTGGACCTGGGAGTAATGGCAATGAAGGGGTACTCCGCACTCTCCAAAACTGTATCCACACCATGAGATACAGTTTAGTATCATACCTAGGACACCCCCTTTTTTTCGGGGGTGGTGGTGTCTTGCCCTACTCTAGAGAATATAGTCAGTGTATTCTAAACCCCATCAACAGGGCAGGATCTCTTTTTGATTTAAAATGCTGAGATTCAATAAATATCATTGGTCTCATACCTGAGGGATCTGTAACTTTTATAAACCATGAGAATATATAAGGTACTTTGTAGTTAGTAGTGTCATTTGAGTTTTACAGATATTTTATGTCTAGACTTAATGAGAAATTTAGGAAAGGTTTCATTTGGATGTTTTAAGAGTTTGTATATTCTTTGTTTAAACTGATAAGGAAAAATAATACTGATTTTAATTGTTTTATGTGATGGTACAATATGAAATATTTCTAACAATATTTCAAGTACATACCTGTCTTTGCTACTTTGCCGGCCATTATTATATTGTTGGAAATTAGACAACTTTTCATATTACTTCACATTCTGATGATTTTTAGTGGTTTTACTTACCTACTTTTGTTTATTATAGCAATCCTAGAGTGAGGATCAATTAGCTGCTGAATCTTCAATACAATACAGTGTTGTATCTAACAACTTAATTCTTAAGCTGGCTGAATAATTGTCTCTTGTAAAATGTTGACCCTTTAATTTATGTATATTTTCAGTTCCAAGCATTAAAAATTATAAGGTCCAACTTTTGAATGGAGGGAGGGGGATTTTAAAGTGTTTTATTTGCTTCTGTAGAAAACTTATCATAATTATTCTGAACAAATAACTACTAACTTTGATCAGATTATTCTAAAGGTTTATAATGTATGCCATCTTGTTTCATTGTTTTTTTTATATATATATATATATATATATATATTTGTGTGAGTGATAGATGCTGGAAAGCTTTTATGGTTGTATTGGAAGCATGGTGTCTACAGAAGTGTGTTTGACAAAGTGTCAGAGGCCACTTGAAATATTAGGTGAAATAAGATTAAAATCCACACAGTATTAATCACTTTGAATTTTGTTTTTTTTTGTCTATCTTACATTTTTCCATGCTTCCAATACAACCAAAAAAGTTTGTCAACGTCCATCACACACACACACACACACACACACACACAAGCATACATGGACTCTCTAACACACACACACACACACACACAGAGTGCGATGGCTAAATTGTTATCTAAATTAAAGTGAGATGCCAGTTATTTTCATTTTTATATGAGAATAATACTGACATCTCACTTTATCAGATATATTTACCAAAATTATATGAAAATATCTTGAAATACTATAGATTAAATTTATTCAGAGAAATCGCCATTGGCTTCAACCACAGCCTCCAGACAACTTTGGAATCTCCTGCAAGCATTTCCGATGGTCTCTTTGATTAAGTTGGTAAATGCTGCCGTTAATTTTGCCTTCAGTTCATTTTTGGTGTAGCACAGAACTTTGTTGGTCTCTTGCTCAACTGTGGCCTATACAATAATCAAGGAGATTGCAATCTGGGGAGTTTGGTGGTCAGATGTTAGGGGCATTTGCAGAAATTTTCCCCTGCTCATGTGGCCTGTGCAGAGTACTGTTGTCAGACATAGGGTTTTCCAGCAGCCTCCTCCAGGCACTAGATATAGGCCTCTGAAGCCATGTGTGAAGATGATTCCAGGCATAATATAACCATTGCAAGTGACAACCCTTCATGGCCTGTGATAAAAATTAGCCCTTTCTCATCTTATATGAGAAATAGTGAATATTTTCATGCACTACCTGCCTGCTAAGAAACTCATACACTGCCATGTCCCTGAGATTGTTGTTTATCATGACTTGGATTTTACTAACAAATTCAAGTTCTTTTTTTATCAGAATGATCAGGAAGTGTTCTGAGCTGTCGTACCTTTATAATCATCATTGGACTCCTACAACTGTTTTCGAATCCTCTGCACTGTCCTCAGATTGACATCCAAACACTTCAATCTTTATATTGAAGCTTCTAGTGTGAATGCCAAGCGGTACAGCATACCGTTTCCAAATTTTTGGTGGAGTGTATTGCGTCATGGTGCTGGTTTCCTCAAAGAGTGTCCAACTGACTGTAATTTGCTGCACAGTAGACAAAACGCACACTCTGTGTGTGTGTGTGTGTGTGTGTATATATATATATATATATATATATATACACACACACACACAATCGACATTTAAAAGAAGCAGATATAATTAAAATCTTGCATATATTATTTTTTCTGTAGTTTATTTGAGAACAACTATGTAAATAACATGTAAAGTTTTGAGATTTTTCCAGGCATTTCAAAGTATGTATGTTAATTTTAAAAATATTTTTCTGAGTATAGAAAGTGAATTTTTTTATCAGACAATTGTTTTTTTCCTGATGATTCAACAAAATATACTTATAGATATTCACAATCTCTTTGTGGCTAAGTTGATCATTCCTACTCAGCCAACTAATTTTAGTGTTTCTGTGAGGGTATATAATATATATATATATAATATTACTATTTACTGACAAATATTTTATATAAGTATATTCTAGATTTTGAAGTTTAATCTCTGGTGAGTGAGGATACCTAAAAAGTTTGTATTTGATTCATTTGTGACAACTGCCATATTAAACGTAAAGTAGTTTTAATGTAATGAAATATATTAGATTAGAAAGACTAACGAAATTAAATAAGGATGCATATAAAAAGTTTATGCTTATTTTAATTATATTCTAATTGGTTTCTATATAAAATCATTCATAGAATTAATTTTAATATGTTGGAGAATAAAACAATTATATTAGAAATCAATAACGCCAAGTAATTATTTATTAAACCCTGTTTTGCAAATTAACCAGCATGCAAATTAAACACACACATATTATGTAAACCTTTATTTCTTAGTGATATATAAGACAGATTGCAGGATTTTAAACGTACAAATAACATGGGCTGTTTTGAAGCGAATCTAACTCGGATTTTCATAGAGACTTCGTTAATAAGATTTATTGTATGTATTAATGATTTTGACTATAAATTAAATACTCATTGATAAGCTTACACAATTCCTGAGGGTATTGTGGCATAAGCAGTGACATAGTTTCAGTTACACACACACACCAAATATCCATTATAATGAAGAGGTTGATATAAGTACATCAGACAAGTAATGATTAAACAATTGCAAACATAGCATACACTGGTTACAGTGGTCTGTAGTGCCAAACATGCTCACTACTTACTGGGTGTGGGTGATGAGATTGTGGAATTGTCCAGATGGAAGCACATGGTTCAAATCTTCTGAACACTGAAGATCAATGAATTCCATCTTTAGGTTTAATGGTACTTCAGTCAATTAGTCAGATTGCTCAATGTTCTACTGGTACTATGTAACCCAGTATTACCTGTTTCATAGTCGGATCATCAGTGACTAAACCAGTAACCCCACAGATTTTGTCTGATGAGGAGGCTGGATAGACACCCTGCAGAATGAAAATCAAGATCTGTAAAAGGATGGAGAAAGCTCTTTGCTCAACAGCCATTTAGTACTCCTCATTACGGCATGGTCGTGTAAACTTGGTAATGACAGAGCCATGCCATTGGGAACTTAAGTTCCTGGTAGAGTCACCCAAGGCAGACAGGTCTGGCACCCAGTGGTATTAGGGCCACGACCCAGGCAAAGGGGCACTGTCAAAAATCTAAAGGGCATCTCCATCATCAGGAATCAACGACTTTTGGCATATTTGTCACTGTGTCCGTGGAAAAATCTGCGGCAAACAAGAGCATCTTCCCCTGACTGGGATATGCATGTGGGATTTGGAGACCACTTGTGAATTTCATATTCCCTTATTCGACTCAACCAACCCAGGGTGAATGCCATAATAGAAACAGAAAGAAACATCAAAAGATGAGAAAATTTTGAAAGTTTATTGTAGGGCCTGCATGGACGGTTGTAGAGGTTGCAGGTTGGGAACTTCTGCTTCAGCAACATTGAATGTAAGAGATTGTGAGACAAGTGAACTAACATATAACTATTCCAAAAGTTGCTCTTTATTCAAAGTGATATTGTATAATAAAGTTGGGTGGTTTGGCAATTTGGATTTGGTCCTTCCTTGATAACAAGGTTTCCAGTTCAGTTTTGATTTTTGATTTAGTATTTTTTCTTTGTAACGAAGCCATTCATTCTCTTGTATAATGAGGATGAGATATTTAGCGGGGCCAATTTTCAGACATAATGTTGTATTTCCTTCCCCCTCACCATATGAAAACATTCTAGTCTAAAATATAAAATAGATTTCAGAAGTGTCTTTTTCCTTTTTTTTTTTTTTTTCTTTATTTCTTTCATTTCTTTGTAAACAGATTTCACATTTGTTTAGTAAAAAATAGTCAAATGTTTTTATCATATTTTTGTTAATTCTATTCCTCTTACAATAGTACAAATGTTAATAAAATTTGATTCTATTACAATTTGAAATTCTTTTTCAACTGTGTTTCCTTGGATATGGTCACTCAGTAGTAATAGCACTACACCGAATGGTTTTAGTTTTGTAAAAAAAAAAATGTGCTGTTTCTGGTGTGCAGATAAAGCTGGAAAAAAAATCAGTTTTTCAGTTAAACTGTCCATCTCTATTGTATATATCACTCGGTTAATCCCATGTTGCATGACATATAAGATACGCCACTGTGGATTGTCATTCATCAGTTTTTGCAACTGCAGGTACTTTGTTTATCAAAAATGACTTGTTTTGGCATTAAGTAAAAAAAAAAAAAAGTAAAGTTGTCGTGGCGGCCTAAAGTCGGTATCAGCCAGTCAGCGAGGGAGTCTATCCCCTTTTCAATAGCACTAGACCAAGGAGATTGTTTTGGCGTCTGAGGTGGAGTGCCACACCTACCATCAGCTCCTTACTTTACTTTTGGCATTAAATGACCCGAAAAGGGTTGATATGCCATAAAACAATAACCAACAATCAGCTGTTGTAATTTCTCTTTGACTTTTTCATTTGATATAAAGTCATTTAACGACCAGAATTTTACACAGATATTTAGTATTAAAGGCTTTCAATTTTGACTGAGTGGTCTTAAGTTGCCATATTATGCAGCTATTCAAAAGAAAAAATAAACTTTAATTTTTTTTTCTAAAGGAAACTTTCCTACTGTTCTATACTTTGCTCATCTGTTTGAATACAACTGTTACAAGGCTATCCCCCCTTCCAACTATTTGTGGGGGGGGGGGGTAGCCTTGTACTGTTAACCTTTCTAATCTGGTATTTCAGTTTGTAGTCAAGGTTATTATTGTTGCTACATCAAGATTTATACCTTCTCAACCTTTTTCTGGTTAATGAAGATATCTATTGGCACATGATCTTCTTTGCTCAAAATGTTCTCAGTCTTTTTGGCACTGATGATGAGGTCAATGTTTCTTACATAACTGCTGATCTCATCAATAAGCAACTGAAGATCTTCACTGTTACATGACATAGCTACAAAGGAGTGCCTTATGTCATGCAATAAAGTAACCGAGTGATATATACAATCTCACTTTCTTTAGAAGCATATATAGTGTAACAGTTATCATTGTAGGAAATGGCTTTGGAGTCTGCGTCTGAAGCAATTAAGGAGTCACTGGAGTCTGAGTTATTAAAACTATACTAACTCAGACTCCATTTCCTTTAAAGAAATTCATCTCAACTTCTTTTTTAAGTTCCTTTGGTTATTTTGTATTTGCAAAACTATATATGTAAAAAGTCTTACATTATAGCATTTTTGTTATTTCTTCTATATCCTTTCAAAGATTTTGTCTGTTAGAAAATATTAAAGAATGAATAGATATGATATAAAATCCACAATATCTTTATTCTTTGCTATAAACAAGTTATAATGATATAGGCCTACTTGAGGAATGAACTCTCTAACATTGGCTTGCATATTAATGATTAAATATGAGTATTCCAAAGGTGTGTTGAACTCGCCAATGATGGCACAAGACCATATATATTGAGCTCACTTTTAACAGCTTGACTGCTCTCATCCTTTCACATAATAAATACCACCCTAAAATAATTAGTTGAAACCATATAGTTATTTGTATTTGATAGGAATACTTGAAACTATACAATTGTGTGCAAATTATTTGTATTAAATAGGAATACTTGATATAACTACAAAAAAAACTTAAACAAGTACATAAAAAATATAAATGTACAATGAACATGATCCCTTAACCTCAGATGGACTGACATGTCATTAAAATCGGTCATAACTACAAAAGATTCCTATGACTTTTGGTTATTGTGGGAGATGCAAGTCCTACCACAAGGATACTTTTATCTCATATCTTAAGTGGTTATTCAAAAGATGTGGAGATCTTTTTTTTTCTTTGAGGCAATTAATGATTTAAATGTTTACAGATAAAAGATAGTAAAAACCAGATGATGGATTATCCTCTTGTAAGTTTGAGCCTCCAGTAAAAATGCTATATTTCTAATTTAGAAGATTTAAATAACTCAAATTTATAAATAAAATGCACAACATTTACTTTGTGCTGTTTATTTAATAGAGCTAAGTGTGTATTAAACTTAGTAATTCTAATTAAGTCTTAAACAATTGAGTTTCTAATTTCTTGTGGAAACAAGCAATAAAAAAATATATTAATTCAATCAGTATTTATAAGAATCTCTTTTGATATAATGAATGTGTTAAATAGTTGATTTTGGAATGAATTGTGAAGTAATTGGTAGGAAATGTTTTCATGGTGAATTTTTTTTTTAGTTTTCGTTTTTCAACGTTTTAAATATTTGGAAATGAAGTTGTTGGGCATGAACCTGTTTCTGTTTTGAATGTGTGGGTTTTGTTTTTCATTTGTACATATAATGTAGGTATGCATTAGTCATAGGATTTAAACAGAAACACTGAATGTCTATTGGTGTAAATACTATTTGTTATTTTGGTGATCAGGGTTAACCTTTTATGGATTCAAAATTGAAATGCCAGTGATACACATGAAAATGGGAAGTAATGGAAAACTAGTCAACCTAAATTCCAATTATCAATGGTAAAATATTATTTTCACACTTATTTTTTTTTATTTAAAAAATAAATAAATCAATAACAAAATATATAATTGTTGCATAGTCTCTTATTGGGTAATGGTGTCCCATCATGGTGTAATGGTTAGCAAGCTAGTCTCACAGAATCATTACTACTGGTGAACTGGGTATGATGTTAAACTGCATCTAGTGGTGAAGTTCCAATTCTAGAACTCTGGGGAATGTGGAGTACCCCTTTATTGCCATTACTCCCAGGTGCACCCTGCTAGGGTACCATCTATGGGTTAAATAGATAAAACAGTATTAAAAATGTATCTAAAAAAAAAAATTCAATACCCAACAAGAATGAATAAAACAAAATGTCTTTGGCATAAAATAACCCAACAAGGGTTGACATGCCATAAAATCCTACCAACCAATCATTGTTACTGAAAAGTGAGTCTTATTCATATTGGCTAATGGTGTCCCATTGTAGTATAATGATTAGCAAGCTAGTCTCACAGACTCATTGCTACTGAAAAGTGAGTTCAATCCTTGCTGGATGCCCTATATTTGTGACCTTGTATTACATCTTAACTGTAGCAAACGAGTTAGGAAATACTCTGGGCATCCCATCATGATGTAATGGTTAGCAAGCTAGTCTCGCAGATCCATTACTACTGAATAACAAGTTTGCTAGATGCATGATAAACATAAATAAGACCTTGTGTTTATCTGGCCTGGTGGGAGGTCAGGAAAATAATTCATAAATTTTTTAAATTTTTTATTCTTTCTTTCTAACATTCTGACTTGGGTTAAGTTCTGGTCTTCATCTGGGTTGGGCGTTGTATTGGGCTGTATATCTCCGCATCTATCTTTTTGTTCTTAATTATGATCATGAAGATATCATTTTATTTTTGATGAGACCCAATCTTTCAATTAGGAAGCCACTTTTGTGTCTGGCTCTGAGGAGCTCTTTAACTCAACACTAACTTTTTCACAGATTTCAGTCATGTGACATTCTCAACCAATGAGAATATCGTGTCACATTTCAATCAGGAATCAAAAGCTTTCAGTAAATAGCCTGGTGATTTTCCATGGCTTATTAATGTTAATGCTAACCGTTAAATTTGAATATTCTACACTACATTACAAAATGAATAGGCAACACCATTTATTTTTTGTGTAACATAATCAGTCTTTTAATTCTGGGTAGGACCCTAAACTGCTTCTGGTGATGAGGCTCCAATTCTGGAGCTCTGTGGAGTGACCTCTTGCCATTACTTCAAGGTGCACTCTAATCCAGAGTGGTAGTACCTGTTAGGGCCCCATCTATGAATCGAATAGATCCATTTACAAATTATTAGTAGTAATATGGTTTTTAAGTATTCCTAAGTGCAAATTATTTATATTAAGAATAGTTACTTGAGATTATGATTGTTTACAAAGATAGTAATACTCAAGACCATATAACTGCAAATTATTTTATATTAGATAATATTTGAAACCACATAACTGTATAAATTATTTGTATTAGATAGGACTACTTGAAACCATATAACTATGTGCAAACAAGTATTATTATCAAATAGGAATTGTTACCTTATTGTCAAGTCATGCTGACAGCATGGATTACCTTGACTCTTTGTCTCTATTGGTCTTGCTTCCGATTCTAACTCCACTAACTAATTATGGAATAATATGAATTTATATGAATAAACGATTTAGACCCAAGCCCCCAAATGCTAGAATCTTTTTTGCATCAATCTAATATATTTATATTCTTATGTGACTTCATATTGAATATTCATTGTTTGTCAAAATTCCAACCTAAATTACTGATTTAGAACTATTAAAGAAAAGTATCTTTTGAAACTTAGAACAGTGATTCTGGTGTTCAGTGCCATTGACAGCTATGTTACCCCTTTTTGACTATTCCAAACAGTGGGGTGGGGGTGTTGTTATTCCACATCACTTCATCCCCTCATAGTGTACTTGTTTATAAGACCAAACATTGACCTACCAGGTACCTCAACTTTATAAGTTGTATATAATTGGAAAGATCTTTGAGCTATTTTTTTTTCCGGTGTGGTAGATATTCATCTTATATGCTATCAAAACTTAAACTCTGGATATATGCTACCTCTCTCTTGTGTTTACATTCTAGAATAGAGAGTTGTTGACTGGCATGATCTGATACTTTTTTTTTTTTTTTTTTTTTTTTTTTTTATTTAGTTTGAATTTTAGACAAGGATGGTGTCTTTTATGAGAATACTTTCATTGCAAATATAATTTGAATTTTACCCTATGAAATAATCATTAACAAAATACATTGTTAACCTAATTCTTATGATAAAAATGTATAGCTGAATATTATGTTATAGGGTTCCTATATTTTCAGAATATTCATCTTATTTGTTCTCAGATTGCTTTTTATTGTACTTTAAGGTCTTTTCTTTTTTAGTCAGTGTTTAGCCTTAATTTTAGAAGATCCCAAAGTTATCCTGATTGGTATTTAATGGGTTCCTAAACAGAATTGTAAATTTTTATTAATTCATTTAAAATATAAAAGAGCTTTATAATGCTATGAGTTGCTGCCCTTTATCTTCAAAGATATGTGTAGCAAACCCTTGTATTTTTTCCCCAAAGTGCTTACGTAATTGTTTTTTTTTTTTTTTTTTGAGTATTTGTGCTATTTTGAATTTGTGTCATTTCGGTGCATACAAAATGTGGAATGTGTATGTGTTCATAACATTTGCATCACATTTTTTTTTTGTTTGTTCACATATCTCCATATAGACATTTTCAAATTGTGAATCTGTCTGTTGTGGAGATATAGATTGGAATAATTTAGATAATAGAAAAATAGCAAATTATAATTAAAAAATTTTTTTAGAGAATGTATGTATGTATGTGTGGGGTGGTGGTGGGGGTAAAATAATGGAGCTTTACTTAATTGTTTTTCTTTTAGTATCTTATAAAGTTTAAGCAAATTATGGGATTTAGTCTTGGCCCTAGGCAATGTACCTTTCGTTTTACTGTAGATAAATGATTGATCTAATAATTTCACACCTGGTCCATGTGTGGGTAAAGCTAAATAGATTATTTTAGAGTTTATTGCTAAGGTCACTGCTTTAATACTAATTAGGTATTTAAGTATTTGACTTGTCCCCTTTTCAGATCTTTTATATTACCATATTTGATCCTTTATAAGAGCCCCTCCATATTTACATTTAATATTAAAGTAAAAGTACTGAAAGTCTATGGCATTTTTTTTTTTTCAGTCCAGACAAATAAAAAAATATCTAATCATAAAAATACAATAGGCTGGTGTAGTCCACCATAGTAAAATAGGAATCAAAGGGATCCATAGATTAAAAAAAAAAAAGGTTTGAGAACAACTGGTTTACAGTATCTAAGTAAACATTGGCCTATTAGATACCTCTACTTTATATATAAGACCTAGTAGAGATTTTTGAGACATTTTATTAGGAAAAAAGGATATTTGTCTTATATACTATCAAATATCGTAATTGTTTTTTGAGACAAATAAGTAATGATCATAGTAATTTAGAATGAAATCGAGTAACTGATACAATTTATACAGACATAAGAGAAAATATTATTCATATTGTTTTTCATTGTTTACTTCCAGTACTATAATTATATTCACAAAAACAAAAATACCCTGTCATTTACACAAGATTTGACTTAATGATAATAGTTTTCAGCCAAATATTTGATTAGTGATATTCATTACTATTTAACTCCTGAATATTTCTCCTCATTTGCAAAGACAAACCCTAAGTACTATTGTGTTTAGCTCAGTCGGTAGAGCATCCATCCAGGAATCTCAAGGTTCTGGGTTTGATACTGGCATTCACCAACTCCGTGTATGAGTAGCACACCTTGGGTAATCTGATCTGTGCTATAAAGCATCTGGTAGCTGACGGTAGGTGTGGTGTATCACCCCAGCAAAAACAATCTCTCTGGTCTAGCATGAGCAAAAAGGGGATAGACTCCCTAACTGTTTGGCTGATACTGACAATATTTCACTCTGCCGACTTTACTACTTATCTATGAAATGGCTTATTCTGTCGGGAAATTTTGTAACTTTTTTCTCTTAATGGCCTAGTGAATCTACAGTGAATGGATTAATAAAAAAGGTAAAAGGTATTATATACCAGGTAAATAATAGATAATATGTATTATGTAATATATGATGTGAATCTTTAATAATGTAATAGTAAGTTTGTAAGAGGAGTGAGCTTTTCATTAAATTGACCAAGCCATCTGCAGGGCCTAGTGCAAAGCTGCACTATGCAGAGTGAATTCACTAGTTCTGAATAAATGCACTCAATAATATTAATATAACTTAGAGATTTTTATCATTGTTTTTAAGAAACTTTGTAATTTCTTTTATGAACTAGTATTTATTTGTTGTCACCTCTAGAAGACCAGTTGTACAACAGATTATAATTTTTTTAAATTTAATTTAATTTTTTAAGACAAAAACCTTTTTCTTACAGATATATTTTTGTAACAATCTCTAGTACTGTAGTTTTAAAAAACTATGTTTATGGATGTTATGGATACAGCCAGTTCTTAAATGATATCATCTACAGCAGTGTTTCTCAACTTTTTTTGGCCGTAGCCCCCTTCAATCCAATGTGAATTCTTTGTGACCTCCCCATACTAGTTTTTATGTCCCCTCCTCCCTTGCGCTCTGTCAACTTAATACATCAAGGGAAGTAGTAATATTAAGGATTGTAGTTTGGATAATACTATGCCATCTCTTGGCCCCTTGTGGCACCCTAGTTTTCAAATTTGGCTTTGAACTCATCCCCCAAATCTCATTGCTCCAAGGGGGCCATATGACCCTGATTGGAAAAACCCTGGTCTACAGTGTAAAAACTGTATCTAAATTCTGCATGACTCATTGTGTTTAATTTAAAATTAAGCACTATTAAGAGATTTCTACTAAGAAAACTTATATTACCTAATGAATTGTTGAAATAGCAGAATATCTATTTTATAAATCAGACTGATGATTGCATGGTGCAGTATATTTTTCCAACTTCCCACCTAGCCCGAATAGGCACAAGGTTGCTTTTTAATGTGGGGGTGCTACGCAGAATGCAAGTCTCCCATAGCAGCAGGTTTAGAAATTGCTATGATTCTGTCTGCATTTCCCTTGAGGTGTACCTAAGGCACAGAGCAATAAGCCCAACCCTTACCTCTTTTTACACAAGGGAGCAGGTGCTGCCTAGTTGGGTGGGGTTAAGGCCACCTGGAATCTAGCCATTAGCCCCCCCCTCCACACCAGCTGGTTCAGGAGAGCTCCTGCATGGTGTAATATAGAAAATTTACAAAAATCTTGTGATATTTGAATGGTATTTATTTACCAAACTGATATATTTTATTAAAATTATACAAGGCTAGTCATTACTGTTAATTTGAATCATCAGTCTATCTAATTAAAGTTTGGGTTTAAAGGTTATCGCTATACTCTTGTGAGTTTTTCAAAATATTATTTATTAAAGAGGTTACAAAATTTTGTTTACATCACCCATAACACAATATCTACAAAATGAAAGAAAAAAGTTATATTTTTATGAAAAAGTTATCAAGTAGAAGGATATGAAAAGAAATAATCTATGAAATAATTCTATAAAAGAAAATAAAGAACTCCATCTTTGACTACAAAGAATTCAAAGTAAAATTTAAAGAATAATTAACACTTAAAGCAACTTAACAAATGATTAATTTCATAAAGAAATATTGTGTTTATAGAACAAGCGGTTAAATAAAAATCCATAATTTTCAAAAATTTTGTAAAGAGACGGAATTGTTTCTATCAGATCCTTCCTCATTTCTTTTTTGGATAGAAGTCGTTCTGCACTGACTTTCGTCAATGCTTGTGAAAAATTTTTTTTTTTTTTTAAATGGGGTTTTGCTATAAAAAAATAGGATATTTATAAAAATACTAGCAGGGCCTGTGGATATACCACAGTATGATAATTTAATAATTACGTTTGATATGTTTACTTTAGAGCTATTGCTAAATAGTTCAATATGTAAAAAGTATAATAACTCTCTCTCACTTTTTTTTTCTTTTCTTTTCTTTCATTATGTTTGATTGATACAGATTAGCATTATCGCTTCTGCTCTATCTTTCCTCTACTCTCTTTTTCTTTTTATATATTTTTTGTGTGTAGCATGTCCTTTTTCTTTCCTTTCTTTGATTAAAAAGAGAATGCTCCATTATTTAGCTGAGGTGATAACTCTTAAGAAATAAAAATTCAGCAGATAAGCAACACCAGACAATCAGTATTTACATTTTTGCATTTCATCTTGGACAGTCTCATTTTTAATTTTTTTAATTTTTTAGGTGTTGCAAGATAAGTATTGTACTCCTCCCTTTACTGCACAGACCCAGCCCATGCTACCCATGTGCTGAGTTGGCGAGGGCTGGTAGCAAACCAGGAACCTTATGTTTCTGAGGTGGATGCTCTACCAACTGAGCTAAACCAGCCTCTAAATATTTATTTTGGTCTATTTGTGTGTCTGTCTGTGTGTGTGTGTGTCAAGAAACAATGACATCAATTAAACAGGGAATGTTTTTATTTTAAAAAGAAGAAAAAAAGACAATTTTTAACTTAAAGGCAAATTTTCAAGTCATTGAAAGTCCAAAATAATTGATGATACAAAAAATACAGAGCATAAGAAATTAAATGAAACCTGATTATTATGGTTTTATACTAGTTCATCTTAAAGCATAAGTCCAAATCAAAAAAAAAAAATGTAGCCCTTAAAAAAGACTTTTACTCATTTTGACAAATTAATAAAAAAAAACAAACTCTAAAATGATGTAAAAATCCATGAAAACTTTTCATCCTTTAATAGTCTGTTATATTTACTACCCAGAATATGTACCCTCAGGGTGAAAGTATTTAAGTTTTAATGTAATGAAATAAATTTAAATTAGGACTAATGAAACTAAAGAATACAGATAAAATGATTTGAAACAAAGCGGGTATGATCGAAAAATAGAACAACTTTGAAATTAACTCTTCCATCATGTTCCGTCACTCCCGTCTTTCATTGCTAAATTTTCCTAATTTAACTGTTTAGTTAAATTAGGAAATAAAGAATTAGTTCTTGTTAATCGATTTCTTTTAAGAATTATCTCTGCGATTTTTGCTCATATTTATCAAAATAAAACCAAACAATTAGAAATCACTAATACCAAGATCAAATTTCTAAGATCAATATGCAAATTAGCCTTCTGTTAACACTGTAAGCCACTATTTTGTTGTAGATATAAATACAATTGCATATTTTTAATATGTAGATAAGGCTAACAGTATTAATAATGTAAAACAATTTTATTGATAATTGAGGTTTAAATGAAAATAAAATCATTGTGAATGTGATGTAAATAACTAAGGGAATTGCGACTTGGGTAGTGATATAGTTTCGGTTTCAGACGCACGCACGCACACACACACACACACACACACAATCTCCATTATAAGATTTTAATTAAAAAGAAAAAATGACTGTGCTGTGTGGTGTCCCCAATAAATATTCCTGTGTCCACAGGACAATGGGACACTATTAAACCCTACCTGTATGGTGTATGACCCAAAATGACTTCTTTTCCAGCATTTATGAGGAGGGGTCCTAGTTGCCATGACTACTTGTCTCAACTTTCCAATGATAGATTAAAGGATTAACAGGCACCTCCTATCTCTTATTCCTAGTTGTAGCATAGGCACAACATAATGCATAGGTTGAATTAAGAATAGCTTAGATGCTTCTTTTAACAATATCATATATATAACAATATCATATATCAATATAGTTTTTCACTGCTCTTGTACATCACTTTGTGATATTTGTATTTTCTCAATTGTACTTATAGTTGAAACATTATCAGGTATATATAATTCTGCTCTTAGAAGATAAAAAAAAAAAGAAACAAGGCCAAATTTTTCAAGTAGAGTAAAGCTGGTTTAAATTCAGTTTTCCTTTTAGACTGTTTGCCTATGGCTAAAGAACAGTCTGCCCTAATATTTACCCATAGTTAGAAAGGGGGGGGGCAATGGATTCATACCTTTTCCAAGGACTTTAGTGCAAAGCAAAATGCAAACTGTTGTCCAGGATTTGAACTCTGGTTTCTGATTTGAATAAATAAATGTTATGCTAAGCACTTGAGTTTATAATGTATGGCCTGATGTCCCCTTTTTTGTAGTAGGCATATATAAGTTTCTTAAATGCAGTTTTCATTTATTTTTTCGATAAACTTCTAATCCAAACTTTTTGTCTTCAGACAAATGTAATTTAAAAAAATATAGAATTAGCAGGACCTGTGGATATACCACAGTATGATAATTTAATTATTATGACGTTTTATATGTTTACTTAAGAGCAAAATAGTTCAATATGTAAAAAGTATAATAATCTTGATTTAACTCTATCAGTTTTTTTTCTTTTCTTCTTTTCATTATATTCTATTGAAACAGATTAGTGTTATTGTTTCCATATGCTCACCCCCTCTATCTTCCCCTAATTTATTTCTTATATTTTTTCTGTGTAGCATGTCCCTTTTCTTCCTATTCTTTCTTTATAATAAAAATGAAATGGTCCATTATTTAGCTGAGGTGATGACACTCATCAGCAGATAACCAACATCAGATAATCAGGATTTACACTTTGCATTTTATCTTGGATGATTTGGATGGTCCCATTTTTAACCAGAGGGTGTTGCAAGATGATAATGATTGTACTTTTAAGGAACACTAGTATTGATATATAGATGATTGCTGACAATCTTGTTGATAGCATTAATGGATGAAATGTTAAAATTTGTGATAAGCAAAATATCAATTGAATTGTCCAATGAACAGTTATTATAAGAAGATAGATTTAAAAATCTCTTGTGAATAGGTTGACAAAGGATTAGTGTTATTTTAGTAACAAATTAGTTTAGTGATCTGTAAAGAGGATGAACATTTCTGTTTTTGTCTTTTGTACTTTACTATAATAATCTAAGACCTTTCTAGGTAAGTTATTGTAGTGAAGAGTTGACATACTTTTGTATCAAAGTATATAAATATGTATTAGGTTGGTTTAGCTCAGTCGGTAGAGAACTCTGCTAGGAATTGCAAGGTTCCTGGTTCGATATAGGCCCTCGTCAACTCGGCATATGAGTAGCACAGTGATCTGTTGATTGGTGTAGTGCTCTACCTCAGAGGCAAAAACAAACTCTTGGTCTAGTGCTGGTGAAAAGGGGATAGACTGCTTCACTGTCTGGCTGATACCGACTTTACTTTTTTAAATTTTTTTATTACTTATATAAATGTGTACTGGTCCAAAGTAGAAGATAGTTTTGCATATTTATTTTGTATTGTGTACAGCATAATCTGAACAATAAGCTTTTTAAAATCTTCCATGTCTTTGTCTTTACTGTATTTTGGGAATTTAAAAAAAATAATTTTTTTTTTTAAAATCTTGCATTAATGTTTACTTTCTTTTTCAAGTTCTAATTTGGCAATTTAAATGTGAATGGCTATTTTGTACAAAATGCATATTCCCAAACTAGTTTCATTTTTCACAGTCCTTTTATTGTATTGTATTCATTTCCCTGTTAAGTCTCATTGATTTGTCTTTAACTATTGTTGAAGATTCTTTTGGGAATTTGCCCTGTTGGTGGGTCTTAGAATATGTTGACTGTAATCCCTTCAGAGGGGTAACCATCCCAAAAAGGGAGTGCACACTAAACTGCATCTGAAGGTGAGGTTCTAGTTTTGGAGATCTGTGGAGTAGCACTTCATTGTCATTACTCCTCGGTCCACTCTGACTTGGAGTGGTATGTGTCAAATAGATCTTTGAAAATTATTCATTTTCAATAGGCCCATGTGCAAAAAAAACTTAAGCTACACAAAAAATTTAAATATGAATGTACAATGAATGCATTTCTCTAACCTCTAGGCATAAAATAACACTAGATGGGTTGACATGCTGTAAAAAATCAATCAGTTTTGGAAATATATTAAAAAAATGTTTTTCTTTTGTTGTAAAATAGGGGGTGTGATAACAAAATCTTCTAAGTGAATAAGTATTTACTTTGTTTTTGGCATCTGATTTTCTGTGTAAATCATGCACAGTGAATGTGATTTTAGAAAATTGGTATTACTATTGGAATATGATTCACAGCTCTTTATTAGCTTAGGGAATTCATCCATTTAATTTTTATTTACTCATATTGACTTTACTTTTATTTACATGAATGTAGCAGTTGAGTGAACCATTATTATTTTCTATTTGCTGAAGAATGGCTGGATAAGATAATACTTTTAAAAAACAAACATCTGATGCATCTTCAGCATTAGAACTTGAAAATATTCAATTTTCTTCATTGAAATCTATTATGCATTAGCAGAGTACCTGTAAACTGAAGAATTCAGTTTCATGGTTTTGATTAAGAGGACAATTTTCAATGAGGATAATGCTTGACTCCAATAGGGTTGTTTAAATTTTAACTATAAAACCTTGAATTTTTTTTAGTATCAATTCATTATTATTTGTTTTTGATTGTCTTATATTTTAATATAGTTAATGATTTATTTACCTGAATCTGATTGAAATGAAATTTATCTTGCCTATAACTAATTTCTAATTTGGCTTTTAATTTTTATCCATATTATTTAATTTTGAGGTGGATATTGAGATTTTTGCTATACAAGGTGTGTGCTAGACGCCTGCTTTACTTATAGACTCGGCAAGAACTATGTGATTTCTCTTGGCCAATCACTGGCAGTACTCTGCTGCTGATACAATACTTAAACCAACAGTACTGGCCATAATTACTTTGAACCTTCGTGGACGACGGACATAGGATTAAATCACTGGACCTTTAACAATACGCAGGATAGGACTTATTCGCTAACCAAAGGATTCCATAACTCAGGACTTACTTTAAGCCCTTTTCAACTGGCCAAGGATGGCATTTAAAAACTTAACAGGTTACAGGCCAAAATTATACAAGATACTTCTTGGTTAAACACCTGAAATTTCCATCATGGTTTTTTGAATTCAGCTTTCCTTTTCCTAGACTGGTTGCCATACCAGGGTTAAAGAGCCTAGTCTGCCCTACTATTTACCCATAGCTGGAGGGAGAATAGTTGGATGTATACCTTTCCCAAAGTCTTAGTGCTATGAAAAATGCAAGCAGGTTTGTTCTGGATTTGAACTTGGTTCATGGTGTGCATTTCCTATGATGACCATTACATCACATTTCTATTTTCTACTAAGCTGAAAACCAAACTACTGGTGCCAGGAAAGATATATCATAGAATTCTATTCATACTCCATGACACAATTGATGCCTTTTTTTATTTTTATTAACACATTGCTTGGATATTATTAGATGATGACTATAGCTCTGATGAGTGGCAGGTAGATTAAGATATATTTTATGTGAAAGATTTCAACAAGCTCTAATCAACGATATAATGGGTTTAAACTAGCAGTAAAAGCTTTCTGAGTAAAACACAAAATAAGCCTCAATGGTGTTGTTGACTGTCAAACGTGAAATTGAAATTTTATTTGAACTTTTAATTACATTCTTTAAAATTGATTTTAAGTGTTTTCCCTAGTTTTGATTATGGACATTGTAATTTTCAAGGTTTTTGTTATTCGGTTTGTAATCTCAAAAATTGAAATCCAATGTATTTATGATATTCTGAATGAAAAAAGTTTGTCCTAATTAACCTATTATGAGATTTGTAGAATGATCCATATTGGCTTGTATTATAAACATATAGACATACCAATATATGATAAAATAATGATACTCTATTTGTCCATATACCAATTCATCAATACTTATTTTATATATTTTGCTTAGAATTATATATATATATATATATATATAATACTGAAATTGTTCTCTGTTTGCTTATTTATGATATCCTAGTCAGTGTTTGTATTTTAAAAATCCTAATGTTGTATCTTTACTTTTTAAGTGTTAATGGAATTTCGCAAATACATGATCTGGGATTAACTGAATTACTTTTAGAAGAAAATTAGATAGTAATTGTTTAATCATAAATTTATGAAAAATATCATTTGTTTATATGAAATTAATTTTTTGTTGCTATGTGCTGTTGTTTGCAAGTTTAGTTAACCATCGTTAGTAAGTTTGATTTTTCCCTACATACTCCACATGTATGGCCTTGTGTCAGATTCCAAGAAGAATTTAGTAAATATCTATGCTTGGTTTAATTTGCCTTTTTAAATCTTTGATTTGTAAAAGTAAAGTCAGCGGAGTGGCCTATTGGCTGGACAGCAAGGGATTTTTTCACTTTTTCACTAGCTCTGGACCCAGGGAGATTATTTTTGCATCTGAGGTTGAGAGCCACACTTACCATCAGCACCCTACTTTACTGCACAGATCCAAGCTGTGCTACTGATGTGCTGAGTTGGTGATGGCCAGTATCAAACCCAGAACCTTTTTGGTTCCTAGGTGGATGCTCTACCGACTGAGCTAGACTGGCCCTTCTAACTAAATCTGCCTTTCTTGCTTGTATTATAGTATATTTTGTGAGGTAACATTAAAAGCTTGTGTTTTCTCAAACATTAAAAGATTTTTTTATTTTTTTCCAGGCTGCTATTTGGGATGCTCTGAACCACTATGCAGTTACAGATGCAACCTTTCTTGCTGAAAGGCTTTTTTCCGAAGGTAACTACATATTTTATGTTTGTCTCTTTTCTCTATATTTTAAGACTCTTGAGATCATATTTTTAAAATCACTTTATGAAACCTTTTATTGATGGGTCAAAATCTTATTTTACTAGATTGTCTATGTATTAGTACCAAGTGATTTAATAATTGATCAATTAGATTTGATATTATTTTGTTTATGAAATCAGTTGCCTGAAAATCAGTCCTTTTTATACACCCCAACCCCCCCCCCAAAAAAAAATAACCTGATCTAATGTTTTCTCATTCTTTATTTTACTGATTCCTTTATCCACCCTAATCTGGCTGAGGCTGAAGAATACACAGACTTCACTTTTGCAGAGGGGTAAAATCTCTCCAATCAGTCCACCTGTTGGCTGAGAGTGGCAACCCGTGTTGCTTAAGGACAGAATCCTGGTGACTAGCAGTCTATGACCTGTAACATTCCACTTTGGCTAGACGTTTGGTCGAAATTGGCTGATTATGTCAAGCCCTAGCACCTATATTATTGTTCTGACCCTATTGCCCTTATAGCAAACCTCCAACACTTCTATCATGTGTACTAGAAGGAGGTGGCTGCGAGTCTTAGTATTACATTAAACTGCATCTAATGGTGAAATTCCAATTTTGGAGCTCTTTGCCATTACTCCCAGGTCCACTCTGACCTGGAGTGTTAGTACCTGTTAAAGTCCCATCTATGGGTTAAAAAGATAAAAAAAATAAGTTCTACAAAAATACACCTGTAAAGCAGAACTGTTGTCTTGCAATTAAATAATTTCTTTAAAATCAAACTATTTACCTCTAAACTATTCCCATATAAATCACATATACCAAAAAAAATATTTGGCATTAATTAACCCACAGGGTTTATATGCCGTTAAACAAAACCAAACTTTCTCCATTATCCATGGATTTCTTGAAGGCAATTTGAATTAAAACTTTACTGAATACTGTATTAAATATGTAAATATACTCAAAAAAACTTTGATCGATTTAAAATTTATTTTTTTATTATGCAAACATCACTTTATTAAACAGGAATAGTTACTTGAAACCACATAATTGTGTATGAATTAGTAGTATTAGATAGGAACACTTCAAACCTTATAACTGTATGCAAATTATTAGTATTAGATAGGATTCTATTTCTGTCCAGGTCACTTACTGTGCTACAAGTACTATGTAACTACCGGTTTCATAGTCAGATCATTGATGACTAAACTGGTAACCCTACAGATTTTGTCTGATGAGGATGGTGGCTAGACACCCTGCAGGATGAAAAACAATACTTGTTTTGATCCTCTTGTCCCTACGTCTGCTGGATAATCTGCAGCAAACAAGTGTCTGCATGCTTGGGCACCACTTGTTTTACTTCCTATTCCGATAATACTCCATCTTTGAATGGATGGAGCCGGTTCAATCCACCCCAGGTGGATGCTGCCACAATAAGCCAACAAATGATTATTATAGACAAATAAAAAAGGGCAATTTAATAAGAATAAAAAAGATTGCAATGGAATAATGAAAATATAAATAGTTATGATTACAGTAATACTCTGCATTACAGAATTTCACTCTGTAAAATTCACCTTTTATGCAACTTTTCTAACTTAAATTTCTGTTTAGTACATCCAACATTACTTACATCTCAAAAGGATGTAAAATAAATAAAATACATAAAAATTAACAAAAGATACAAGAAGCTAAAAAGAATTTAAAAGACAATAAAAAGACATTAAAAAATGTATATACAGTACAATGAAATATTTACATTTAAAAATTGGGAACAAATAATGCCATTATGTCTGGTTTATGTAAAAAAAACACAAAAAAACTGGTTTACGTTATGGCTTTTGAAACCAATTAATAATGTAGGTGGGGTATAATTGCTTAATCAAACATTTACAAATGAATCCAATTTTGGCATTAAATAACCCATCAGGTGTTGATATGCCATTTAATAACCAAATCAAACCTATATAAGAAGAGACTTCAGTTCATAACTGGATAAAACAATCAGCAAATGTCTTTTATTGACTTGACATTTTAATTTGATATAATCAGCCATCAAATAAAATGGAAGCTTTTTTATTCCTTTGTGGGATTATCATTAAACACACCTAAAAATATTTGTGCATTTGTTTTTGTCATATTAATACTTTTAGGATTATTTGTCTGAAGTCAAATAATTACCTTTTAAAAGTTGTTAAAGTTTTTATTATAGCTACTCATTTTGATTAAAATGTAAATATTTTATCTTTTAGTAAATATTGTAAGTAAAGTTTAATTTTTTTTTTTTTTCATTTTGATTAAAACTTTAACTGGAAATAAAGCGTCATTCAATGAATAAGGTGAATTTATGATATGACTTACGTTTCACCCAGGAAAAAGCTTTTTTTCCTTCATTTCTTTATATAATTTCATTTTAAAAAAAACAAAAAAAACATTTTCATGGAAAAAACAAGCTTTTGTATTCCTTCAGCATAAAATCTTTGGACTGAATTTTTAGCCATTTATTCATGGTGCTCTTTCATTGTCACTTGAAAATGTTTTATGTATAAATCTTTGAGGGTGCCAAACAAGTAGAAATGGAGGGGGCCAGATATGGACTGTAAGGAGGATGTGGCAGTTCCTAACCAAATTTATGGTTTTCACTGTTCTTGCTAAAGTATGAGACCTTGCATTGTCCTGGTGAAAACTAACACCTGACCTTAGAAAAGGCAAAAGTCATCATGGACAATTTGGTGGGAAATTCCCAGTTAAGAAATGTTCTCTATTGTAATTCTTCTGTCAACCAAAATGAGTGCATTAACTGAATCCACCATTTCAGGTGGTTCTGCCTAGCCTGTCTTCATCTTGAATACTATTTCAATCTACTTTATTTAGCACATTTGAAAACATTTATTGACTAAAACATGCTCTCTGTGCACATCATACATTCTTCTGTAAATTTCACATGGTTTGAACTTCTCAACCACCAAAAATTTGACAACAGATCTCTGTTCAAACCTGGAGCACCCACTTTGATCTGTTGTCATTTTTGAATAGTCTTAAAACAAATATTGCAAGATTAAGATATGTTTCAATATATTTGTTTTTTTTCTATGTTTTATTTTATTTTTTTTTTCTAAGAAAATCTTATTTTCTATTTCAGTGGCCAATGAAGAATCTTTATATCTTCTAGCAACATGTTACTATCGGGCAGGAAAACCTGTCCAATCTTACCTGCTGTTGCAATCTCGGGGATGTCATACAGCGCAATGCAAGTACCTGTTGGCAAAATGCTGCCTCGATACTGATAGGTTAGTAGTCTATTTTTTGTTGGTGGGAATGAATGCTGGGAAATTGTTTTGTTTCTGAATGCTTGACATTTTTTTAAGCTGCAATAAACAGGGCTGTGAAGTCGGAAGTAATTAAGGAGTCACTGGAGTTGGGGTCAGAAATACTATACAGACTATGACTTTAATTGAATTTACACTTTATATGGCTCTAGTTTAATCTGTAAAGTTATACAGTGCATATATATATATATATATATATATATATATATATATATATAAAAATATAAAAAATCATGGTTTTATACTTAAGAATTATATATATATATAAGAGAGTTAGAGTCAAAGGTTTTGTGTTCAAACTTCACAGCCCTGGCAATAACTTCAGTCAGATTTTTTTTATTTTGTATCCTCCCCCATTTTCCTGCAACCATTTTTAAGGTTTTTGATGCTGTTTTAAATAGGATTCATTAATTCTTTTGGATCCTTAATCCTTGTTTAATGTCCTTACTGATTGTTATGAAACTAATTTGATATTGCTACTTGGCGTTTTATATAGAAGGCCTTATTCATCATGTTGGTAAATTTAAAAACTGGAGGCTGATAATTTACTTTTGGTTTGACATTTTCCTAGTTTGATTCTGTAATCGACTTAAAAAATTCAGAAAGTTTTAATTTTACACTTGGAATAAAACCAAAAAGATTCCTAAATAACATTTTTTAAAAGATTTTTTTTCTTTCTTTTAATGAATTTTGGACCCCAAAAAGTTTTTAATTTATTTATTTATTTTATTTTTTAGAATAAATGTAAAATAATTTAGTTAAGTCTGAAGGGTATAAAATGAATATATCTTATTCTTATTTCAATTGAACAAGTTATTCCAAGTGTAAAAGCAAAACTTTCTTTGAATTTTTTAAAGCCGACTACAGAAGTGAACTAGCAAAATCTCAAACTGGAAGTAAACTATTTCAGCTTCCAGTTTTTGACTTTAGAATGCCATGTGTTTCTATGAAGGAATTTGGGCTGTTGTCATAAAAAGAACTTGTAATTACATTTTTCCCTTGGCATTCAATCTGATGAATATTTAACTGATTTTATTGTTGTGCTATTTCAAAAGAGTTTCTATTGATTAAAAATATACTTGAGCTGTATAATTAGGATATTAAAGTGTAAAGACAGCATTTTAATAGGCTATACCTTCTGTAGGTTTCACATGTTTACTTGGTTAAATTTATATATAAATTTATCTTGAGTGAAAGTTAAAAAGCCTGGACTCTGTAGATCTATTTAATAATAGACCTTTTAAGATATTTAGGATTACACTATACCTCTCCTTATTGTGATTTCAGTTTTCAGTTGGTGCTCTATACTTCTGGCCTTGTGTCAAACTAAGCTTAAATGACTACTATTCAGCCATCTTTCATAACCATAAATCGGATGTATATTGTCTACTATAAAAGCCATATTAATATTTTAAGGAGTTATTTTCTACCCTACCCAATTTAATTCTGAAAAACTAAAATAATAATGAAATATTAGCAGAATTAATGGTGAGCAAGTTGAGCATGCCTTTACTAATGTCATGAGTTTGATCCTCACAGGGATGAAGAAGAGCTCATACATTAGTTGCCTTGAATCATACTAAGCTGAGTTTAGTAAAGTAATATATTATTTTTTGAGGGTTCAAAATCTAATAAATGGCTATTAGAAGTCCATAGGAAAGCCATATTATACTAAACAATAAAAATGACTATAAAAAGAAATAACTATAAAATTACTTTGTATATGGAATTATATATTTTTTATGCTTTTTAAAAAAAAAAAATTTTTTGTAAGTTTTCTTTGATTTTATTGTATTTTTTAAGAATAAAAAAAAAGAACTTGTTGAATATTGTTAATGCTTTTATTAATTTCTAAGCTTATATTTTGGTGAATGCTGAAGATAAGTTGGATTATCTGTTGTCAGTATTTATCCAACAAAAATGCATAAGCAGTTGGTTAATACTTTAAGAAGTCTGTTAAAAAAAGCTAATAGTTTCAGGAAAAGACAGATAAGTTAGCATGTCAGGATATTTGTAATATTTAGTAGTTAAGAATTTAGTATTCGTTAATAATTTTAATTATGTAATGAAAAAGCAAAATGGAAATTTTATATTGATTAAATTTTTTTCTTCCCTGTAAAGTTTATGAAATGTTTATGCATACTAATCAGGTTGAATAACCTTTCTTAAAAGCAATCCATTTCTTTCTTTGGCAATTTGATTTTAATGAATTAAAAAAATGAATTATTAAATATTTTGTATTGCATTTGCTATATAGGTTATAATAATGAAATTGTGTTCAGTGTCCAGGTGCACCACAACTCATTAAAGATACATGTATAGTATATAGAATAATGTACAAATGTCAGGAAAATTAACAGTGTATAGTTATTTTATATGAGAGAGTGTGTGTTTTGTATGGAAGTGAGATATTAGGTATAGTGATGTCGAATTACAGGAGGTATGGAAGTTTTGAAGGATGCAGGTAGTTTGTTCCATGCTTCAGCAACTCTGAGTTTGAAAAAGTGTTTCTGAAAATCATGTTAGCTGTGCTTACAGTCATGTGTTTAAGAACACGAGTTTAAAAAGTTTTCTTAATGTAAAAATAAATAGTTTTGTGCAAAGAAAAAAAAAATCTTTTCATATTTTCTATCACTTTTATCAAAATATATTTTTCCCTTTTATTGGTTTTTCATTCTTTCTGTTAAAGAATTTATATTTTTTTAATATACATAAATTTAAATGCAAGTTCTTTGTATGTTTTTATTTATTAACTCTTTGCCTACCAAATCCTCAGGACTCATTCTATTTAAATAAAGTCCTATTATTGTAATCCGAGTCCTTCTCAATTATAATGAGCTAACCATCAGTTTCTGTACTTTGCTTGGGTGTAGTATGCATAGTGGTTGGAGAGCCACTGTGAGCAGGTTAAAGTAGGCAAAGAGTTAAGTCTAGTCCAAAGTTTATAATATTTTTACAAATATTTTTATTTATATAAATTCATAGCATTATTATTCAGTCATTAAAGTATTTTCTCTGGTGTTCGCTGATCTTATACCAATTTTTGATGTGTAAGATTTTTGTTTCATCATAAAGATCCGGTTTTTATTTCTGCTTACCAAACAAAGGGGTGTTTTATAGAGTTGAGTGAATGTTTGAAAGTGACAAGTTTGGAGAATATGATACATGTAGAGCATCAAAGTGAGGTATCCCCCCCCCCCCCAGTCCATAGTTTCAAAAGAAATCTAAATAATACAAACTATCAAGCCTCATCTCATTCAGACAAACCATATTAATCTATATTGTAATTCTGCTTGTTTGTTTACACATTACACTCATCCACATATCCTCCTAGTATCCAAGTGGGATATTTTTCCACCCTCAACCTAGTCCATGGCTTCATAAGAAAGATGGTTGCAAATATTAAACAACAGTAAACACAAAAAAAGTTTGTTAAACAGATTGTTTTTTTGATTCTAAAATTTAGTGATTATTAAAAAAAAAAAAGATTTATCTTTTTTGTTTTGTTTTTTTAAAATGAAAAATAAGACTTGTTATTTAATTTATCTTAATTTATTGGAAATAATGGTTGTTTTCGTTGTGGAGATAATTTTTTTTCTTTGTCACCATCTCTCTTTATTACTACTATTACTGTGAATTTATTATGTAGATTGATATTGTATATTTTTGTATTATTTCTTGCAAAGGTACCAATAGGATTAATATGTAATAAAATTCCAAATAATGCTTGCTTGCTTTTTTTTTCTCCATGGGTTATGCTAGTAATATATTTTACTAAGTTCAGTTTAGTATGGTACAAGGCAAAGTGATTAATAATAATAATACTCTATTGAACTTTTGGCAATAAGTTATCTTTCTAAAATATTTCACAACAATCAGCCATTACTTCTCATTCTTTTAAACTACTTTTAATATTTGAGAACTTCATTATGAAGTTTTGGTCATATTTAGTGAAACACACACACACACACACATGAAATAAACTACTACATGGGTATGTTGTCTCTGCACAGGAAATTAAGCTTCCTACTTTTAATCAGCCCTGTTAATAGTATTTAATCTTAGAAACTTTGATATCTAATCATTAGATTGAAGAGTGTAACAATCAGATAAAATATATTTCCAAAATTCAACAAATATCTTAATTCCATAAATGCTTCTCACACCCTATCAGCAAGGCTTAGAATATGCAGACCCCCCCCCCCAAAAAAAAAAGGTATGTCCAGGGTATGACTGTAAATTGCATCTGATGGTGAGGCTTTAGTTCTGGAAACTTGGGGGTAATGTGAGTACCTTTTCATTGCCATTGCTCCTAGGTCAACTCTGACTTGGAACTTCTAAAGTCTTATGGGTCAAATAGATGCCATATAACTGTAAATCATTTGTATTAAGAATAGCTACTTGAAGCTATAATTGTTTACTTGGAATTATTATTAATTACTTGAAACCATATCACTATGTCCTATCAAATGACTATTATTAAATAGAAATAATAACTTGAAACCATATAATTATTAGTGTTAGATAGGAATACATGAGACCATACAACTGTGTGCAAATTATTTGTATTAGATATACTTGATATGATATAACTGTGTGCAAAAAAAATGACAAAAAATGTAAATAGAAATTGTATAATAAATGTGAAACCCTAGACAAGTTGATATGCCATTAAAATCCGTCATAAATTCTTCTCTTCATCCAAAATTGAATAAGACTTTACTGTATTCTGCCGCTGTAGTAATTTGGAACATACTATAGCAGCATTCAGTTCTTCTTCCTTTGAAGCCACTCTGTCATTTCCTTTGCGAGGATCCTTACCTCCATCAGTTGTTTGCCAGGTCTTAAGGCTCCTAGTCCTGCCTGCAGCTTACAAAGCAAATTTGTGCAGTGGTGGCCTCTTGGTGCCTGGTGGTTGTTTTACCCTATTACGGCAAATTCCAGGGATTTTTTTGGGGCCAGGTGCTTCTTCTGGCTTCCGTAGCACATGATCAAACATGGTTCATGGTAATTGCGCCACCCTTGTTGATAGTGGAATAGTTGCACACCTTTTGGACAGAGATTAACATTGGTGTGCAGATGTTTGCAGTGCAGGCATCAAGCTTATCAATAGCTATCTTAGCTGCCCACTTGTTGCAATTGTATATCATCAAAGATATACATGATGCATCATATATCTTTGTTAGAAGAAACTTAGCTTCATGGATCCAGGGATCTTCCAGAAACACTGGAAAGCAATGTTGCCCATTACACAATGTCCTGTTATGTCAGAAGAGCAGCTGAGCCTTGATCCAAGGATAATGCCCGGTGTGTATGAAGATGCTCTACATGGCCCGATTCCCCTGTCTCATCACTAGGCATGCAACTAGAGATGGAATATGCAGATGATGTAGACTAGAAGGCTCTTAAAAGGCTGTTCCCCATAGCTATAGAAACGCTGAAAGACATGAACCTATTCATGAACGAGGATAAAACAGTTCACCTGTGTATATCTCGGACATACACAACTTTGATGAAAATAAGACATCCTTTAGGAGAAATGAAGACCAGAAGAAGAAAAGACTTAATTAACTTTTCATTTTCTAGATATTTATTATTAGTTTTATATAACATATTGTCTAATTATCAAAAGCAAATGTTTTTAAATTATTAGTCTAAAGATTTGTATTGCTATTACTCTTTATTAATTACCTGTTTAAGACTATATAGTTGCTCACCTGGTTAAAATGCTAACAAAGCTATTAATTCATGACCTTGGCCTGGTCTAGTTAGTAAAATGTGGCAAAAGAACAGGGTATTTAAAAAATAAACAAAAACCCAACCAATAAAACCATTTTAAAATCTGATGCATAAAGTTAGTTTACCTTGTATAGATGTCATTATACCAAAAGAAAATATTTCATACATTTTACTACCCCCCCCCCCCAAAAAAAAGAGAACCTTTATTGGATAGTTTGTTATCCTGATGTTTTTAAAATGATAAATGTTAACCAATTCCACCTGTAAGCTGTGCTCTTCACATATTTAAGAATTCTTAAAGATATTTTTCTTTCTTCCTATTCTTGGCACCATTTTGTAGTTTTTATTTATTTTGCCATTTCCTTATGGATGCCACCAGGTTCTAATTTTTTGGGAAAAAAAAGGCACTTGGTCATAGTTTAACAATATTTAATGTTTGTAAACATTTTCTTTTCATAATTAATATGTACATTTTTCACCCCTCAGTTTATCAGTTAAATTGCTAGTATAGCATTTGTAAATTTATGCATATCATTTTTCCCCTTTTAGTAAAGTAATAGATTTTACTTTGAGAAGCAGCCATTTCTTCTTTTCAACTGAAGACCTGCTAACCTATATCCTATATGGATGTATACAAGTAATAGTTGCACACTACTATTGTTACTGATACTATAACTTCCATTGCTACTGCTGACACCAACATCATTCCTACAATCATTATATAATACTTTCTCACTGGGGTACAATATTGAAATGGCTGGGTGGAGAAAGAGAGAGGCAATCTAAACTATTAAAGGCTATGGTACTGCACCCTATATATATATATATATATATATATATATATATATATATATATATCCAGGTTGTTTTTACATGTTTGCTAAGAGTTTGCAAATATTTTATCACTTTATTATTTCTAAAAAAAATTAATGTATCAATGTTAATCAAGTGCATTGGGGTATGAACTTTATATACCTAATTTTAATGATAAATGCATCTATTTAGATTTTAAATTGTCTTACAATTTAAAAGAAAAAGTATCTCTGTTAATTTATTAAATTACTATTGTTAAATGATTAGTAGAAATTCATTAAGTTTAATTATCTAGTTTAATAGTATGTATAATATGCAATTTTTTCAATTCTCAATTTAAAGGTTAAATTATGATATTAGTCTTGAAATTTTGATTATTTTAAAACTTTTTTTACTTGCAATTCAAAAGCATTAAATAAAATGGAAATAAATTCTTCAGATTATGTGCATTATTTTTATTTGAAAATTTATTTTTTATTTGTATATACTGTAATTTGTATATAAGATGCACCTCTAACTTTAGATTACAAAATTCTAGAAAAAAAATTATTGTGTATAATACGCACTTTTTAGAATTTGTAGCAGCTAAATTTAACCTAAATTTAGCATGTTTTTATTGGTTCAAACTGACTAAAAACAAGAATTTATATAGTTTATATATCTTAAAACCCAAAACTTACACACTATTTAGAGCAAAATACACAGACATGCTCACACACAAAACACAACATGCTTGTGATGAAAATAAGGTCACATTAGGAGAAACAAAATTATAAACAAACACACATTCCAGTTGATATTTCTCTGTAACCATGTAAAACACATTAGTTTGGACTGTAGACATAACTTACTTTCAATATTGTGGCTGGAAAAAAAAGTTAATTATATAGTTCTTGTGTATGATACGTACCATTAACTTTTGTTCTGAAAAATCTGGAAAAATAGTGTCTTATACACAAATAATTATGGTACTTAAAATTAGTTTAGAGTATAAACTTAGTATAACTAACATTATAACTTGTAATTCTTTAGTTTTCATTTATCTTGCTTTTCTAATGTGATTTAAATTTCATTAGCATAGTTTTCTTTTCTTTTTTGTTGCATCCTTTTTCACTGATGTAATTTCTGTTCTCTTTATTTGCCTCTATAAATATTTGGTACACTTTATTATTTCTTATCTGATGTAAATAAATTGAAATGACTTCAAGATTATTGAAGAGGAAATCTGTCAACTTCTATATAATAAGAATGTTAACTTAAGATTTAGATTTTTTTTATATTGCTATTTGAATGATTGCACATGTTATCAAAGATCTGAATGTTGATCTTTTTCTTTCTTCAGATCACATGAAAGAATTTGTCAGTTAAAAAAAGAAAAAAAAGAAAAGCTATTACTTGTATCTGTTGTATATCTAAAGAGTATAGAAGGAATTTGAATTTGTAACGACCTTTATGATTGATGCTTTAGATATAACTGTTTATATTAATACTGGCATGCTGGTATAAAGTACATGCTAACCGCTTCCTCATTATTTCTATACATTCTACATCCTTTTCATATCTCATATTTCAGAAGCCATTTTGTTTTTCTGTGGTTATGTAATTATCTTTGGCTCTTTCTCTCAATCTCCTTTTTAGTGCTGAATATTTGTCTGACAATAATTCCTCTCAAGTTTACTTTAATAAAAGTTTTTTTTAAATTATTGACTTAATAAAATCTTAATCATATGATAAACTGAAATTTGGTTGTGTATAAAAAACAAAAAAAACCCACTATTTGCTGGTTGTGTAGAAAGTTTTTATTTTTTGTTTTGTTTCTATGAATATTAAAAAAGTTAATTTATCTATTGTTTTTGTAGACTGACACAAACATGTTTTAGTCATATTTGATCCTATGGATTTTTACCTTTCATTTAAACATCTGTATATATCACTGTTATTAGATAAACATTAAGTAGGTATGGATATAAAAACTCACAGGTTAATTTCTTTAAAAAAATTTTTTTTTTTTATTAGAAAATTGCATTAAATGTAAAAGTGACTTCATTAATTTTTGGGATTTAAAGAATTTTTCTGAATGAATTAAAATAAACTCATAATCAAACAAATGTTCCATTTCAAATTTTAATGCCTGATTTTCAGGCCCCAATTTTAAACAATTTCTACAAGTCAGTATAAATCTTTCAATGGATAATTTGTGCAATATTGTATATTTCATCAATTTTATGTATATCATTTTAGATATTTTCTTGTACATATCACCTGGAAGTTATAGGAAATGTATGCTTTTTTTTTTTCTAATCAATACACACACACACACACACACACACACACACACACACACACACTGATTTTTCAGTGAAGAGAATTAATGGATACTTCTCTATTGGAACCATTTCAATTTGTAGTAATATAGCAATCAAGGGCGACGGCAACAAAATGGGTTCATTTTTGTTAGTCGTTAAAATTTCTTTTCTTTTTTAAATTTTTAAATTTAAAAAAAATAAATTTCCCATAATAGAAACTAGAGTGCTTCTAAAGGATTTGCAGTCTTACTGTGATTTAAAATAAAGAATTAAATGTTTCCTTGTTAATTTGTCTCAAACCCTGTTATTTAAAACAATATTCTAGATAGTCATAAAAAATATAAAATTCATTGGATATTTATTTTTTAGATTAAAAAGAGAAAATTATATTGAGAAAAAAAGTATTTGTAAAATGAAATTTTAATTTGTTAAAAAAAAATTACTGTGCAAAAGAAAAGTCAATGTATTAAGTACCCTTAATTATCAAATGAAATAAAAATTGTCAATTGATATTATTTATAGCTATTTGCTTTCATAGATATATAATAAGATATTATTCCTCCTGAAAGAGTACCTAATAATTTAAAGTAACTTTAAAATGTGAATATTCAAATTAATTTGTCTTAAAAATTAAAATCTTACAATTACAAGAGTAAGAATTTTTTATGCAGCAAAGCATTTCATAATTCTATTTAATTTTTATTTTTTATTAACAGCACTTGTGTTTTAATATTGTTGAAATATTTATGACCATAACTAAGGTTTTCCAATTTTATATCTAAATTTTGAGATTATATTATCCACCCTTTTCTATTGTTATTCATAATGAGTTTTGATGTCAGTCTGATAGAATAAGTTGTCCAGTTTGTTATAATTGCAAAAAGGTTAATATTTATTTTAATGCAATTAATATCTTATGGAAATGTTAACAACTCAGATTAACCAGTTGTGACTGAATTATGAGGCTTTGATTGTTACTGGCCATTATGGAGATATATATATTTTTTTATATGGAAGCTTGTATTTAGTTGATTAGCAAATGTTTTAGTTTATTTTTTAATGTGATTAAGCTGCTTTCAGTAACTCAGTTTTGTTTCTTTTTTAATATTAAAAAGTAAGGAATTTGGAGCAGAATATCAACTTTACCTCTTGCCAGTTTACTGGAGTAAATTTATTTATTTTTCTATTTTGGTTTGTGTTTTATATAGGGTTGTAGGAATAATAAATAAATAAATAAATATATATATATATATATATATATTTTATTTAATTTGCCTACATTTTCTTTATACACTCGCATACATGAAAAAACCCTAACGAATTTCAAATTTTAATCCTGTATACAAGCTTTGGTTATCATTTCCCATTAATGTTCAATTGTAAAAACAAAATCTTATATTCAAGTGATATAAATACATCAGCTTTAAAATATAATACAAAAGATTATCAAATTATTTTGACAGTAAATTCTATTGAAACTTAATTGATATCAATTAAAGTAAATTTTTGTAGAAATTTATCAGATCTTGACACTTTGGTGCTATGGCGTCGTCTTAGGTTTGAATCTCTGGGAAGTAATTAAAAGAAAAAAAAGGTGATATTTTTGGCATATAAAAGATAATTTTATTTTTGATAGATTTTGTGTAGCGTTAGATTGCTTTGGTGATACTTGACAATTAGTTCATTGTATTTTGATTAAAAGTTTTTATCTATTTTTATATCAATAATTTGTTTTATTCAAAAGATTTATTTAATTAGAATTTAAATTTTTCTACTTGTTCAGATTTTCTCAGTAAATTTTGAACTTCCAATCACCCATAATTTTTCTATTGTATATTTGTGCTTTATATATTCTATCATATATCTTTATTTTAGAGAGATTAGAAGTTGGCAAAGAAAAATTGAAGCAATAATCTGCTAATTCTGTGTTTATTTATAGGAATGTATTGGTATTAATCCACTGTTGTAAATTTATGCAAGATTTGCAAAAGTAAATGATTTTTATTGTTGCGTAATTTATCTGAAAGGTTGAAGTTTAAAGATGTTTTATATTTTGTTTAATATTTTTCAGACTGTCTGAAGCAGAGGAGTTACTGGTTGGAAATGCTGTCTCCAAAAGCAAGACTTTAGAGGAGATAGAAGTGGAATATGGTCCGGTGGCATGCCATGTATTCAGTTTATTAGGTCATCTGTATAGGTAAAACATTTAGACTTTTTTAAATAATTTTGGTATGGATACAAATGAAAATCCATATAAGTTTTAGTTGTTTTATTACATAGTAAATGACCTGTGAATATTCTGTCACTTTTGAATTTATTATTACTTGCTAATTGAGGAAATTAATTTATTTAGAGTATTTAATTTTTTGTTGTTGAAATTTTGCATTCATGTTTTATTTTTCAACCAGCTAAAATATAAGATGATCAGTTATAATATTAGAATTATCTAACTTTTAGATATGTACCCAGATTGGAAGATTTTTATCTAAAATTTCTTTGGTTAAAAAAAAAAAGATTGAATCTAACCAGTAACTTTTATTTATTCATAAACTACATAATCCTAAATAGGATGTGTATCTTTGAAGAACTTTAGTAACAGTCTTCTACAAGTTCATATTTCCATGCAATTCATTGAGCTACAATTGTATGATAAAGTCAGCGGAGTGGCCTTTTGTCGGTATCAGCCGGATAACTAGGAGTTTATCCTTTTTTCACTCTTGCTAGACCAGAGAGATTGTTTTGCATCTAAGGTGGAGCACCACATCTATTATCAACTTCTCACTCTACCACACAGATCCAAAGCTGTGTTACTCATGTGCTAACTTGGTTAGGGCTGGTATTACACCAGGAACATTGTGGTTCCTGGGGATGCTCTACCAACTGAGCTAAACCAGCCCTTGTATGATGATGATGATTTGCTATTATTATTATTATTATTATTATTATTATTATTATTATTCTGCCAATTCTAAAATCTTGTTTCCAGTTGTCATTAAGTGAAACCTAGGATTAAAACAAAAATTTCCAGTCCAGCACATATAGTAGTAAAGTTGGTGGAATGGCCTATTATTAGTATCAGCTGAACAGCAAGGGAATCTATCCCCTTTTTATTAGCACTAGACCAGGGAGATTGTTTTTTTTTTTTTTTTACATTTGAGGTGGAGGACTACACCTACCATCAGCTCTCTACTGCAGTTTTTCTAGTTGCTGAGGGCCTGTATCGAACCTGGAACCTTGTGGATCTTAGGCGGATGCTCTACTGACTGGGCTAAACCAGCCCATATATTGTTTCCTATGATTGTTAAAAATACTATGTAATTTTACTGTATGATTACTTAAATTTGCTAAGTTTATCAGTATTGTGAATTTTATATTTTTCATAGAAGCTAGGAATGAAAACAAACCGGTTCATATATCCTTAGTTTTTAGGTAGAAGATCAAATTGCAGTTTTGTCTTCTACCTACACTTGGTGTATTACATACACATTGGTCCTGTAACTGTGGGAATGCTACTCTTGTAGCAAGTCTTGGCAGCAATAATAGCTTGATGGAGCCTGTTCTTCTGCAGCTCTACAACTGGTGTGAATTCGGAGTTTTCCTTTTCCTAGACCAGTTACCATACCAAGGTTAAAGGGCCCAGTCTTCCCTATTATTTTACATGTACCCTGAGAAGAATAGTTGAATTCATACCTTTTGTTAGCACTGTGAAATGCAAACAGAATTGTTTGGGATTTGAACTCTTGATAGCAGTCAACTTCCTACAATATTAACCATTATATCACAAGTACCTCCTAAATGATGTATTACAGATAAATATAAATACTTGTAACTTGGAAGCATAAAATCTTAGAATTTGATATTCACTTGTATTTTTAAAATGATCTAGTGTAGATATGGCATTTGAAATATAACATAGTTGACTAAATATTGAAGTGTATCAAAAGTGTTTTCATTTTTTAATCAACTTTGAGTTTGTGAGGAATCTTGAATTCCTGTTTTTTTTTTTAAATTTATTAGCAAAAGTATGCGCCCTCTGGGTGCAAGTATTTAAATTTCAATGCAATAGAATATATTAAATTAGACTAACAAAATTAAATAAGAATGAATATAAAGATATTACACTTATTCTAATGTTGTTTTAATTGATTTCTATATAAAACTATATATAGGACTGTTTTTAATGTTTGAGAATAACATGATAGTATTAAAAATTAGTAACTGCTAATAGTTATTTATTAAACCCAACTTTGTTAAAATCATTATGCAAAGTATTCCCACCATATACTAAATAGATCTTTATTTCTTAGAGATATATAACACATATTTCAGAATTTTAAATGCATTAATAATATGGGCAGTTTTGCGGTGAGTCTAACTCGGCTAGACTTTAAAAGACATCATTAATAAATAAGATGCTAATTAAGATTAAATAATGACTTTCATAATTGTTGAGAATATAACTTGAATAACTAAGGGAATTGTGACATCAGTGGTGACATAATTTTGGTTACAGATAGTTACATAATCTCCATTGTAATAAATATAGTGCTCTCCATGTTATCTTTTCATGATTGTACTTATGAAAATTTTTAGTGTTGGTTCTTGACGTTGCAATTTAAAACCTTATAATTGACAATTGGTTGTTTACTTTTGGGCTTTATTTTAAGGAACAAATCATCAACCTTAAAAGCATGTTTTGAGCAGTATGGTCAGATAATTTGATTTCTTTCTGAATTCTGTGAGCAACTTCAGCTGCTTTGAGGCTCAGTTTAAAATAATGCCTCAAAATTGTCAGAATCTCAATAACTAGATACTTATATTTGCCATTATATGTATTTACTAACCCCTCTGCATGAGTAGGATGTGACACAAGGTCAATTTCTTAAGCAGAGTTTAACAGGTTTGAATTTAGAGAATTCCTTCTAGACTGGTTGTCATACCAAAGTTAAAGAGCTCAAACTACCCTACTATTCTCACACAGGGAGAATTTGGATTCATACCTTTCCCAATGGTATTAGCTTTCAAACAGCCAAATCCAGGATTTGAACTTTGGTTTTATTATAACATCTGAAACAAAAGGTAGGTATTTACCCAACCTGTTTGCTATGAGTAGGGTGTAATAGTAAAGTTGACAGGTGGCCTAATGTCGGTATCAGCCTGACAGTGAAGGAGTTTATCCCCTTTTCACTAGCGCTAGACCAAGGAGATTGTTTTTGTGTCCGAGCTGGAGCGTCACACCTACCATTAGCTCCTCACTTTACTGCACAGATCCCTGTGCTACTCATACACTGAGTCGGCATGGGCCGGTATAAAACCAGGAACCTTGCGATCCTAGGCAAGTGCTCTACTGACTGAGCTAGGTCTCAAGTATGGAACTTGCTATTTAGGCTACAGTCCCAGGCGTCAAAAAGGGCTTAGTTTTCGAGTTACGATGCTCAACAATTAGCGGTAATAATTTTAGCGTAATTATTAATTAAAAATCAAAAAAGGCTAATAAAAGTTTTTGCAATATATCTTGATATTATGCGAAAAGTAAAATTTAAACGGACTACTTTGTAAAAATACGAAGCAAATGCGAATGAGAATCGTGTGTTCGAAGAATAAGTAAAAATGGCCACCTCCAGTGAAGAAGAAGCAACAGTTGTTAGCTTTTATGTGCATTTTACCTTCCAAAAAGCATAAAATTTTCTAAGAAAACGTGGACTCATCATGTGACAACAAATCACGTAAATAAATGAGTAATAAGCGAATTTGCAAAAAAAAAAAATAATAGTATTTCGCATCATGTGACAAAGTCATGTAAATAAAATGAGTAATAAGCGAATTTGCTTTTTAGAAAAAATAAAAAAATAATAGTATTTCGCATATCGCGTAAATTTTGTTGTTTCTATTCATAAGTTCGGTCTTTTATCTCTTTATTTATACTGTAATTAGTATCGAAAATGACCAAACAATTTACGCCCCCAACATAAGGTGGGGTCAAAATTAAGTGACCTGAAAAAAATGAGAAAGTTTGAAATAAAATAAATAATGCATTATAAAGATCGTTCATTGATAAATAAACACTGAAAGTTTCATTAAAATCCGATAATTCCCTGATTTTTGGTAAATTATTTTCTGTAGGGGGGTAAAGTCATTCGCTTTTTAGGTTCATTAAAAAATAAAAATAAAATTTCTAAAAAGCCAGTTCTTTAATTGAAAATTATATTTTGAAATTTTCTGAAGAAAAAAAATTGTTTACTTTAGTACTAAAGCATTATTATTGTTTGCTTTAGTTACTAAGCATATTATTAGGAATTTTTTGGGGGGTGTTTGAGGGTCATTTTTTTATTTCATAAACACAGAACACCAGCTGATGTTACATTCCAGATAAAATCTGTAATCTCATTGGCTAATTGAATTCGGAGCTATTTTCGTTCTATACGTATTTTAATCACTTAAAACTTATTTTATTAATTCTTGCGGCAATAAACTTATGCGCGAAAAAAAATTGGAATTTTGGGGTGATATCATTTTAATAATAAAGGACAATTTATTCGGCCACTTTTTACATCCGACACAACTGAACGATAATCGGCTTGGGACTGTAGCCTAATTCAGTAGCAATGAATCTGCAAGACTAGCTGGCTAACCATTGCACCATGATGGGATTCTCTTTTTCCCCCAACCTATTTGCCACGAGTAGGCAAAATATGACAAAAGTTCACAAGTATGGAGCATCCAGCAAGGATTGAACTCGCTATCTGAAACAAAAGCTATTGCTAATATTATGAAGTATATATAATAGTAATATTAATGATATAATGGAAATATAGTCTTTTACATATGTACATGAAATAAGGTATGGGATGCAAAGGTCAGTAAAAAAATTTTTGATATACCCTAATAAATATTAGTGAGAATGATAAATATATCAGTTGTTTATCTATAAATCTTGGTAATTTGTTTAGCTTTTTAGAGAAAGTGTGCCAGGTATATGAACCATATTGTATTTTTATCTGTAAAACTGAAATACCTAATCTGTTATTTTTTTTATTTTTCAGTAAAACCGAAAGGCTTGTGAAAGCCTCAGAATGTTATAAAAAAAGTTTAAAATTGAATCCTTTGTTGTGGAGCTCTTTTGCTAAACTCTGTAGTTTAGGTAAGTTGAGTTTTAATTTATTAAAATTTTATGAATATAAGTACATTGGTACTCTTGACTTATGAGTTTAATTTGTTCCACTCCTAACTCAATTTCCTCGTATATCAAATCAATTTTCCCTGTTGAAATAAACTGAAATGCCAGTAATCTGTTCCAACCCCCCACCCCAACACTAATTTTTTTAATGTTTTTTTTTTTTTTTTTTTATTTAGATAAGAAATAACTCTGTATTGTATAAAAATATAATAGAATGTAATGAATTATGTGCTGCAATTTTTTTTTTAATGTTTATTTTCTTATAGGTAATATTTTTCTTTGGTGTAATAAATTTGGAAACTTTAATGGCTTAGTGAACTTATTAACATAAGTGTATCTGAAGCTTGCTCGTAAGTCAAATTTGAGCTTTCAGTACAAAGTAAAAAAATCGATGAGTGACTGCTTGTAACTCAAAAAACTCTTAAGTTGGAGCACTCGTAAATCAAGGTACCACTGTGTGTGTGTGTGTGTGTGTGTGTGTGTGCGTGTGTGTATTTTTTTAATTTTTTTTTTTTTTTTTTTTTTTTGTCATGTTTTTTATTTTCCTGCTTTTTATTTGCAACATCCTCTTAGAGAGATCTTGGATAAATGATTTTATGATTCATTAGATTTTTCTATTTTATATAATGAAAGTTATAAATTATTCAAATGAAATGCTGTAAAATTGATTTTTATGGCTTAGCGTGTTTATTTTTTGTAAACCCCACCTATTTTAAAATTTTTTCACTTTCTAGGTGAGAAAGTTGATGCTACGAATATCTTCCAACCACCAAAAGTACCCCTGCCCCAGTCAACTCCTGTCCACAACCCAAATCCTTTCTATCAGCAGCTGGATGGGAGATTGAAACAATTGCAGCTGCAACAGCAGTCACCACAGATCATCCCCCCAACTCAGGACACTATCTCTCTTATGTCAGAAAGCACACCTGCTGGTCTGTGTAAGGTAAATTCCCATTTTCTCTGGTAACATTGATTGATTGAAAACTCATTCAACAGAAATTAATCGCAATTATTTATTGTCCTGAATACAACTGTAATCTTATTCATTGGAATGTTTGGCTGTAATTGAAAATATTAAGATGTTTGTGTTGTGACAAGAATTGAAATAACATTGTGATTAAAGTATGTTTTATGTTTTATTTCCCTACCACCACCTCCTCAATTCTTTTTTGGGATTGATAGTTTAATAGATAAGTTTAAGCATATATATATATATATATAATTCTAGCAGAGCTACCTGGCATTGCTGGGGATTTAGAAATAAATCTCTTATCTATATTTATGTTTTAGATTAATAAAAATTTTCTATATATTTTAAAAATCTTTTTATTCTTTATATATTCTTGTTTTTAAGTTATTATTATTATTGTTTGTATTTTTTCTTTTATTTGCTTTTTATTGTGTAATATAATTTATCATATTAGATATTTTTTTAATTTTTAATTTTTTAATCATTATTTAAAATAATTTTGTAATATATCATTGATTTATACAGTTATTTTTATTTGGCTTTTCTTATGGAAAATGGGGTAAATTATATTGAACTTTGGTCTTTGCTGGTCTTCACCAATTTTCCTTATTGAATAACTTGCACTTTGTTGTTGTGCAGACATACAAATACAGAAGCTTTCTTTTATGAATTCATTTAATATTGATTTCATTAATTTATATATATATATATATATATATAGCTAAACCCCCATGGAATATAAAGTGATTACTATGCATTTCAATACTGAATCCTTACTGGCAATGGACTTTTCACAAATGGCACCTTAGCCTCAGTTTTAATTTGTATATGTCAACATACCAAAAACCACATAGTTTTTTAAATTAAAAAAAAATTGCTATAATTGGTTTTAATTTACTTAAGAAAAAAAAATCTATTTCATCATTAGAAACTTCAGTTTGAAAAAAAAAAAATAATACCAGCTCTATTAAAAGGTAAAAATTCTATTTAAAAGACAGCTAATTGTTTAAAAAGAGATGAGGAATTACTTACTTTTGGTCCATAAAACTTAATCTGATTTTTCTTTTGAGAACTTAAAATTTTTTTAAAGACATTTCCATCTTAATTTAAATTTTTTTGTATTTTTTTGTATTTTTTTTTTTTTTTCAAATTTTAGTTTGAGTCTCCCCTACCAGCAGACAAGCTAGCTATGACGCCAGATGCCTTGAGTCCACCAAGTAGTACAGATAGTTCCTTACACCAAGGGAGCCAGTCTGTACGTGCCAGCCGGGGTCAGTATTTTAGTGGTGGCAACCGTACCAATTTAGTGTTTCCTAATCTCAGTCCTTTGACTCCAAGGTAAGAAATATTACCATGCTCTTTTGCAATCTTTGGGAGGGTAGAAAAATGGAAAACTCAAAACCTAAACCTAGATTCAAACTTTTGGATTTTGAAGGAACAGGTGATTCTAGCAATCTAAATTTAATGTATCAGTGAACTCAAACATTAAATTGAATATCATATTAACATTACACATAATAAATTGTCAGTATAATACAATTTTTGGTGGTCTTTACTAAGTACTGTGAAGTGTCAAGATTTTTGAAATCATTTTATCATTCTGGAAGAAACCATTACTTCTGTGTGTATTTAATCATTATTGTTACTCCAGGTTAAGTGTGAAAAGGGTAATCTGAGGCCGATCTTTTTTAGTTCTTATTTTTCTGATGCAAGGAATGAGAAAAGTTTTGATAGACTAGCCAAAGCTTGATCCGTTTACCAAAATATTTTTTGTCCCTCAATAATACTTGCATCAGAAAAATAGGGTCTAGAAAAGATTGTCATCGGGTTACCCTTTCTGTGCTTTTAGCTTGGATTAATTGCTTTTTTGTTATTCTGTGAATGCAAGGACAAGAATACTTATTTCATTTGTAAGCAAAATACAGTAATATTCAATTTTAATTCAAAACTAAAGTAAAAATTTTTAATGTGAGTATAATTTCAACAAATTAGGAGCACCCTCTCATCACCATTGCTCCCGGTCCACTCTGACTTGGAGTGGTAGTACTGTTAGGGTCCCATCTATGGTTTAAATAGAATATTTTACAAAATAAAAAAATTGAGTTCCAAACTATCGCTACGAATCTTTCAAAGCTTTGTCGGCATTAAATGACCCACCGTGGTTGATATGTCATAAAACAAACAAACAGATTAAGAGCCAGTTTAGCTCGGTCGGTAGAGCATCTGCCTTGGAATCTCTAGGTTCTGGATTTGATACCCACTCCCGCTAACTTGGCCGGCGCATGAGTAGCATATCTTGGGTAATCTGATTTGTGTGGTAAAGCATCTACGAACTGACAGTAGGTGTGGGGCTCTTCTGCAGCAAAAAAAAAAAAAAATCTCCCTGGTCTAGTGCTAGTGAAAAGGGGATAGACTCGCTTACTGTTTGGCTGATACTGACAATAAGTCACTCCACAAGCTTTACTGCTATAGAAGTAACTGAAGTTATTATTTTTGGACATGTATATTTTTTTTTTTTTATTTTTTTTTTTTTTTTCATTTAAAAAAAAATTTAGTTTTTCATCACCATTATTAAAGCCTTTATTCTGCTGCTGTTTGTAATCAGTGTTGACTGGAAATAAATAAATAAACACTTGATTATTAAAAATGAATAATAGTTAATTTGATATTAATATTAACTTTGAAATTGTTGTGCCTTTTACTGTGATATCCATTTGTCAACTTAAACCTAGAAAAAATATATTCAAGTTGTCAGTTACTGTTTATAAAATAGCTTTAATTTTGTTTAAATTTGTTGTAAATAAAATCAGAAAAAAAAATTAGTCTTATAGTTTTATGGATGATGCTGTCTGTTGAAAGTAAAAGACAAGGATTTCTTGAAATTAAATCCAGTGTGTTGAATCTTAAACATATTTGTTTTAATTTTCAGTTTTGGAGTGTTTCCTTTAGAAACACCAAGCCCTCAGGAAGGTGTCCCATACATTTCCCAGGTAACCCCTGTTGCTCTTTCAGAGAACCTTGTATCTGAAGCTCCTCGTGCTCCCCGGGGACCAAAGGTAATTGTCACCATCATCCATTTAGCTTTGTAGATTATTAATGAAATTTAAAAAAAAATAAATTTCAAACATATTTTTTATTCTTTTAAAATATTTTTTTTAATAAGAATCAGTTATTTCTGAAATAGTTTAGAGTATAATGAAACATGAAACTCCTGTCATAGAACTTAAAAATTTAATTTTTCTTTTTTTTTTTTTTTTTTTTTTTTTTTTTTTTTTATTAAAATTGTTTGATGCTAACTTTTTATTATTTTCCCCTTTAGAAAAAATAGATAATTGTTACTATTATGAAAATTTTGAATAAGCAACAAACATAAAAATCTAGGCATTATGTACATTAGGGTAGATTGATTTTGGAACTATAACATCTCCCATGTGGTGAAAGTTACAAATTAACAAAGAATTACCAGACAAAATATTTTTCTTCAAAATTTTGCCATCGCTTGAGGAAAGAGATTTCAATCTTTTCAAATGTTATCACTATTACAGCTTGCTTACTTAGGTAAAAAGCAGCATATCAGATGTGTTGGTGGTGAATTTGAATTCTAGTTTTAATATTTTATTTATTTTATTTAAAAGGACAATTTTTTCTGTTTTAAATATTGAAATTGCAAAATTTTCTAACCAATTTCTACGTTAAATGTTGCGAAAACAAGGATTTTTGATGCATTCTAGTAGACTATCTTTGATACTATTTCCTCAAACAATTGTGCAAGTAAGAGATCTAGTTTTTAGTATCAGTATTCACTATACCTACACAACTTTTGCTGTTTGAGAGAATTTTATATTTTTAAAAAAGTGAAAAATCAACCTACCCTAATGTACATTCAATTGGAAAATTAAAAAAAATTGTATGTTTTTTCCTACTGCTTTGTATATACCAAATGTTTTAAAAAGAATGTTAGAATATCTCCCTGCAGAATATTCAAATCTATCTTTATTGATATTTGTTTTTATTTAAAGAAAAATAATTAGTGCAATGACATGTTAAACGGGAAAAAAACTGAAGTGTATTTAAAAAAAATTAAATCTATCAGTGACTTAGTGTTTTTTACAAAATCAAATTTTTGGTTCTGTTATTGTCCCTTATTTAGTATTTGAAGAATACTGTCAGAAAATGGTTGAAGATAGCTGAACACTCAAAGGTGAATTATCATTTTCTTTTTTTTTTTTCCCAAAGTTTTTTCAGAAAAGGAAAATTCCTGTATTATTACACTTTTATTTTCTAAACGCTTTTAGCATCATATATAACCCTATTACATTATTTAATTGTCTACTTTAATTTAGTGCTTTATACTTTTATTCACCTATATACCACTATATATATATATATATATATATTTTACTATAGGTATATGACATTGGTTTTATTAAACCTTTTGTAGAAAAACTATTGTGACTTAAAATAGTTTTGAATATACAAAATATCCCTTAAATTTTTTTATTATGTTAGTGTATGAATGCTTTTGGACAAATAATCTGTGTCTTGTGTGGTGGTGCATTGCAAACTCTGGCTAGTGAATTATTTTAATTGACTTTTCTTATTTTGTTTCTAATTTTATTTTTATTTCAGCCTGTCACTCGCAGAAGTCAGAATCAAAACCAGAATCCCTCCATGCCAAAACCAACAGTGTTTAGTCAGTCAGGTAACACAAACACTCGGGAATTGGCCACTTCCAACCAGCAATCAGGGTAAGTAAATGTACTCGACTTGTTGTTTTGTTTGTGTGTTTTAAGAAATGTATTTTGTAACCCAATGTTGATTTTTAACTTTAGTGGCAAAAGTTATTTAGGAATTTAAGAACTAGGGGAAACAAATCTGGAAAATGATTTTAATCTTTCACTCTTTCATAAAATTAATTTTATTGATAAGTTTTGCTTTTTTGAAAATGGTAGAATGAGAAATGTTTCATACTTTATTGAAAATTTTTAATTTTTCATAAAAACAAGAAACTGAATCATTTGAAAAATTGCTTACTGGTTGTAAGAAAATTAAAAGCTGAGAATTTAATGTGAGCCACACTACATTAAAAAAAAAATATAATTAATATTTTAATTGAACTTTCCCTATTTATTTCATCAGTATAAAGTTTTACTGTTAAAAAACCCCCCAAAAACGAAACAAATTTATATAGCTGTTGTCTAATTTTACAGTAACCTTGAACATATTGATCATATTGCCTAAACATTTTGCAAGTATTTTTTTTCTTGATTTGCAAAGCATAAGCAAATAAATAGTATCATTTTACATTTTGAAGTTTAAAAATACAAAATATAACATTTTTTTGTTTTCACTTTCATTTATTTTAGAATTGTGGAAAGAAAATGTTTTGCAAATGATTTTGTCTATAGTTTTGTTAAAGGATTATATATATATATATATATATATATTATAAAAGTATGCACAATGGTTTGAATTTTGTTCATTTTATTTTGATACTAAAAACTTCTTAAAAACAAAATCCAAACCATTTTGCAGACCTTATTTATTAGAAGATATTTACTTTTCTTTTGTTAGATCTACAGCAATCTTTATATATATATATTTATAAATGGTTTATTCTACTAGGGTGAATCAAGTTTTGCAATATTTTGTGAACATAAGGCACAATTTGGCATGTCCAGATGCTTTTGCTGAGGTTGTGAAAATGACAAACCACACTGATCTGGGAGATGCTGAGATCACTTGATACTCTCTATATTTGCCTCTGTAACTTGGAGCATGGCCTCGGAATCCATGCTTTTAGGCTTACCTGACCTTGCCTAATCATCGATGTTCTTACAACCCGAGTGAAATTGAACCATCTGGTTTCTGTACTGTGATCTTTCGTACAACAAATGTTTTTGGTTGCCTTTGTGACATTATAGCCCAGTTTGAACTTGTAAAGCATAAGATCCTGAATTGGAGTACACTTTATGTTTATCTGTATGGCTTTCAAATCACACACTGAATGAAGCCATGCACAGCATATCAAGTCACCAACTACCATAATATTAACCACAGCAGGTACCTACCATAGCTTGAATAGCTTTTATCGTATGATATATGTGACGCAAACTAGCACATACCAAAATATTGCAAAACTTTTGACTTGCCCTAATATAATTAAAAAAAAATGTTAGTTCATTGAAATTGTTTTATTTTTGTTAATTTGTCATATGTTAGGTGCTTCTAAATATCAATTAATGTATTAATATATTTAGTGTTAAAGAATGTTACTAATGCTTTTTGCTACTTTTTCCTATTCATCACCAAATGTGACATTATGTAAGGTTCTTTTCTCCTCAATGTGCATTTCTGCCCTGTCAGCTGAAGCTGTAGAATACGGTGACTGCACCTCTGGATAAGGCCATCTTTTGGCCATGGGTGGTGACCCATGAAGCCTTAGGCTAGATCCTGGTGGTTGAGCAGTCTGTGACTTGCAACACTCCACTTTGGTCCTTACTTTGGCTAGATGGACGGTCAGTCCTCGCCTGATTAGTTGGCTAATCATATTAAGTCCTAGCAATTTTGATTGTCTCAACCGTATTCTTATATTGCTCTTATGGCAAACACTTTATTATATAGATGATAGCTGAAGGTCAGCCACCAGTATTTATTAATACACTTGAAGTTAATGAAAATTATTTCTACCAATTTAGTTGTACACATGAAGTTAATAAAAAAGATTTCTATCAATTTAGTAATACACCTTAATATTATTTCTTAAACAAATCCATTAAATAACTCACAAGGGTTGATATGCCATTAAACCAAACAATCAACCAACCATCAATGTGCATTTGTCTTATCCTTTGTACACTGCTCTAATAGCTGCATTTCCAATAATGCTATCTAGTTTTAGTTTCATTGTTCTATTCTTGGCCAATAAATAATGTCAATAAACAAAACACAAATTGCCATTGGAGGTATTCAAATAAATGACCCTTTTGATTTGATGACTGGTAATTAAGAAAACAAATTTAACACCTTGAAAACCTTTTTTTTTTTTTTTTTTTTTTTTGACCCTAGAATCTTTTTAGTACAATTTCTGGATGTGTTCTGATCCTGATATATATATCATTCATCATCATCAAGGCATGCCATCAGCACAGATTCCTTTTGACTCTCTCGCCATCCGTCTCTATTGGCCATCACTCTTGGTAGGTCTTCTAGACAGTATCCAGTGTCTGCACAGAGCTGGTGAATGTAAGTTTTTGCTGGTTGGCCAACACTGGTGTGTCCACATGTAGGAGAACGTTGCTTATGGGTTTGTCCTTACTTCTCCAGCAGTGTCCAGCATGTCTTGTTCGTCTTACTTAGATGGTTTGTGTGATAGGAGGTAAGTGGTTGTACAGTTGCTGCTTCCAGGATTTGTTCAAAACAGCATGTAGCATTCTTATGTAGTTCCCATATAGCTTTTTTTCTACAAGCGTTTTGTTAGTTGAAGTGGTGCAGCCATACAATAGTACTGACATGGCTATAGCTTGGAAGAATTTCCTGTTCTAAGCAAGCATAATACTTAAAAAGTATTTGTTATTGTCATCTTATGTAATCTTATTGAATATCTTAAATGTCACCTTCCTTCTATTTGTCTTAATTGTTGAAAGCTCCTCATCTGAAGACCAACGTTGCCTGTCATATTTTTAATGTCTTATTATTGGGAATATGCTTTTGTTATTGTAATATATTTTTAAAGTCTATGGCAGTAAAAAGTTTTTCTTTGTTTTATCTACTCAATTCAGTTAAAGAATTATTAAATTAGTAATAATTTTTTATCAAATTGTTCTTCTAATAAATACTTAAACAAAAAGAATTTTTGTTTTTAAAGATTTATTAGAGCTTTTTAATATGGATGAGCATAAGACAATGAAATTGATAATTAACCCTGACAAAAATGTAAACATTTACTATAGTTTTATTTATTCAGAGAATTTAAATGCTTATAAAATAAACTAATATACTATTCAATGCCATACTTACCTTGTGCCAGTGGCTTCAGCTTCTGGACTGGTAAGATAAAATAAATTGCATGATCCCAAGGGACTGTCTCGCCCAGGCAACACCTGCCTCTGTGTCTAAAAGGGGCAGGGCTGGGTTTATTGCTTGGTGCCTGATACACCCCAAAAGGAGAATGCCTAAGGGATCATGTACTTTTGGCACTGAATACTGCATGAGCTTCGGTTTGTATGTGGTTCCTCATGTTAACAAGTCCTTGCATCAGTCTGCCCTTGTAGGAGGTCAAGAAAATACTTTTATATATTTACCAACCTCTCTGCACGGGCAGGATGTGACACAAGGTCAATTTCTTAACAGGTTTGAATTCAGTTTTCCTTCTCCTAGACTGGTTACCTAGCCCAGGTTAATGAGCCAGTCTGCCCTGTATTTGCCCATAGCTGGAGGGAGAATTGGATTCATACCTTTCCAAGGGTATTAGCGCCATGGGAAATGCAAACAGTTCATCCAGGAATTGAACTTGGGTCGAGGAAAATACTTATATGAGCATACCTACTCTCTATGTATAAACACCAATGTTTATTGATTTCTAATGTCATATTACATTTATTTGTGCATATCTAAGATTCTAGACAAGCTACATCTTTCTTTTCTTTAGTCCCTATTGCTTGACTGCTCTTATGTCTCTCTCTCAATTTGCAAAATTATTTGTAATTATCTTTTTAACAAAACATTGACTCTCATTGGTCCTCGGGAACCTTCTTGAACTCTGGAAGCCCCTTCTTGAACTTGGGAGCCTTCTATTCCAATTGGACACATAGCATAGTGGATATAAGCATTGAGTTAATACAGTTCTAAGTGACAGTTATCTCTAGGCTGCAGTTCAATCCTGGTCAAGGGTGACAGTAATATTGAATAATTAACACTGCTTAACACTTGTACCCAGTTATGGTTAACAAATGAGAACAGTCTACCCCTGTGGATAGAATAAAGGATTAAGTTTGAATTTTGAAAAGAAATACCTGAAGAAGCCGGAGGGCATATCAGCTGAAACATTGTGTAGATAACAATAAAGATGAGGACAATAGTCCGAATACTCCAAATTATCAAGCCTCATGTAAAAGAAATTCAGAGAAATACTATTAATAATTATCTTTTTAAGAAAACGATAATTCTCTGTCCCTACTTTCTCAGCCTAGAGAAAATATGCATTTTGATACCAGTGCACTGCCCCCCCCCCCGGAAATCCAGTTGCAGTTATCTTTTTACCAAAATAATGATTCACTGATCCTATTTTCTCAGCTTTTTGATCTTGCTTGAATGTTTTTGAGTTCAATCCAACTGAGTACATTTCACAATTTCAAATCTATTTCTATGGACTTTCACCCATTGATTTTTTTTCTCAATACTTCATTTGAATGAAGTGATTTCTTCCGCTACTCGCACATGCATCAATATATGCACATATTTAGTTTGCTTAAATTTATTGGATTTTCATGGGACAAGTGAAATATGGATATCTAAAATGACAAAACCTTATATTACAATAGCTGAAGTATATTCCCAATATAAGACATAAAAAATATGACAGGCAACACTTTAGTATATGAATGTCATTTTTCATCTGAAGTACTTTTTATCATAATTTCAATCATTGAAGATTGGTTGCTTGTATGTGATCCTTATTGTAACTTTTTTTTTTGTTTCTTCAGACTGCAGACAAATGTAACAAATGTACGACGAAGCCAAAGACTTTTTGGCAATTCTAGCTCTGTTAAGGTTAGTTGCTCAAACAAGTTTCTTTTAAAGTCCAAGATGGAAATAAACTTTGTGTGATATTGACATCAATGATTTAAGTTTCTTAAATGTGATAAATTTATATTATACTACATCAACACCAACAACTTCATTCTCTAATGATACCTGCATCAGAAAAATAAGGTCTAAAACAAAAAAATTGCCCACAGGTTACCCTTACAATGCTTTTAACCAAAACTTTGTTTTTTTTGTTATTCTGTGAATGCAAGGACAAAAATACTTATTTCATTTGTAAGCAAAATACAGTAATATTTGACTTAATTCAAAACTAAAGTAAGATTTTTTAGTGTTAGTAGAATTTCAACAAATTTAGCTCAGTCGATAGAGCATCTGCCTTGGAATCCCATGGTTCTGGATTCGATACCGGCTCCCGCTAACTCAGCCGGCACATGAGTAGCATAACTTGAGTAATCTGATCTGTGTTGTAAAGCACCTGGGAGCTGACAGGTGTGGCGCTCTTCTGCAGCAAAAAAAAAAAAAATCTCCCTGGTCTAGTACTAGAAAAAAGAGGATAGACTCTCTTGCTGTCTGGCTGATACTGACAATAGGCCATTCCACAAGCTTTACTGCTATAGAAGTAACTAGTTATTATTTTTGGACTTGTATATTTTTTTTTCTTTAAATTTTAGTTGTTTTTCATCATTACTAAAGACTTTGTTCTGCTGTTTGTAATCAGTGTTGACTGAAAATAAATGATAAACACTTGGTTATTAAAAATGAATAATAGTTAAGTTTCTCACCTAATAAAATTTGATATAGTAATATTCTAGTTTAAAAGCATAGTAAGTCTAACCTGAAGCCAAACTTTTTTAGACCTTGTTTTTCAATGCAGGTATCATTGGAGAACAAGTAAACTTTGACCTATTTACCAAAATTTTTATCACATTTAACTTGGACTATTAGGAAATGGAATTATTACTTATGAAATTCAAATTCATAATATTTACTGTTTCACCTTATTCTACATTCAGATGGTGTGTATGTGCATGCATATCCTTGTATTTACTGTTATTTTTGTTTGAATATATTAATCTAAAGGAATGAAAAAGATTAAATATTTTTAATTCATTATTGTTATTCCTTCATTTAAACATTTAAAAAAAAAAATCAAATAGACCTTTTGAAAGGTTATGTAGTTATTTTGAGTTATGCTTTTTTAAATTAAAAAATTTTTTTTTTAAATTTTAAAAATCATTAGTGAATCCAGTTTTGCATATTTTGTTTTCTCTTTGGAAGAATGGTAATAGTTGTTGTTTTTGTGTTGTAGGAAAATAACAAGAGTCAAAGTAAGTCCCGATTCACGAGTCCAAAGTCTGGCACTAGGAAGTCTAAAAGCAAACTGAGCAAGTCACAACAAGAATTAAATGAGATCAACAAAGGAGAGAACATTCTCGATTGTAAGCAGTCTTGTGGGTATGAGGGGCCAAATTATGCACAATTAGCCCACATGAGGCAGCAGTCATTAGGTAAGTGGATTTATTGTTTGTTTTTTGTTATATTTTTTATTAGTCTTCAAAGTAAAGAAACTAGTGACACACACACATATACACAGTGTGTGTGTGTTTACCTTAATTAAATAATTCCTCTGGCATTTAGTATTGAGTTTGTGAGACTTGTTCATTTCAGCCAGTTAGATTAAGTCTCTCAAACTCGAGTCGCTATAAGGACAAAAGGATGTTTAAGAAAAATTATAATATCTCTAATAATGAACGTTTGAAAAAATATTCCAAATGTATTTTTTCGCCAAAAAATGTATATACTTTTTGGGATGTTTTAATTATTCATTTTGACAGCAATATATTCCAAATGATTTATTTATTCATCTTTTTTTATTTTTATTTATTTCCTCTTGGTCTGTTATACAAAAGCTTCTCATCACATGAACTTTTGCATTACAATTTTTCATTAGTTTCCATGATTTGTTAATTTTTATAAAATTCTTAATATTTTGAATGAAATCTATTTGTCTTGAATTTGCTTAAATCTACTAAGTGCCTCCTTTTATTATTATTTAACACTGGATTTGCAATGATTTAAAAAAAAAAAGAAAAAAAAGAGCAAACTCCAGACTTTTAACCCTTGCTTGCAGATTAAAGCTATTTTGGGATTTTCACTAGATAACCATATTATTAGGTATATATTATTCTGTATCCAAACTATCAGCTATTACGTAACATTTGAAGAATTTAACTCTAAAGTTGCTGGGATACAGGTGAGAATGAATTTTATTTGATATAATTAACATAAATGGTGATAATGATAGCATAATCCTTATAAGATATTATTAGATGAATATTTTTCATTGTATATATTGAATCACAAGTGTGTATATAATTTTATAAAAAATTGGAAAAAAAACCAAAAACAAGTTTCGTTTATAAAATTACATATTATCGGATTTACTTCCACTTTTACTTCACAAGTGTGTATGTATAAAAAAAACCTTAAAGATTTTTACATTTCATTTTACTTTAATTAGAAACTATCCAAATTAAAACTGGATAAGGAAATTATATTTTTTTTAGCTTTTGATAGAAGCTTCCTTGATAAAATGTAATATTTAAGAATGTATTATCTTATAATATTTGGCTTCTTCTAATTCCTCTTTTAATTTATATATATATATATATATATATATATATATATATATATATATATATATATATATTTTTTTTTTTTTTATAAATCTTTTTCTTAATTGAATCTATGAAAAACTTTCTTCTATTTGTCTGCCTGGCATCTTCTCTGGACTTTATAGGAAGATGTAAGTAGGCACCAGCTTACTTTCTACTTATCTCCTCACGTTTCAGTTTTATAGTAAACTTTTAATTTGTTTTGTGTTTATCACTGTAGTAGATGTCTGAAATAGAATAACAATTTTGTGGATATTTTTGGTAAGTTCCTACAGTAGACTTTTGCTTAAATATGTAAATAAGAAAATATTATTGCGCACATCTATTAAAGATTTAACCTTGTTTATGTGTGTGTGTTATAAATGTTAATTTCTCCTGAAACTTGGTACCAATTTCTAGGGAAAATATGCAAATAAGTTAATTTAGGTTTATTTGAATTATATTAACATATAATATTGAGTAAATCAGGTTTCCATGATAAAGGGATCAGTGGTGAGTCCAGAAAATATAGTAACTTACATAAAATATTTTTAGAAAATAAATGAAATCCAATATTTACTCCAATTAAGCTATGGTTAGAAATTTTATTTCTTTTTAGATAAAAAACAAACAAAAGTCGATAAAGTATTCTTATTTGAAAATTGAATAAATGTAAATGCTGAAATAAAGGCATTTTAATTAAATTAGTTTAATTTTTTAAAACTTTTGTATATTCATTAAGTTGTATTTCTTAAATGCAAATAACTTGGATGAGTTAAATAATTTGAAAATTCAGAAATAACTGAATTTTTTTTTCTTTCCAAATTTGAAAGGAAAAAAAAAAAAAAAAAAAAAAAGAATTGATCTCAGATTGTGCTTTCCTGTTTTGTTAAAGTGTGAGAGAAATTATTTTAAAAACGCAATTAAGATAAATTGTTTATCAAAGAATAAAAACAAATACTGATTCTTTTTGAAGTGAATTACTTTTTGACATTATCAGAAACTAGTTCAAATAAATTCTTTCCCAGGCAGATTATTTTATATTTTCCTGCCTTTTAACATGCAAACCTGTTTTACATATAGATATCTATTTTTCTATAATGAATCTTCAGCAATTTTAACCTTTCCATGATTATCATTAACTGATAAAGTATTATTAGATCTTTTTATCAGCTTATTTGGATGTAGCTAGAAGAATAAAATATTTTAGTCTCCCTTCTATTTGGATTGTTAGATTTAATCTTTAAATTTTGACTATATTTTTACAAATGAATTTACCATGAAATTCTAATAAAGTATTTTTATCTCACCTTATGAAAGAACTTAACAACAGTAAACAATGTGCAACAATTTTTGATATATCAATTGAATTAGTGGTTATAATTATTTACTAAACTTGAAAGTGTTTTGGAATAATTGATCTGTGTAGAAAGTGTTTGGAATAAAACTTTAAAGAAAAAAAAAATCTGACCCCACCTTTTCAACAAGATCTAACCAAACCGATTCTTTCACCAAAACTGACCAAACATAACTGAATATCACCATAAAATCCTTACTCTAAACACTGAAACCCATATGAAAAACAGATTCTACATAACCCTTTCTGGCAGTAAATAACCCACAGAGGTTGATATGCTGTTAAACAAAACTCAAACTCTGCTCCTTTAGAATGAATTATAATTTTCTTTTAATAAAAAGAAACTGAATTCCCTTAGTAAATGTTCATTTAAATCTATAAATTCAGTAAATTCTTAGGCTACATGGTTATTTTTTTTATGCACTAGTTTTAATAATCCTTTTTCCTTTTTAATATTTTCATTTTTCTTTCATTTAAAAAATAAATGAATTTCAAAATGCAAATAATTGTGCAACTGTACTCGCATGTTATAGTCCTGTCTGCTAGCAAAAAGCATGTGAGGAACAGATTTTCCTTGTAAAAAAAATATATTATCTTAACTGTTTTATTTTAATTTTTATTGTGCATGTGAAATCCCAAGCTGTTTGTATTTGGTTATTTTTCTCTTAATGCATTGCTATAAAAACCCTTTGTACCCGGCTGGTTAATTTCCAGTAGTGCTGTATATATTGTTCTAAAATTGCATAACTAATACTCACTAGGCCTTTACATTAGATTACTAAATGATCAGTCAGTAAAATTTTCTAAACTTTTTTTTTTTTTTATAGAAGAATGTTTAGATAATTATTTTTCTGTATAATTTTCTTAAAGGTATATGTAAAGTCTACATATTTATTGACTGAAATTTAAAGATTATTTTTCTATGTATATTGATTGTACAAAATAAAATTCTTTTGATTGCTCACATTGTTACAGTAAAATAACTCCATGGACAATTTTCTAGTGTTTCTTAAAGCATGAATTATCTAATTGATTATTTAATTTTTATAATTAGAAGTTTTTTTTTGACAGGATACTTATAAAACCAACTTAAAATCTATTTCTATTAAAAACTTCTCATTAAATAAGTTTGAGAATCCGACTGCAGTCCCTGATATATTGATTTTGAATAGTATCATTTGGAAAAGAATTCATTCAGAATAAATATATTCTGTGAATTCACACCAATTTTATATTAATCAACCCTTTCACAGGCAGATGATTTTTTTTAAATCCTGGGCAAATTGATCAATGAGCAACCAATAGGAAAATGTCTTGCATAGAGCTATGACAAAAATGTCTCTGTCTGCATAAGGGTTAACTTCTTATAACCAATGTTTTATAGTAAAAATTGGAGCTCTGTTTTTTAATTTTTTAGATGGCATAAAACCAAGATATTTTGTTTGAGATTGCTGTTAGTAGACTGTATCTTTTGAATATAGTGTAATTTGATCTGTCAGATTTTGAAGTAGAATATAATAACTGGGCTGAACACTATAAGATCTTTGGTTTCCATTAAGAGTTTTTTTTAGTGATTTACTCTTGCTTACTAGTGTTAAGGATTGTACAAATACAATGTATAAATGCAAACATTGATTTTTTTTTTTTTTTTTTAAATTCTTAAAATTGACCTATTTTTGAAAATATTTAATTTGAAATTTGGATTATCAAAAAAACTTATTTTTTGATTAATTATTTTTAAGATACAAACTATATCAATCCTTGATGCTAATATTGGTACAAAGTCTGTTTGGAAATGATCCAGTTATTTAATATTAATAAAAAAAGTAGCTTCAATGTATACCTCTTTTAAAAACAGTATGCATTCCTCTTTTGGGATTGCCATCAGCTGCATTATCATATTTTCCTTAATCTCAACTACAGTCTGGAATCTTTTTTTTTCCCCTTTCAATGCAAGTTTATCTCTGTGGGGGAAAAATCAAAAGGTGCTGGGTATCAATTCTGAACTGTATGAAGGAGGCGGGGGTCTGACAAACCTGGGTAATTGAAATATTCAGAATGGCTAGATACTTTCCAGAGTATCCATTGAATCCTTCAATTTTTAAATTTTTTTGGCACCATGTCAATCACAGGTTTCCTTTGATTGTAACTAGCATCTTTGGGTGTGGATCACTTTCAATGGATTCTTGACCAAGTTTATAACATTGGTACTAAAATGCTACCTAGGCATAACTCATTAAATCATCCCAGGAGTCCCCAGGAAATTTGATGGCTCCCAACTAAAGTTTCTTAATAAATTGCAGAGTTTTTATCTATGAATAACTACTGTTATACTTTATACCCCATACAGTGTAATTCGTTTCCAAGAAAATATTGAAATGTATTTATTGTTAATTGAAATGGTGGGGGAAGAAAAAAATAAAACACTGGGATGCATGGATACTATTTTTCTGTGTCCTTTTAGATTTGTATGCATCAGTGATGCAGGACGCATACCTATCAGCATCTCTGCATATTTTCTGTAATGAGTATTTAGTAAAGTCTCCTCTGATTGGTTATCAACTTACATCAAGGCTGCACAACTAGTTTTTTGAGATATTCAAAATAGTATTATTTAGATTTTTCAGACTTTTGTCCTCATCTTTATTGTTATATGTACAACGTTATGGCCTATTTGTCCTCTGGTTTTAAGGTGTTTCTTGTTGAACTTTGGGAGCCTCATGTTGTAATCTGAAGCCTTCTTGAGACTTCGAACCAAACCCTTTATTTAATCTAGTGGGATGGATTGTTCTCATTCTGTTAACCATAACTGGGTACAAGTGTTAAGCTATGTTAAATATTATGTTATTTTTGCCCAATTCAGGATTGAACTTGCAGCCTACGGATAATTGTCATTTAGAACCATATTAACTCAACCCTTATATATGTTGCACCATGTGTCTAATAATATTTAGATTGTCTAATATTTAAAATGGTTGGATATTTTCTGGACAGACTCCCCCCCTCCTCTCTCATTAATTCTATTTGTAATAAACTTTAATTGAAGGTTTTAGTTTAAAGAATTTAAAACTTTAATCTTTTTTCCCCCTAATTGTTTTGTAGTATTTTAACCTTTTTTATCTTTCTTTTTTAGCTGGCATTTTGAAACTTCTCCAAAGTATGGGTCGTGCATTCCAGGCACTTAGCCAATATGAATGTAAACGTGCCATTGAACTGCTCAATGAGTTACCACCACATCAATATCAGACTGGATGGGTCCTCTGTCAAGTGGCTCGGGCTTATTTTGAATTGAATAATTATTTACAAGTAAGTATCAGTTTTATCAACAATGTTGGAAGAATTTTTAAAGATATAAATTTAATAAGTTGGAACGTTGGAAAACTTGAATTATGAAACACACTTTCATATCCTTAATCTTTTGTGTGTATGATAAATAATTTTTGATAAAATCCAAAAGAAACTGAACATTTTTTTTAATGAAATTGATAATTATTCATATTTATAAAAATATTTTTGGGTTAATTACAATAATTGGTAATTTGGAAAAATAAATGTTAAAAAAGGCAGCATAACCCAATCGGTAGAGCATCTGCCTAGGAACCACAAGGCTCGGTACTGGCTCTCGCCAGCTCAGTGCATGAGTAGCACAGCTTGGATCTATGTGCTAAAGTGGGGGAGCTGATGTGTGGCACTCCACCTCAGATGCAAAAACAATCTGCCTGGTCTAGCACTAGCAAAAAGAGGATAGGTTCCCTCACTGTCTGGCTGATACCAACAATAGGCCACTCTGCTTATTTTACTACTACTTACATTAAAATTGGCATATTGTAAAATGCATTTGAGTCCTCAATCAGTATGATTGGATTTAAAGTTTTATTTTTAACCAGTTTTGTTGGTCTTTTTCATTCCTAAAAGCATCATTCTTCCTATATGTTCAATCATGCATGTTTTTAGTAACTTGAACAAAAAAAAAGGATTTAAAAAAAAAAAGAAAAAAGAAAGTTGCTTCACAATATTAACAGCTGTTTAGATAATATTTTATTGAATAAATCTCCTTGTAAAACAAAAGTTAATTTCTAAGCACTTTCTATGAAACTTGTCTCAAATTTATTTTAATCTTTTAATGGTATGAATTTTATTTTTCTTTATTGGAAAAATAAAATGAATATTTGTTAGACATTCACTGAATATTGTGTATATCTCTACTTGTTTTTGTTGTCAGGCTGAGAAAGTGTTTGCTGAATTACGAGAGTTGGAGCCATATCATATGGAAGGCATGGATCTGTACAGCACTGCTTTGTGGCAGCTGCAACGAGAGGTTGAATTGTCTGCTTTAGCACAGGAATTAACAGAAATGAATAAGAATGCCCCCGAGGTATGAAATTCTTTTTTCTCTTTTTCTCTTTTTCTCTGTGGAAGCTTATTGTTAACTGAATGAGGTTGTGAAGCATTTGGTATGCAAAAGATCTTTGAACGTTTGAGAGCATTCTGATTGTTATAAATATTTGCTTATTAGTAGAGGATAGTTTATTATAAAATTATCAATCAGTAGTGGATAGAGAAAAGCTTGTTCTGTAACATACTTATTTTTTTCTGTTTTTATTTTAACCATACTTTTTTTTTCTTTTTATCTGATTAATTTTAGTTGCAGAATATTTGTATTTAATGTTTATACCTCAGTTTCTGTTGTTGCGTCTGATACTGAAATAAAATCTTGAACCAGATGTAAGTTTATAAGTTGATTTTAATGGAAATAACACAAATTTTGCAATAGAAAACGGTGATGCAAATATATGTTGGAAAACTGTAATAGCCTTTTCATTTAAAAAAAAATGTAATTTAAAGTAAGTTTTATTTCTATTAAGACCATTAATATTTTTGTTTTATTCCTTCATTAACAAAAATTAAAGATTTTAGAATTATTTTGGAAATAGACATATATATCTATAACTGTTATTATTACTTTAATTTTTAAAAACGTTAAAATTTTTAAAAAGTTTTGATCATTGGCTTGTGAACTCTAATTGTACCTCCTTTAACACTTGTCTTTAGTCACAGTTCTGTTTAGGTCTAAGGGAAATAACTAGTGATTTTTTTTCCCTTATATTACAGGGTTATTCAAACTTTAGGAGTTTTAGTTCTTTATTCAGTACATTAATACCATTATTCAAGGTTGTTTTCCTACAGATGTTAAATATTACAAAAAAAAAAAAAATTTCTTGAAACCACGGCATAACAAAATCAACAGTTAGAAAATTCATTACAAAATCATTGCTACAAATATCCTGCTTTACCTTGTGATTTCGTTTACAGAAATATTCACTTGTTTGTTTCTCTTTCAGTTAAGATAGACATTTTGACAAAGTGAATATTTACTCATCTTATAAGTTAATTAATTTTTGTTGATTTGTCCTTATGCCATTTCAGCTTGTTCTATTGAACCAGTGTATATGCCTGACTCTGGATTGAACCCACAAGCATTTAAATAAACTGCATACATTTAAACAAATTATTACATCCACTAGTGCAATAAGGTTGTGGAATTTTGACGTTTTGAATAATGTATGTTCTTCTGATCAAAAGCTCTCATATAAAATTCAATTCTATACTAGACCCTCTATCAGAGTTTAGCATATAAACCGATTATTTTAATTACTTTATTCCCCTAATTTAATTCAGATGTTAGTGTCCCCCTTTTTAGATGCCTTTCTCTTCACACAGCCATATCTACTGACTTCATAATCTCTCCACAGACTCCTACTTTTTCATGTTTTTTGATCTTTAGAGAGTGACAAGTCTTGCATTTATATTCTCTGCTACAACTGCATGGGACAGTTCTTTGTCATGTTTGTATCTTATAAACGCTTGGCTCAGGTGAGTTTTTCTTGAAGAGTGGAACTGCTCTTTACTACTGTCCTTATGTCATATGGACTACACATCCCCAAAGTTCTTTTTTTTTTTTTAGGAAAAGTTGACAGATTGTTTTTTTTTTTTTATAATTATCATCTTGTATCTTTGTGGAAGCTGTTATACTTGCAGAGCAGTTTTTACTCTTCCTAACATGGATTGTCCCTCATTTTGTATGTGTATAGTTTTGTGAATTGTGTGGAGATATTAATGCATTTGTTTCTATTATAAGGTTTAGGAAATGGGTAGTTTTTAAAGTTGATATTATATGAAAAAAATAATGAAATTATTGTGTACAGTGCTCAGATGCATTAAACTCATCAAAGGTTCATGTATAGTACATAGAATAATGTACAAATGTCAGGAAAATGAAAAGTGTATAGTCGTGAGATATATATATGTGTGTATGCATGGAGAGGCGGGTATCAGGTAGTGTGTTGTCGAATTACAAGAAGCATACAGGTTTTCAAGGATGCAATGTTTTGGCAGCTAACAACTAATGTAGGTAGTTTGTTCCATGCTTCAACAACTCAGAAAAAATGTTTCCAAAAGTCATATGAGATGTGCTGTTTAATGACTTTAAAAAAAAATTAAATGTAAACTTATTTTTGTTGTTTGTGTTTAATTTCAGGCTTGGTGTGCAACAGGTAACTGTTTTAGTTTGCAGAAAGAACATGACACTGCTATCAAATTCTTTCAGCGAGCTATTCAGGTAAGTGAAACTCCATTGATCAAATGTTTTTCTTGTTGATAGTAAGCCAAAATGCAGAGCATTTAATTGAAGATTGGTATTTTATATCATGAATAAAAGAAAATCATATAAATTATTTCAGCTGTTAATATAGACTCAGTTTCTTTTTGTTGTAGCTGTGAATTTAAAACTAATCGGTATGAATTGTCTGAATTTTTCAGATGAAGCTTGATAATTTGTATTATCTTTTAATTTAAAAATTAAAAAATTTTTTTTACGAATTTTTATTTTTTTACCATTGTCCTCATATTTATATTATATAAGCATGGTGCAACAGAAATAAGTCTCGAGTTTACACAGTTCTAAGTGATAATCATCTGTAGGTTGCAGGTTCAATATTGGCGATAACATAGAATACTTACCATAACTTAACACTTGGTCATGGTTAATGGAATACAAATAGTCTCCTCCAGTGGATTGAATGAAAGGTTTGGTTTGAAGTTCTGTGAAGGTTTCCGAGTTTGACGAGAAAAACTCAGAGCTGTGTTATTAGTCCCTACTCTGCCTTTCACCCTGTTGGTGGAGCTTATAATACACTTATTGTATCTCCTGCAGAAGGGTTAGATCCCTACCCCACCCAAAAAAAGGTGTCCTGGGTATGACACTAAACTACATCTGGTGGTGAGGTTTTGGAGATCTCAGGAGTACCTCTTCATTGCCATTACTCCCACTCCTACTCTGACCTGGAGTGGTAGTACCTGTTAGGGTCCCATCTGTGGATCAAATAGATCTGTTTAAAAATTATTTGTAATAAAAAAAAATCTCTTAAACAACTGCACAAAAAAATGTAAATATGAATGTAATTCCCTAATCTCAAGGCATAAAATAACGATAAGTTGACATGTCATTAAAATCAATTAATCAATCTACTCTGCCTTTTAAACTTTTGATATAATGACAAATAGACTTGAGATTTTACAAACTTCTCAACATATGAACACCTAAGAAATTTTGTATATATTGATGTAAATAGAATTCTAATATAAAACTAGTTTATCATGAAATTTTTCAAGCTTTAATAAGTTTATAAAAGAAAAAAAAATCACTTTAAAGTTTTTAATTTTATTTGAATTTTTAAAACCTATGAAAAAAAAAATGATCTTTTTTTATTTATTCAGGTTGACCCAAATTTTGCCTATGCATATACTCTATTGGGCCATGAATATGTTTTTACGGAGGAATTTGAGAAAGGTTTATCCAGTTTCCGTAATTCAATCAGAGTAGATCAAAGACATTACAATGCATGGTAAGTCCTCTATGGTCTCTTTTGTGTTTTTATCTATGACTAAATCTGTTATTTCTATTTGAAATTTTTGCACTTCTTCAGGATTATAGAAATTTTATTTAACTTTCATACATTTTAACTCTTGCACTCAATCCTTTGTACAATATATCTCTTCTTTTATTTGCTTATAATTCAACCTTATTTTAGTAAACATTTTTCATACTCTATTTTTTTTTTTTTGAACTCATTTGTCATACTAAAAAAAAAAGACAAATTTAGAATGAAATTGGTGTATATTAAAATATTTTCATTATGACGTCTATAAATATAAAAAAAAAATTCTGAATTAAAATGTGAATATCAGTATTTTTTTTTTTTCATTTTTTATAATTTAAAGTTGAGCCAGGTCAACTATCTTGTATTTAATTTACGAATAGGCTTGTTAACCGGTTCTGGCAAAATAAACAAACATGCTTTTTGAGCTTATTTTACCGGGTTTTATGAGGTTAGGGTTAGAATTTTATGCTTTAACAATTGATAGTGGAAAATGCCATCTTTCAACTTTGAAATAAATTAATGATATTCAAATTTACCTTTATCATTTCCTTTAATTTAAAAAATTTTTTTGTAAAAATTCACATGTTTGATCACAGTATCTATATTTTTCCTTTAGAAGAATTTTTTGTTTCTTTATCCTTCACAAAATATAAATAAATATAAACTTTTGTGTTATTTTTAACATTACTTGCATTTATGATAAAAATATTTACAGGGCCGGTAAAATAAGTATAAAAGTAGGTTTGTCTATTTTACTCGAACCGGCTAAATAGCCTCTTTTAAATTAATTTTTTTTGTTAACATTGTATCACATCTAGGGACTGGTTGAAAGTCATTAATAATTTGTAGTTAAAAAAAAAAAACCCAAAAAACAATTAATAAATGTTTTATATGAATAGACTTTTTTATGATTTAACTCATTTCTCTTTTTTCTCTTTAGGTATGGTGTTGGAATGATCTATTACAAGCAAGAAAAATTCAATCTCGCTGAGTTACATTTCAATAAAGCGTTGATGATCAATCCCCAAAGTCCTGCTCTGCTTTGTCATGTTGGAGTTGTAAGTATTTGACTCCTTTTTTTTTTTTTTTTTTTTTTTTCTTTAATCTAAATCTTTTTAAAATTAAGAAAGTGTATGTAACTTAATAACACAAGTGATTGTGGCATGCCTTTACTAATGTACAATCTTTTTAAATTAGTTCACTTGCTGAAATATCAACCCTCTTTATTATTTATTTATTTTTGTAGATTCACTAGTACATATGTCAACTATGTAATATTATTATTATTTTTTTTTCATTTGTCTACTTTATAAAATTGTCTAGCTAGACAAAAGTTTACACTACTTCATTTTATTTTCTATAAAATGTTATATTACAAAATCAATTTTTCTTGTTGAATACTTATATATCTAAAAAAAATTTCAATTTACAGGTACAACATGCCCTTAAAAAGTCTGAAATGGCCCTACAAACATTAGATAAAGCCATTTCAATCGACCCAAACAATCCTCTTTGCAAATTCCATCGAGCTTCCATTTTATTTGCTAATGATAAACATAGAGTAAGTATCATTCACCTAACTTGTTTTTTTTTTATTGGAGATGGAAGAGAGTAGCATGACATGTATTTTATTTGGAAATGTTTGTGTGAGAGATTTAAATCAAATGTTTATAAAATAAATGTGTAGTTTTTTGAAGTTTTATATTTTTATTATTTATACAATTTTTTTCTGTTTCTCTCTTACAGGAAGCCTTAGAAGAATTAGAAGAACTGAAACAAATTGTCCCTAAAGAATCATTAGTATATTTTCTAATAGGAAAGGCAAGTATATTTCTTTTGATTCTATCACAAGATTTCACCAGTTATGCGTTGAATAGTTCCACTACTGTTCTTCTACAATGATGACTTTGACATTAAATAACACACAAAAGAATTTTCCATTAAACAAAGAAATCAAAACCAAACCACATGATTTAACTGAAGTAGACATGAACTTCTGAATATTTTCTGGTTACTTCAAAACACAAACATGAGTAGAATATTAGAATTGTCATTAATTGTATGGATCTTATAATTTAATCACGTTATGAGATATATATTGCAAGTCTCCCCTTAAAACAGATCTCTCTTAGGTTTTATGTACACACACACACACACACATATATATATATATATATATATATATATATATATATATATATATATATATATATCAGTAAAAATTCCCTTTCTTAAAGTGGGTTGTGCTGAATGCCTGGTTGGTAGAGATTCTGACTGATGAAAAATCAGTTTGGATCCTGGCCTAAGCCAGCCTGGAAAATCTAGCTGCACTCAGGACCTGTGATTCAGCGAAACAGTACTGTATGTGGATAACATACATACACACGCACACATATATATAGTTGGAGTACTGCTTCAATGTTGGACTAGTATTTTACTAATTATTCAAGAGTGCTCAATACTTCATAAAAAGTAGAACTATAATAACTTTAATATATATATATATATATATATATATATATATATATACTGAACATTGTGTCAGTGTTTTGACAATTTGCAAGTTAAAGAAATTTGAATAATTTATAACAATTTATGTATATCCATGTTTATATTTTAATGTATACATAGATTGTATAAAATGTATTTACAGTTCTAAATTGAAATATTCTTACAAACCTTACAGCTTAAGCATTGTTGAGTTTTTTTTTTTTTTTTAGTTTTTTTATTTAGTTTTTTAGTTTTCAACTCGTTTTTTAGTCAATGAATGTAAAATAATTTACACGTATTTTCACTCTAAAATACTTCCATCCATTTTATGTATAATATTTTACTGATTATTTCCCTTAGAAACCGATCATTCCTAGGGGGAGTAACTAGGGAACAATAAAGAGAAGTTATCTCTCTTAATTTAATTGATTTAAAAAAAAAAAAATTATATAATAAAGACCGGTAATGTATATATAAAAATGTATTAGATTTTTTATCCTACTTGATTATATAGGTATTATTTTATGTTAATGACTACTTTTATGATCTTAAAAAGCCTTTATCTAACATTGCAGGATTATTTGAATAATTTGAATGCTGCATTCCAGTTTATTAATATTTATCACAGATTTCTCTAGATTTAAGATAATAAATTTTAGTAAAGCCTTTTATCTAATTGAATTTACATAATATTACTATATTAAAGTATTTTTTATTTATCTTTTAAGCTTACAGAATATCTCTTCGAGGTTTTGGACATTTAAATTTAGCTTTTTTTTTTTTTTTTTTTTTTTTTTTAATTAATAATTATCTTCAGTTACCCAGACAATTCTTAAGCACTTATGAATTTTCCTCTGAGAAATAAAATATATAATTTTGCTTACATGTATATCATTTTAATTATAAAATAGTTTAGTGTGACTAACAGTTCCATGCAAGGAAAAGAGAATAATACTTTGAGATTAAAAAATTCTCAAGTCAATGTGAATCATTTTCATATTTTAAAAAAATATTTATTTTTATGGCTTTCAATTTTTAAATGTCTTTATTTTAAATTTGAATAATGTTTATTATTTCAGGTTCATAAAAAGCTTGGTAATACCCACTTAGCTCTATCCAATTTCTCTTGGGCAATGGATTTGGATCCAAAAGGAATAAATAATCAAATTAAAGAGGGTATAGACAAACGCTATGTAACAGATGATGATGACTCGCTTGTCAAGATGAATGATCCAGGTAAATAGATTTTATTAAAAGAAACTTTGTTTTTTGCATTTATTTTTCACAAATAAGTGATGTTTTCTTTTAACTTTTTTAAAAAAATTAAACTTAAATACAAATTTCTTTTGAATTTAAGAAGTTTCTCTAAGCAGATATTTGTAAATGAAAAGATATTTAATAACATTAGAAAATAAAACATTTATTAGTGTTTCAAATGTTTAAGCAAAGTTACAAAAAATATTTTTATAAGAAAGAAATCGGTTTTCTGTAAAATAAATAAAATTAAATAATGCATATATATTTGTTTTAACATACTTCATTTTTAGCAAAGTTATGATAAAAATATGCTTATATAAAATTAGAAAAATTGTACCGTTTTAACGTAAAAAAAAAATCACATATGCAATTTTTCTAATTTTTATGAACATAAAACTGTTTTCACTTATCTTTTTTTTATGTTGAATTAATATCCTTATTCTATATTTGTTAATAAATATTAATTTGTAAAATTAATAAATGAAAATAATTTACTAGAAAAATGTTAATTTTAATTAATTTGTATTTTTTGAAATACAAAATTGTTTAAATTTGTAAAATATTATTTTATAAAGTTTTTATTTCTTTAAAAGAAAAAGTCTTCAGATTAAGAACTTAAAGACAGTTCTAAGTATTTATTTACTTTGATTTTGTGAACTGTTACAGTTTGTTTACATTACTTAAACACTTACAAATGGTTAATAGGTAGTTTAATTTTTGCATTAAAAAATCATTAAAACCTATTTGTTTTTTTAATTAAAATTCACATTTTTTTTTATCTAATAAAAATGTTTAATATTTAGTCATTCAAATATTACTGGATTTTAACCTAGTTAGGTATGGCCAAAATTTTTAGTATGACAGCACTTTCCTCTTTTTTAAACTTTTATAAAAGATTTAAAATGGTCACTTATTTTAATTTTTTTCCCTAAAGAACAGAACCTAAACTTACATATAAAAACATTTTCTATGAAAACAATTGTAACAATGAAATAAATTATTGTAAAAGAGAGCAAATCTTTGAGAGATAAAAAACCGGCAAAAATGCACAATTTTGACAGATACAGATTTAAGTGATAAAATTCTCCTGTTTTAAAAACTATTAAACAAATAATTTTTACATGTAATTTGAAAAAAAGTCCTTCCTCTTCATAATACAGCAAAAATTACGTTAAGTTTCATTCATTTTTTCAGAATTTTGTTGAATTTTAATTCATGGGGGGTTAAAATCACGTGAAATTTTGGCCATAGGTATGTACAAAAATACGCACCTTCTAAAGCACTTTTTTTTTTTTTTTAAATTCTCCTAAAATTGGCTAATTATTGGATTTTAATACAATTTTCAGTATTTAGTTCTAAAGTTAATTTTTAAGACATTTTCCCTCAGTATTTTGAATATGATTTTAAAAAAATTGTTTTGTCATATACCAACCCCCTTCAATGATTTTGTTAATTTGACTCTCTTAATAAAGGTGCATGTGAATGAATTCTTACATGTTATTTTAAATGTTAATGATAATTATGTTATGATACATGTTATATGATAATCACTTGGAGAATTTGATTTTGCTTACTAAAATAGAATGATAGGTAAAATATTACTCTTCTAGACATCTTTTTTTACTTTATTCATTTTCGTAGCTTAGTCTTCTAAGGATCTAATAAAAAAAAAAAATTCAGGCCAAACATTTTATTTAATTTTTATTTTTTAATTTTTTAAAAGCTATTTAAAATTGATATCCATAAATTAAACTCTTCAACTCACTGTGGTTGACTGGGATTTTGTTAATTAATTTTAAAATACTAAATAAATTATTTGACTGATTAGAAAAAAATATTTTATCGAAATATATTTTTTAATTTTATTTTATTTTTTTTTTGTTCAAGTGGTTTTTGATTGGATGATATTTTTTCAATAGAACAAAACATAAAAAAAAAAAATCCTCAGTTCATTACACTTTGATTATCCATACTTTAAAAGAAAAAGTGTGTAAGAAATAATAATGTTGATAAAAAAAAGCCATATCTTTTGTACATGTCTATCTAACCCTGACCAAATCTTAAAATTTAAGGAAATTTTGTTTGATATATTTAATTATTTCATGGTGGAGTTTCATAGCATAATTTTTGATTTTTTTTTTTTTTTACAAATATTTTTCCATGCTATACCATCCCTTTCTTTTCTTCCTTACTTTTACTTTACTTACAAAAAACTTACAATACTTTACACACTGTTTAAATTTTATTTTTTATTTATCTTTTTATATACTTATGAGATAGTTTATTTTTTTTTTCTTTTTAGAATATTTTTTTAATAAACAATGGCAAAAAGGAATCAAATAAAATTATGAATGTAATTGTTTTTAATTATAATTGATATAACATTATATAACGTTGAGGTAGTCAAGAGATACATAGAGGGGAAGAAAGAGATACACAGTAAAGTAAGAGGTTGGTTGGTTTTTGACTTAATTGCAAATTACGAATAATTAGAACCAATTAAAACAGAATTTTTTTCAAACATAATTCAGTCCTAAAAGTAAGTAATAATTTAGTATACTTTTCGTGTCATTAAACTAAACAGTAAAAATGTCTTTAGGAAGCAAAAGTTGATTAACTTGGCTTTAGTATAATAATAGATATATATATATGTGTGTGTTTATTAGTTGCCTTTTATATATTAAATTCAGTTGGTTGAGCATTTTATTTGGTTGATACATGTGCAGAATTTTATGATCTTTTATATATAGTTATTTACTAAGCTTATCTTAGTTGTAGCACAAATCCAGAAGTATGGGGGTCACCCAGTGAGAATCTGACTTCCTAACAATAGTCTGCTAATCCAGCTTGCTAAACATTGCATCCCATGAGGTGCCCCCAATCTTTTAATTATATAAATACAAAGCATCCTTATAATCGGTCACAAAGTATTTTCCTGTACACTTTCTGTTTCTAGACATTAGATATGAATTTTATTTTCTCCAATCATTTGTCTTATGAATAATAAAAAAGGAAATTGCAATAAAATCAGCATTTAACAAGTGATTTATTATCATATTGCCTTGTCAAAAATGCACCTAAAATATATTTAAAATTTTTTTATATACCACACAGATCTGTCATTTCTGTGTCCTGGCTATAACCTTAAACTGCATCTAAAGGTGTAATTCCTGTTCTGGGGAGTGTGGAGTACTCCCTCACCGACATTACTCACCGGTCTAGTTTTACACCATATCAAAAGTGGTTGGGTGGTTGGATTTTATGGCATGTCAACACTTGGATTATTTTATACCAAAGATGTTTTTGTTTTTATTCATTGTTTTTTCTTTTCTTTTTTTCTTTTTCAAAATTATTTTTACTCATTTTATCTCACATTTCTGATTCATAGGTAAGGCAGCCCTGTCAGCTGGGGTTGTAGAATATGCCGACTGCACCTCTGCAGAGAGTTACCCCACCCCACCCCCAAGGGTCCACTTGTTGGCTGTGAGTGGCGACTCATGATGCTTAAGGAGGGAATCCTGGTAGCTAAGCAGTCCATGGCATGCATCACTCCACTTCGGCCCTTATTTGGGCAAGATGGGTGATGTGAGAGGCCCCTCCAATCAATCGGATGGTCATGTCCTGACCCTATTGCTTTTATGGCAAACCCCGACCAGTTTTATCATAAGTGCTAGAAGGCAGTGGCTGAGGGTCTTAGTGTTCTGGGTATGGCGTTAAACTGCATATAATGGTGAAGTTCCAATTCTGGAGCTCTCGAGAGTGTGGAGTATTCTTCATCACTATTACTCCCTAGTCCATTCTGACCCTGAGTGGTAGGACCTGTTAAAGTCACATTTATGGGTTAGATTAAAGAATGAGTTTAAAAAATGTATTTTTTTTTTTCAAAATTCAATTAGTTTTGAAAAAAAAAAAAAAAAAAAAAATGAATACTTAACAAAAATTAAAACATATTCGGCATAAAATAACCCAAGGGTTAACATGCCATAAAATCCAACTGACCAACCCTCACTTGCAATGTACATACTTGTTATTAGGTCCATAGCAAATGTAAAATGGGAATGACTGCCTAACTCAAGCCTTGGTCCCTACAGATATAAACTACAACATCTGCTGTCTGATCTAATTGGCATGGGTCCTGTTCTCATCACCAAGTCTCAAACAGATATTAAGACTTTAACTCTAATTTTGGACCACAAAATAAAACAAGACCATACTTTAATTCTCTTATTCTTTATAAAGTCTTCATGGTAAAGTGTTTGCGACTTAGATTTTATTTTGAGTATATATAAATGCTCTCTTGGTTTTTCTGTTTCCTTGCTGTCCCTTTTTTCCTCACTGTCCCTTTGGATCTTTTCAGAGAGTGGTGATGAGTGGCAGTATTGCTCACTTTGGGATTGATCTAAAGCAGTGGTCCCCAGCCCACAGGCCTCATGCGACCATACACCCAACTTTGAAAATTTTTTCTTCCCCTTTTGATGTCGACTGAAGAGGTGTCATTCTCAACTGCTGATGGAACTCATTGATCTTCAGAATTCAGAAGATTTGAAATCAAAGTTTCTAGCCACATCCTCAATTTCTATGAGAACCACATGCATCCATCTGGACAATTCCCCCCAAACCTTATCATCCACACCCAGCTGGTAGTGAGCATGTTTGGCACTATATACTGCTGTGAATGATTGTTCTCTAAAATGAAGTTCTGTCAACTTCTTTTTTTAACTCTGATATGACATCATTTTGGGTGTCCTGGGTATGACACTAGACTACATTTGATGGTGAGGCTCCAGTTCTAGAGCTCTGGGGAATGGAGTATCCCTTCATTGCCATTACTCCCAGGTTCACTCTGACTCGGAGTTACTTGTACCTGTTAGGGTTTATCCATGGGACAAATAAATCTGTTATATAGGAATACTTCATATCGTGTAACCATGTGCAGCTGCCCCAACCCCCCTTAATAACTACACAAAAAATGAAATATGAATGTACAATGAACATGATTCCCTAACCTCTAGGCATAATATAACCCAAAGCAGGTTGACATTCCATTAAGAATCAATCGCATCTTTTTGTAATTCATCAGATGTCTCATTAATAAAATAGGATTTTTGCTTTGTTAATTTAGCTGGTGCTTTTTTTTTTTTTCCCCTGTTCTTGTAAGATACCAGCTCCTTTCCCTTCCTCTTTCAAGTTAAGCTTTGTGGCTGTCGGGCTGAAGAAGTTGGTGTGTCCACCCTGATCCAAAAGGATTGATACTGAATTATTAAAACCCGAATCGTATGTCTTTTTTTTTTTTCTTTCAGTTGGCTTGGAGGACAATGGTGGAGAGGCTGATTCTCAGGAGGCAGGTTCACAGAGTAACTCGTCAAACATCTCCAACATTGATCATGAAGATCTCCAACTGCAAGCCATGGAAAGTGATGAAAGTTTGTGATAGATTTGAAGAGTGATTGAGTGATTGAGTGAAAGGAGTGAGTGAAGCCGTTATCAGCAATGTTATATTGTCATTGTCATTCTTCTCATCCTCAGCAACAGCAGCAGCAGCAGCAGCAAGAAGTGATAGCCATGAGTCATGATGGCACAGCCACAACAACAAAAAAAAAAAGCAAAAAAAAAAAAATAAGATGGGTAAAACCACCAGTGGTGATTATGGTGGTGGTGTGGCTGCAGGGGTGTGGATGAACAAATTGATTAGTCATTGAGTCAGCACTTGGGGGTAACGGAGAGACCATAACAGCTGATATTCAGTTGGGCTCATTTTTGCATTGTCTATTAAACAATAAAAATGATGAAAACACAACAACTCGGTATTATTGGATGCTAGTTTGAGAATTCTGGCTATCTTTCTTTTATTTCCCTCCCCCCTCTTTTCTCTCTCTCTCTTTTTTTTTCATCCCCCCCTTTTTTATGTTGTTGCAATTGCTGTGTGATATTATTGCAACTATTTGATTTAAATGTGAATCGAAGTTGAGTGTGTCTACATTCTGACCTCCTGTTTAGCAATATGAAATTGAAAAAAAAAAAGAAAGAATAGAAATTATGAGTATAACAAATTTATTAGAAATGAGCAACATAACTAGAATAGACAAAATATATTGTTTCTAGGTGATGGTTGCTTTATATATTATATTGTTTATATATTAGGGTCTTGCCTATCTTTTGAAAGCAAATGGTTACCTGGTTAGTATTTAGATGGGTGACCACTAGAGAAGATCAGGTGCTGTAAACAGCCTAAGGCCTACATGCCAGACTAAGCAAAGCTGAGTAAATAATATTTAAACAGTTGTGTTAAGGTCAATGCATGTGATATGTGTGTGTGTCTGTCTGTCTAGATATGTGTGTTTAGGTAACACAAAAGCAAAGTTTTTATTTTTCTTATTTTACTTTCATTTTTATTTATTCTTCTTTATTGTGTAGGTTACCATGTTTTTCATTTGATATATTCTTTGTAATTCTTTAAAAAAAAATTTTTTTTTTAGTTAAATCAGAAATCCTCTTAAAGGTTCAGAGATCAATGGGTATAAAATTCTCTTTTAAGTGATGCTCTAGATTAATTTGAATTTAAGGAGGGGGGGGGGGATAAAAAGACAAACGAACAAAAAACAAACAAACTTTAAGTGAAACAATTGCCTAGTGGGGAAATTGTTAACATTTTATTGCTATAATAAAATTATCCTTAATTTTTTAATTATTTTTTTTTTTTTGCATTTGTTTGCAAATAGAAAACTTGTTTTGTATTTTTAAAAGTATTAAGAGTTTTTTGTTTTGTGGAATTTATTTTTATTGTTGGTAGGAAAGAAAAAAATTGAAAAGGCCCACATTGTTTTTACCAACTGTTGTAAATGTCTTCTACCTAAGTCTATGTTGTCAAGACTCACTTCAGAAACTATATATATATATATATATATATATATTATATATATATATATATATTGCTGGGGGCACCTTGCTGCTGATAATTGATAATTATAATTCTGATAATGTTAATCAGTACCCCCCTCCTTTCTAGTCCTTGTCTTACTGCTGACTGGTTTTAATGTTGTACATACATAAAAAAAATATACGCACGCATATATATATATATATATATATATATATATATATATATATATATATATATATTTGTTGGTATGAAAAAAAAATCAGATTATTTTTATCTCTTTTAAAAGAAAAAAAAAAGGCAAGAAACCTTTCAACAGTGTTTCTTGACAAGAGCTGCAGTTTATGAGTGTGTGCATATTGTGCCTGTCCCCCTTGGCAAGAAAGAAATTACATTACTTGGAGAAAAAACAAAAAAAAAACATTACAATTTGAAAACTTGTAATTTTGATGAGAATATGAAATAATTCTGCCAAAAACTACCTCCTCAAAACGCAAATCATAAAAAAGCTAAAACTCATTATTAATTCAATGAGTCAAAATATTTCTTTGGATTGCCATTTTCTATAATTTTCTTGTCCTTCTCAACCTCTGGACAGTATTTATTTTCTCAATTAATTATAAGTCCCTTTTCTGGGATGTCCAAAAAGGGGGGGGGATATATCTCTTTATTAAAATTCATTCTCTATTATTTTTAACTTTTTTGTTTTTGTATATTTCATTTCCATTTTTTGTTTTGGCAATTTTTTTCCTTTTTCTTTTATAAATATTTTTGGTGTCACTATTCTCTTTGGAAAATCTAAATTCAGTGTCTTTCTATTTTGAAATTTATTAAAACAGAAAAACAAATGTGATCTATTTATTTATAATTTTTAGTTTTTCCTCCACTTTAAATCTCAAATTTGCTCATTATTATTTATTTTTTTTTTTTTAAGAATAAATTTTAATAGTTCATCTATTTATGTATAAATTACTGTAAATTCAAAAATTGTAAACTCTTTAACCTGAATGTTAAAAGAAATTTTAATGTTATATTTGAAGGTTTTTTTTTTTTTTTTTTTTTTTTTTTTTACAAAGGTAGATTTGACTTTTTTTTTTTTTTTTCTTTTCTGTTGCCTTTGTGTTACCTCCCTTGAATGGTATGATTTCTTATTGGTAATAGTCAAGGTTAAAAGCGCGGTAAGGGTAACCCGAAGCCAATTTTTTTTTTTTTTTCCTTCTTTTAGACCTTACTTTTTCCGATGCAGGTATCATTGGGAACGAGAAATTTTGGTAAACAGGCCAAAACCTGACCTGTTTACCAAAATTTTTTTTCTAATGATAATTAAGTGAAAGGTAATTTATTTATTTTTTTTATTTGGCTCCATTCACCCTTCTTCTTTTATCCCCTTCCCTCATTTATCACAAACTCCTGTTGAAAAGATATAATTACACACTCGTTGCTGGAAACAAGACAAAAACCCCAATTCTGCTCACTTGGCTCTATCTGACTCTATTTGGCTGCTGATTACAGACTCTTGTCAATTCACTTTTCTACATTAACAATTAAAAAAAAAAAAAAACCTGTACATTAATTGCTGTCTAAACCTTGTGGAGCAAGAGGTTCATTGAAAATTGTTTTGACAAAATACAGACAGCTGTTGTAAGTATTGATGATATAGTAAAACAATGTAACAAACTTTGTTATGTTTATACCAACTGTTGCTGTGTGGAGCATGTATTTAATGTTTTACAATACTTCAAATACAAAGTTTACATCAGGAAATAATAAAAAAAATTCTGAAGCAAATGTTTTGCTTTGTCCTTTTTTTAAGTTGTAGCTTTTGGCAGAAAACCTCAGTGATATAGAAAATAAAAGATATATATATATATATATACATATATATATACATATATATGTGATATAGAAAATAAAAGATATATATATACATATATATTACAGTGTATGCTTAATACTATCTCCCTTGAGACAGTAGTAAGCCAATATATACAGTATTATTAGAAGAGTGCTCAATATCTGTTATAGAGCAATATTAATAATAAATAAATATATATATATATTTTTTTTTGTATATATTGAATTGCATGGAAATTAATCTGCTACCATAATGGTTTGATGCTCTTTTAAACTTGCTTGTTTATACGGAGCAATCTTCAGGCAGTGAAAGATTTTGAAAAATTAAAAAATATGGACAAAAGGAATTATACATTGATGATTTGAAATTGTGTAATTGTTTAAACAAGCAAGTTGAAGAGCATGAAATCAATATGGTTTCAGATTAGTTCCCATGCAATGATTCGTATATATATATATATACACACAAAAAGTAAAGCTTAATAACTGTTAGATAGAGCAAGTTTTCAGTTACAAAACACTATTTTCCATATAGTCAACAGGAGTCCCCATGGTGTCGTGGCTAATGTGTTAGACTGACAAAGGGTTTGAACTTTAGTTGTGCTAATTTTGGGCTAATATCGTTGGGGAAGGTATTATCCCCCCCCCACTATAGATTTAATAGTACCTCTACTGTTCTAAAAGGATGGCTTTGGCATCAAATAACCCATGAAATTTGGTATGCCATTAAAGAAAGAAATCAAACCATATAGTCACCACCATTGGCTATCCATTTCTGCCTAACCATGCCTGCTTGCTAAATTCACAAGAGGGTCACTCCTATTTTATTTTGTTCCAGAGGTGGATGTTGGTGCTATGGCAGTAGAGGTTAAGCTTTCCTGCCAATAAACCCATTAAAAAAAAATTGTTACTGATAGCAGCCGAGTGGCAGCCTGGCAAAATGGCATCTGACATGAAAGCAAAAGAGTCATTGAATAGAATTGCACTCCTTGATGCCCTGATGCATGCAAGCTCTTCATTGCTGGCAAAAATATACAGACAATGGGTGACTGGAAAAATAGTATTTTATAACTGAAAATTTGCTCTAACCAATTCCAAATTATATCTGTTGTTTCTGTTGAAATAAATAGGAATTATTTTTAGAGAACTCTTATAGAAAACAGCCATTGATACTATTACAATTGTTTGTTTCCTCTTTGGGTTGCACATTATATTATCTAGAGTTGATGATAATACCTAAACCAATATTGATTAGGGTTATTGGACAAGTAATATCTTGAAAGGAATTACAGAATATATATAAATACATAGCTTAGTTTGGCACAAGGTCAGAAGTATGAGGCACCCAGTGATTATCAAACTTGATAATCTGCTCCACTTTGGTCCTTACTTAGGCTAGACTGTCACGTCAAGCCCTAGCACCTATATGATTGTCCCAACCCTATTGCCCTTATGGCAACTCCCACTCCTTTTTATCATGTACTAGAAGGCAGTGGCTTAGGGTCTTCATGTCCTGGGTATGATGTTAAACTCTATCTGATGGTGAGGTTCCAGTTCTGGAGCTCGGGGGATTGTGGAGTACCTCTTCATCACCATTGCTCCCAGTACCACTCTGAGTGATAGTACCTGTTATGGTCCCATTCATGAGTTAAATAGAACAAAATGAGTTCTAAAAAAATGTTTTTAAAAAATTGAGTACCCATCAAGAATTAATTTTTAAAAATTAAAAAAAAAAAAAAAAAAAAAGTCTTTGGCATAAAATAACCCAATGGGTTGACATGCCATAAAATCCAACCAACCAACCATTGATAATCTGCTAACCATTTGACATGCTGAAGATAATTGGTAACAATAAAAATTGTTGCTGTTACATCACTTCTTTTTTTGGATTGTGTTTTACAAAATGAAGGTAAGTACTTTCAGTTTAACAAGACTTTCTATCTAAGTTTTATTGTACTTAAAGAACTTAGCTTTATATATAAAGCTAATCAGATATGTATATAATCTGGGATGGTGGTAGTCAATGTTTAGGTACTGGATATGTATGCTGAAAAGGTGGGGGTCCCCTTAAGGAAAAATTATGATTTTGTAAAAAGTGCCTGTACCTTTAAATCAGTGTGTGTGTGTGGGGGGTATTCCTAAAATAAGGTAACAAGCAAATCCAGTGCTATTAGTAGCATTCCCAGTTGATTTTATTTTTTGAGGTTATTGTTATTTAATCATATTAGTTAAATAGATCTGTGTAAATAGAGTTCAAAACTGTTTGAATTATGCAAATATCCCCAGTAGTTCAATTTTTTTCATAGCAAGATTAATATCCCAATGTGGCATTGGATCTAAGACAGAATTTTTTTTATTTTATCATTTCTCATATACTGACCATTATTTGTACCAAAAAGATAGTTTGGTGTTTGCCAAGGACCAAAGTTACAATTAAAGTTTTGCAAATCGGAAATCATTAATACTTTAAAACTGGTAAACTTTAAGACTTTAAGTTGATAGCATTTTTAGATTCCTTGGGCAAAAATACTTTTATAAACCAATTTTTAGGAGTAGGGAAGCTCTACAACTCATTTTACAGACAAAAATAGATTACAAAAAGTCACCATTTTTTGCGACTGACCACCCAAATTTAGAAAGTTAAAATTTTTTGGAATTGGAAGCTAAAATTTTGTGTTTTACTCGGTAAGTTTTTACAGCTGTTTTAAAGCCATTATATCATTGAATAAAGCTCATTTAAACCATTCTTTTGCACATAAAATTGAAGAGTGTGGGTGACATGGCCTGGATGATTTGACATGGAATTACCCATATAAATACTTTGATTAGAAAATGCTCCAGTATAAAATTCTGAGCAACATTCATATTCAATTTTGTTTGGTATAAATGATTGGTAGAGTCTGACATTCTCCTCTCCCCAAGCCCTGTGAAGTCAGTCGCTTGTAAAGTGGCTGTGAGAAGGTTTGCGTGAATATTCAAACATGAACTGTCATCATTGTTACCCATAAATTTAAGTATGGATTCTATACTCTTGGAATAGCAACATTAGCCAGAATGGATGACTCACATGAATATTTGAGTCATCCATTCTGGCCAATACTGTACTTTCATTTTTTTACAGCACTTTTGTTAGTACAAAATTGCTGAAGGATATTTGTTTCAAAAGTTATTTGTAAAAATTGTAAAAAAAAAAAAAAAAAAAATCCTTTACAAACTACAGTATAAGCTCAGTCGGTCCCTGCCAATTAAGCGCATGGGTAGCATAGCTTGGGTAATCTGATCTGTGCGATAAAGTGGGAGCTGATGGTAGGTGTGGCGCTGCACCTCAGCAAAAAAAAAAAAAAAAAAAAAAAAAATCACCTGGTCTAGCGCTAGCGAAAAGGGGATATACTCCCTCGCTGTACGACTGATACAATAAGCCACTCCACTAACTTTACTTGCATTATTTGAACGACATCAAATTCACCTTTAAGCCAAATTTGTAGCTTAAATTTCAGTTCAGCGAACGTCATTACCTCCAACGTTACGTCATAATAAAAGTGTGGGAAATGTTTTCTTTAAAAACGTATTAAAATAAACAATAAAAGAAGTTAAAAAGAATTCAAAATTTAAAAAAAGAAAAAAAGAAGATATACTTACTGTATATCATTTTTGGGGGCGGATTGACACAAGGCCTTTTTAACGTGATGAGCCACGCACAAACCGAAGCTCATACAGTGGCCTGAAGTGGCCAGTGCAAAAAGTGCGTAAATTCTACAGCAATTCCCTTTTTGAACACCTTAGGCAACGGACAATAAACCCGGCCCTGGTCCGTTTAGACGATGGAGACATGCTGCCTGCGGGTGGACGGCCCCTTAGAATCAGTAAATTTAATTTATATCTTACCGGTCCAGTCACAGGGCTCGAAGCCGAGTAACCTATTCAAAGAGTATTAGCACTATGTGAAATGCAAACGGCTTTGTCCAGGATTTGAACTCGGGTCGCCGAGTTCATTTCCTTTGATGATAATCATTACACCACGTGGACGTTTTCTAATGTAATAAAATAATTTGTTTTTACGTTTTAAACGAGGGAACAAGTGCTACCTAGGGGAACGCCCTTCTGGGATCATGCGGTTCATTTTATACTTACCTGGCGCTCAGGGCCTTCGACTTCTAGACTGGTAAGATTTAAAAAATATAGATATACAGTATAATAAAATATTTAAATCATGTAAATTATTCTTTAAAATATGACTAAATTGTGTTTAAAAAAAAAAAATAAAAAAAAAATTAGCATTAGTTATATTTTTTCGCGAGTTATTTACGCTAGTTTTACGGTGTTTTATTTTCTCATCCGGTTAACAGTTTGACTTTTTGGAACCAACCAATGACGTAGGGCAGGGCATGACTTTTTTTTCTTAAAAAGATAGTTTGTCGAAATAATACAGGGTTGACCCCCCCCCCCCAAAAAAAAAAAACTAAACAGAATTTTTTTTTTGTGCAGGTGATCTGCATCAGTGATAGTGTATATATACACACACACACACAGGGTGACCCTCCCCCCCCCACGAATTTAGGTTCTCTTTTTTTTTTTGTCACCCTGTAGTTTCACCTTGGAAGATGAATAGACAAAAGAAGAAAGAAGATAAACTAACCGTCTTGGATGTGCTAGGTATCTTTGTTCGTGGGTTATACCTTGGATCGAACCCAACACTTTCCTAGAGATCTGTGACATTTCGTTTCCGTTGGCTTGTATTTTTTTTTCTGGGTGTTAGTGACAAAGACTACAATTAGCAAATCATCCCAACAGACAATGGACTGTGCTCTTTCATTACTAACTTAATTTGTCTTTACTGTTTAACTTAAAAGGAAGTGCTGAATATATATGAATCTAGATTGGAAATTCTCCTCGTTGGGCCAAGGAATGACTTGTTCATACAGGAAAAGGTATTTTCCGGAATTCTTTCATTTGACTGCACGCAGTCGTGACACTAACACCCCCTCCCCCCCAAAAAAAAAGCAAAAAAAAAAAACAAACCAAAAAACAAACCCATTTTTTTTGACAATGGAGATAGTGCTCTCTTATTTACTAGCTTAAAAAGAAAGATTATTTTATCCCGAAGACGAAAAAAAATAGGAGGATGAGCTCTCAAAGTAGTTTTGACTAATGAGAAAAGAGCCCCTTTGGTTCAAATTTTAGTTTTTTTCTTCTCCTAGACCGGTTGCCATACCAAGGTTAAATAGCCTAGTCTGTCCTATTTACCCATAGCTGGAGGGAGAATAGTTGGATGCATACCTATACACAGAGTGATTATTTTCCTGACCTCCCAACAAATCAAATCTAACACTGAAGCTGAACCCGCAAGTTTATTTATTCATATGTAAGTAAGTAAATGGATGAATATTATTTAAAAGTTATCTGGTGAAAGCTAGAGAAATATTTCTGTCGGCGAAATCTTGTTCGCTGTCAATGTGTAATTCATTCAGTGAAAGCTGATCAAACTTCCGGTTCGGGCTTATTGGATAGTCAGACATCTTGGTCGATGTTGTGCGCATGTCCAAAACACTGATAGTAGCTTAGATGTTTCGCTGAATCGCCGGGGCTTGGATCTAATAAAAAAAGCATCTGAAGAAGTGGACGATACTGAACGGAAATCGAACTTGGAAAACTTGATTTCGGCCAAAGGCGACCCCCCCCCACTTCCCCCCGAATTTTGGCTAGCCATTGACCACCACTGAATATTGTTAATAGACGAAAGAAAAAGGATATGATGTCTGTCTTATCTTCTTCTTCTTTGCACACACACACACACACACACACACACACACACACACACACATATATATATATATATACAAACACACGCGTACGGACACAGAAACTCACAGAGACACATAAACATACGAACACTCACATAGACACACACAGAAACAGAGACATACAAACACACATACGAACACACTCACATACGTGTGAATAGACGCACAAACACACACACACATGCGTACGGACACAGAAACACATACGAATACACACAGAGACACATACACATAAACACATACGAACACTCACGCAGAGACACACACATACAAACACTCACATACGAACACACTCACATACGTGTGAATACACACATAGACGCACAAACACACACACGCGTACGGACACATAAACACACAGAGACACATACGAATACACAGAGACACATACGAATACACAGACACATACACATAAACATACGAACACACACACACACACAAGCACACATACGAACACTCACATAGACACACAGAGACACACACACATACAAACACACTCATACGTGTGAATACACACATACACACACGCGGGTGCGTTAATACATTGACAATCACGTGTCTGCTTTTACTGTATTCATGTAAAGTTCGAGTGTTTTTGCATGAGTGTTATTGTATGTAAATGTTGATAATATGAATTCGACAGTATCAACCATAAATAAGTACACATCTAGCAATCTAAAAAATATAAAGTTAATTTTCTTAATATCTATCCATCCCACTATCAACGTCTATCTATGAGTATATATAAAAAGATATGAAAACACCACAAAATGCTGTTAAAATGTTTTCACTTTAACAGCCTTTTGTGGTGTTTTCATATCTTTTTATGCATACTCATACCGTTGGATTCATTTCCTTTCTTTTAACATACATCTATCTAGCCCAGAGTTTTTCAACCTTTTTCATCTCACAGCACAGTCAACTGGGCAATAAATTGCTCGCGGTACACCATCAGTATATAAACATATAATTATTTTATCATTTAAATTTTAAAAGAAAAGAAATAGTGAAAATATGCTACAAGTGTAGCATAATTAAAACAAAAAATATTAAAGTAATAGAATAAAAATATAAGAGGATGATCAACCCTCCTCAACACTCACGGCACACCCTACGGAAGCTTCACAGTACACTAGTGTGCGGCGGCACACCGGTTGAAAAACTCTGATCTATCTATTTCAGTCCATTCATATATATCTCAGCCTATTACGGTCAAAAGTAAGTAAAGTCATCGGTGTGGCCTAAAGTCGATATCAGCCAATCAGCGAGGGAGTCTATCCCCTTTTCACTAGCGCTAGACAAGGAGATTGTTTTTGCGTCTGAGGCGGAGTGCCACACCTACCATCAGCTCCTTACTTTACCGCATAGATCCCTGTGCTACTCATACGCTGAGTTGGCGAGGACCGGTATTGAACTAGGAACGTTGTGGTTTCTAACCGAACGCTCTGCCGCGCGCTGAAAGCATCACTTCTCGCTATATCACCGAAGTAAAGCGGCGATGAGCCTGTTGAATTCTTAATTGGGTGACCACTTAAGGAACAGAAGGTACTGTAAGCAGCCAGAGTCCTTTTATTTATCAAAATCACTTGATTCAGCATTAAATGCCCTGAAAAGGGTTGATATGCTGTAAAACAAAACAACCAAGCAACTAACATATTTCAGTCTGTTCATATCTATCTATCTATCTATCTATCTATCGTGAGCTTGCCGACAACGTGAAACTCTGCCGGCCAATTCTGGCAATGTGTGGATCTGTGAGGAGTGTGACCGGGACCTATTGTCAAAGGCAGGACTGGTCAATCACATGAGAGCTACCCGACTGCAATTGTCTCTACCATGCCACACTCTGATTCCCAGCATGATCCCCAACATGAGGACTTTTTATGTTCTTGCTGCACAAAAGTGTGCCGAACAGCTGGTCGTCTCAAGCTTCGCATGAAAGTCAACAGTGATGAGTATACAACACCTGCCGATTCAGTCAACACCGATCGTTATGTGTGCCAGATATGTTCTAAGTTATGCAAGACTTTGGCAGGATTGAAAAGTCATGAATGAGCTCACAAACAGACAATGAATGAAGGAGTGGCAGTCGCCTGAACAGAAGTTGCGATCAATAATATCATGACGGGACACCTATGTAGCGAGAGGAGAAATGGATTATCTTGTGAGGCTGAGTGGGAACGCATGTTTTTTTGCGCGCAAGATGTCCGCTTATCTCTTATAAATGGTTGAAGAGAAAGTGGAGTGAATTGTACTGCTTAGCAGAGAGATTGAACTCATAACCAACAGGTTATGAGTAATGTCTTTTAACAAGCATTCTGTCACCCCTATCGGTTGGATTGGTTTGGCCAGTGAAGAGAAATACAATCCAATGTATTGTTGGCATCCTTCCGTCTGCGAAAGATGATGGAGCAGTGTCCAAATGTTTTTTTTAACTACGTAGCCTGGGTGGGTTGATATGGAGGATATGATGTTGTCCAAGCAGCAGATCCCTCCTCTCTACATTGCCGCTGTGGTCCAAAGAAAAGGTGAGAGACCAATGCAGTTTGGCAACGGCAGTGTCGCAGGAGTTGCTGTGTAGTGTTGAAGTTCAGCGTTACGCCATCTCAGGGACTCCGGCTCCTGATTTGTTTTCAGGGTTTACTCCCCTGGTCTTTCCTGAAGATCTTATAAAGACGCTTGGCAGCGATGGTTTTGTAACAAACTCTTCCTTGTTGTAGATGGATTGACGACCACGGCCAGGGAGCAACAGTTACCCAATTTGGGTTTTGTGTTCAAGGTGTAACATTGAGAGATAGATTAAATGTGTTTATGTAGGTAATAGTCATTTGTAATCGAATTGTATTTGTGACGTGGCCGGGTCATTTTAGTGTTTGCGTATTAATTTGTTGTGTGTATTAAATTGGTGTGTATTAAATTTGGTTTGTGGTCATTTAATTTTTCGATATGTGACGTGGCGTCTCTAATTGAATGAGTGTGTAGTTACTATACTTATCTTATACTGTTCTAATTATTGTTGAGCTGAAGTCCTAATCAATAGCCCCCAGCCCCTCTGTAACTAGCTTAACTGCCGCCTCGAGTGTCGGCTTTTCAGCTAATTATTAATTATTAGCCCACCCCCCATTCACTTTTTTTTAAAAGAAAATTACCCGTCCAAAACAAGGCATATTTTTTTTTCTTAATTATCCCTTTTATATTAGTTTAAGTGAATTTGAGAATATTTCTTATAAAATTATTAATACTTTTGAAGTTATATGGATTTGAAATTTATTCTGTTATTATTTTCCCGAGTATTCTCGGTATAGGCATTAAACACACACAAACACACACAAACACACAGGTAATTTGGTATTAGGATGATTCTAAGCTGGTCAGAAACATAACCACCTCCTAAAAAGAGAAGATGAATTGAAACCCGATATCCTCACAGGGCTCAAGAGAAAATATATTTAAAAAAAAAACTTAGAATCTATCTGTATACCATTTTCAATAAAGTTAGTGGTTCAATGAAGCTCATGGGTATATTCACATACCTGTGAGTGGAAATGGTACCATAACCGCAAAATGGCCGATTTTTAAGCTTTTTTCTTGATTATATATATATGCACACAGAATTGAAGGAAAAAATAAAAATCTAAGTTTATTTGTAATTATACTATTCTGGAACGGAACTACTGGTATTCTGGATATGTTGTTGGACTGACATTTTCTCTGTTCTTGGAGTCTGGAAATTACTTGGGATCTTCTTGGGATGTACTTGCGTTTATTATCAACTCTTAATAACGAACACAAGACATTGTTGTTTTTCTCAGAGCTCGTACATTTAATTTCAAACTTAAGTAAAAATGCCTTGGAGGATAGATAATCATCTTGTATCTGTCCTCTTCAAACACTCAGCCTAGACTCTGATGTCCGCCTCCTCAAAAAAACTTGTGCAAAAACTTCCCAACTTTTCACTCTCTCTTTCACTCTTGACACTGTTGACACTCATCGATCAATCAAAAGCCCACAGGTCAGCCTTTCACACCTCATCTCAAATTCTAGTTAATTTCCACTATTACATAACGTATCACTAAAATCTTGGGGCTTTCCATATCTCATTATTTTACAAAGGCAGTTTCATGTCGAGGAGAATTACTCGAAATATTGCAAGACTTTTGACTCACCCTCGTATTATTAAAATAATTATTTTTTAAGCCTAATCACTTCCATCATCTATTTGCCTCTCCTCACCATCACAAGTTATATTTCTTCTCCCGCTCAGGCCTGGATTTTAGCCCCCAAACAGAAAATCGTATAAAGGATGGCTTAAAAAATCTGCTCAAAGAAAAACGGGGTGGGGGGGAGGAAGAAAAATAGTGTCGCTGAAGACAAAGCCGCTAAATGAATATCTAAATAAGCAGCAGAAAAAAAAGTGGAAGGAAAAACAGAGAGTAAAAGAGAAAGTAAGAGAATAAAGGAAAACTATTTCGTATGGAAAAAAACACATAATTCTATATTAACCTCTAAGACTCTTTTCCTCCAATCTTCAACGCACCAAAGAGAAAATATTAACGCTACCATCAATATATTACACCTTTTTTTAGTCTTTTATTTTCTTTCTTTTTTATCTTAAAAAAATTATTTAGCAAGCTATGAGACACATACGCACATGCAACATTGAAGGAGCCGTCCCATTGTGGTGCAGATCTATTACAACTGAATTGCAAGTTCGATCCTCGCTGGATACCCCATACTTGTGACTATCCTATATGTGATTTCCTATCCGCGGAGGATGCCCCATACTTGCGACTATCCTATATGTGATTTCCTATCCGCGGAGGATGCCCCATACTTGCGACTATCCTATATGTGATTTCCTATCCGCGGAGGATGCCCCATACTTGCGACTATCCTATATGTGATTTCCTATCCGCGGTGGATGCCCCATACTTGCGACCATCCTATATGTGATTTCCTATCCGCGGAGGATGCCCCATACTTGCGACCATCCTATATGTGATTTCCTATCCGCGGAGGATGCCCCATACTTGCAACTATCCTATATGTGATTTCCTATCCGCGGTGGATGCCCCATACTTGCAACTATCCTATATGTGATTTCCTATCCGCGGTGGATGCCCCATACTTGCGACTATCCTATATGTGATTTCCTATCCGCGGTGGATGCCCCATACTTGCGACTATCCTATATGTGATTTCCTATCCGCGTGGATGCCCCATACTTGCGACTATCCTATATGTGATTTCCTATCCGCGGTGGATGCCCATACTTGCGACTATCCTATATGTGATTTCCTATCCGCGTGGATGCCCCATACTTGCGACATTTCGTATCCGCGGTGGATGCCCCATACTTGCGACTATCATATATGTGATTTCGTATCCGCGGTGGATGCCCCATACTTGCGACTATCATATATGTGATTTCGTATCCGCGATAGATGGATTGGGTAAATTTAAGCGTCTCATTGTGGTGTAATGGTTAGGAAGTTAGTCTTGTAAACCCATTACAACTGAACAGCAAGTTCGATCCTCACTGGATGCCATATATCTACGACTATGTGTGATTTCCTATCCGTGGCGAATAGGTTGGGTAAATTTAAGCGTCCCATCATGGTTAGCATAGTAGTCTCGCTGACCCCTAACTTCTGAATAACGAGTTCGATCCTCGCTGGATTCTTCATACTTGCAACCATGTGTCGCATCCTACCTGTGATTGCCCTGACCCGATTGCCCTTATGGCAACCCCCAAATCTTTTTATCATATGTGTGTTAGAAGGCGGTGGCTGAGGGTGTTAGTGTCCAGGGAATGACGTTAAACTGCATCTAGTGGTGAAGTTCAAATTCTGGATCTTTGGGAGTATGGAATAGCTCTTCAGCACCATTACTTCCAGGTCCACTCTAAGCCGGAGTGGTAGTACCTGTTAGGGTTCCATCTATATGTTAAATAGATAAAAATGAGTTTAAAAAAAGATGTGTTACAAATTGAGTTTGAAAAAAGAATTGAATACCAAACAAGAATGAATAAAACAAAATGTCTTCGGCATGAAATAACCTAAGAAAGGATGACATGTCGTAAAAACCAACCAACCAACCAACCAACCAACCTATAAGCACCAATAATTGATGTTTGAGCATATATATATATATATATAACGATTTTATGGGCCATCCTTTAGGCTTCAAGCAAGAGCGCTTGTCCAACGGAAATCCTTGGTAAAGAATCATTTGGTTGTTCCTTGGTGCCTTGCAATGGATGTCTGTCAGTATCAGCGATTAAGTAGTCAACCAGCCACGCAGTAGGGCTGTTGATTGACTGATGTTTAAACCACGTGACCTAGCCTAGTCTATAAATTTAGGTTGGTGTATTGTAGCACATCTTATATATCAAATATTCCAACAATATATATATATATATATATATATATATATATAGTCCACAGACAGTCCTATTACGACGTATCACGCCTCCTTAGTGCGGCTAGACTCGTGAGCTGCTTCAAGCTGGGGTCGAAACTCGACCGATTTTCATCAGTCAGACCCTCTAACTCCCAGGCTATCAGCATACCAACTAGCTGTAAGGGAATTTTTACTGATAAATACATACATATGTAAAGGCTACCAGATAGCTCTATCCAGTTTAAGGAGAGCCTTGCATTTTCAGCGTAAGCAGCAGCCGTCAGCGAAAATTCCCTTCCAAAGAGTTCGATCCACCAGGGGGAGGAAAGCATATATATATATATATATAAGTAAAGTAAGTAAAGTCGTCGGGGCGGCCTAAAGTCGGTATCAGCCAGTCAGCGAGGGAGTCTATCCCCTTTCCAATGGCGCTAGACAAAGGAGATTGTTTTTGGCGTCTGATGTGGAGCACCACATCTACCATCAGCCCCTTACTTTACCGCACAGATCCCTGTGTTACTCATACGCTGAGTTGGCGAAGACCGGTATCGAACTAGAAACTTTGTGGTTTCTAGGCCAACGCTCTACAAGTAGCTCAAACCTCCCCACCTACTGACTGACAAACATGTATAAATTACAGCAATATAGTCAGATTCTTGCTCTGATGAGCTACTAAGCAAAACTATTAGTAGGTATATCTGACTCATTAGGTTTAATTTTATTATTTGCTCTACTTAGGTATCGAGCACTTTTTACATTTTAGCTTTAGAGAATCTTAGCGGTTTATATATATATATATATATATATATATATATATATATATATATATATATATATATTCTTTTCTTTTGGCCAAGTATCATAGTGTTAATCGATTATTTTCGGTTAGAGCGACTCTCTAGCTGTCCATTTCTTTCTGATATACCTCATCACTACTGATGGCTTTTGCCCGATGTTGTAAGCAACGGACGATTCATTTCTTTACATTGTAGGGATAGTGGGAATTGAAGTTGAGACACTGTCCGGATGAACTGAATCCTTGCTCTGTGCGAGTTATTAACACATTTAGGAAGGACAATTTGTTGTCTTGTTCCTTCTCCATCGTGAACTGTATAGACAAACGGATTGAGTTCACATGATCCATTAGTATTTGAACATCTTCCTGATGGGGCCAAATAATGAATGTGTCATCTACGTATCTAAGCCACATTGATAGCTTTAGTGGTGTAGATCCTAAGGCCATATCTGCAATGTATATATTGGCCAACACTGGGTTTATTTTTCTCTCCGTAGGTTGGAGATATTGACGCACACTACGCATCATTTAAAAGCTTGGACCCTTCTTCATTCATATACGGGATCACAGATAGAATGGATGACTGGAACCCACCTGAATCATGGAAAAGAATAACTTGTATTATGATGATCTGCGCCGGCCATCAAAATAAGGAGATTATGGTTTCTGCCCAATGCTCCCTGAACACTGTAAAAACAATCAGGCATGAACTGGAGAATTGCAACGGTGACTACGTGGCTGTGGCTAGAAGAAAGCAACGTAACAGACGATTTGATTGCGTTCGTACAGCGGAATTCCTCGAAAATCTGCAGAAAAAAGTGTTGGAGGAATCTGGCATTGAAATCCGGGCTTTGTCACGTGAATTGAATGTTTCAGCCTCTACCATGAAGCTTGCACTCAATGAAGACCTTCGCTACTACTCATACAAGCGTCGCAGAGGTCAACTGCTCCCAGAAAAGGCCCGTGAAAATCAATGAGAAAAACTTTTGCTAAGATCAAAAGCACTACACGCAGAATAACAGATGGTGTGCATACAGTCCAAAGGACACTCCTCGTGTCATGTAGACTAAATTTCCCCAAACTGTGATGGTTTCGGATGTGTGTCCTCTGACGCATTTTTTCAGAGAGGATATCAGGTTGAATTCAGATGCCTACGTTGAGTTGCTAAACACTGTAGTCAAGCCCTGGTTAAAAGGGTAGCCAATGGTAGGCCATATGTATGGCAGCAGGATTCGGCCTCCTACCACACATCTTGGAAATGTCAAAAATGGTTGTCGGCCAATTTTTACGACTACACCAGTCCCGATGTTTGGCCTCCGAACTCCCCAGATCTTAACCCATGGATTATTATGTATGTGGTGCTGTTGAGAAAGACACCAATCGCCGTGCCAGTACTACAAAAGCCCAGTTAATAGACAGAATTAAGATAGTTCTTGAGACCCTTCCCAGGGAAACTGTAACATCAGCTTGTTCCAGGTTCCGGAGCAGGATTGAGGCTGTGATCGACGCTAATGGCGGTTATTTTGAGTGAAACTTGTTGACAGTAGTGTAATTTCCGTGTCTGTTGAATTTCTTTACAATCCATTAAATTTTGTAGTTACCAAGCACCTTTTCTTTTTCCTTATGAATCTGTCAAATTTCTCCCGAACACCCTGTATATATGGATTTCATCAGTCCGCTAACTTTATTGAAAATAGTATTTTCAATAAAGTTAGCGGTCTGATGAAACCCATAGGTATACACAGATACCTGTGGGTAGAGACAGATCTATATCCGCAAATTGACCGATTTTTAAGCCTTTTTCTTTACCAATTATATATATATATGTCTGTGTGTGTGTTCGCACACACACACACATATATGTATATATATGTATGTATATATATGTATGTATATATGTATATACAAACATATATATATATACATACATATATATATACATATATATATATATATATGTATATACACACACATATATATACATACATATATATATACATGCATATATATATGTATATATATATGTGTATGTATGTATATATATATGTATGTATATATATATGTATGTATATATGTGTGTATGTATATATATATGTGTATGTATATATATAAATATGTATGCATGTATGTATATATATATATATATATGTATGCATGTATGTATATATATATGTATGCATGTATGTATATATATATATATGTATGCATGTATGTATATATATATGTATGCATGCATGTATGTATATATATATATGTATGCATGCATGTATGTATATATATATATGTATGCAATTTCGCAGGGATTGTTCGCTATGTACCGGCGGCCGAACGGATATGGTCTCTGACTATGCCTGTGAAGTCCCGGTTTCGATTCCTGTCGGAGGGGAGTCGTTAGTATACATCGCTGAAGAGACTTAATAAAGTCGAAACAGTCTGTACGGTGTTCTGCATAGCGAGCCATCCTTTGCGGGATTTACTTGTCAAGATTATTTTCTATAATTATCGAATTTTATGCGATACATGCATTTATAATTGCCTTCAACAAAAATATAAATAATATATATATATATATATATATATATATATATATATATATATATATATGCGCTGGTAATAAGCTCTTCAGCATTTAGGTTTCATTTTTCTATGAATATTTATTTGACTTTTCATTATCCATTCTTCAGCAAATTTTTACCATTTTTTTTCTCTCTCGCTCGGCAGTATTCCTTATTTTCGGGAATTTTTCTTCCTACAAATCTATCTATCTATATCTTTTTTTCATATCTTCCCCCCTTTATTTTTAGTTCCTTTAGAATATTTTCTTCTTTTTCAACAGTTAAAAAAAACATCCTTACTCTTGCCTCTTATTTTTGCTTGCCTTTCTTGCACTTATTTTTTTCTGATTGTATATTCTCACTGTTTAAGATAATGGATGGCTTCTTCCTTCCTTCCTTCCCTCCCTCCCTCCTTCCCTCCTGCCTCCTTATTTCCTTCCTTCCTTCCTTCCTCCCTTTCTTCCTTCTTTATATACATCTTTTTAAGATAATGGATGGATTGCTTCCTTTCCTTCGTTCCTTACCTTCCTTTCTTCCCATCTTTTCAATATTCTTTCTTTCTTTCTTTCTTTTTTTAATATTTCTTTTTTTCCTTACTTATTTACATTTTTTCCAATATTCTTTCTTTCTTTCTTATTTTTCAATATTCCTTCCTGCATCGTTCTTTATCTACATCTCTTTTTAATATTTATTTATTTATTCTTTCTTTCTTTCTTTTTCAATGTTTATTTCTTCCTCCCTTATCTACATATTCTTTCTTTCTTTCTTTCTTTCTTTCTTTTTTCTTTTTCAATGTTTATTTCTTCCTCCCTTATCTACATATTCTTTCTTTTTCTTTCTTTCTTTCTTTCTTTCTTTTTCAATGTTTATTTCTTCCTCCCTTATCTACATATTCTTTCTTTCTTTCTTTCTTTCTTTCTTTTTCAATGTTTATTTCTTCCTCCCTTATCTACATATTCTTTCTTTCTTTCTTTCTTTCTTTCTTTTTCAATGTTTATTTCTTCCTCCCTTATCTACATATTCTTTCTTTCTTTCTTTCTTTCTTTCTTTCTTTCTTTCTTTCAATGTTTATTTCTTCCTCCCTTATCTACATATTCTTTCTTTCTTTCTTTCTTTCTTTCTTTTTCAATGTTTATTTCTTCCTCCCTTATCTACATATTCTTTCTTTCTTTCTTTCTTTCTTTCTTTCTTTCTTTCTTATTTTTCAAAGTTCTTGCCTTCTCCCTTTTCCTTCCATTGCTTTTTCTTTTCTCTCCTTACTTTTATTTTTTCCTTTCTCTATCATTCTAGTATTTTTCTGTTTTAATTTTCTTTCTTTACTCCACCACCAATATTCCTAAACCTTTTACCATTTCAAAAAATACTTTCCAAACTTTCCGTTTTCACATTTCACTTTTTCTCTTCATCTTTCTTTCTTTCTTTCTTTCTTTCTTTCTTTCTTTCTTTCTTTCTTTCTTCTATTTCAGTATTTATTTCTACCTTCCTTATCTACATATTCCTTCTTTCTTACTTCTTTTTCAATATGCATTTCTTCTTTCTTTACCTAAATATTCTTTCTTTCTTTCTTTCTTTCTTTCTTTCTTCTATTTCAATATTTATTTCTACCTTCCTTATCTACATATTCCTTCTTTCTTACTTCTTTTTCAATATTCATTTCTTCTCTCCTTACCTAAATATTCTTTCTTTCTTTCTTTCTTTCTTTCTTTCTTTCTTTCTTCTATTTCAATATTTATTTCTACCTTCCTTATCTACATATTCCTTCTTTCTTACTTCTTTTTCAATATTCATTTCTTCTCTCCTTACCTAAATATTCTTTCTTTCTTTCTTTCTTTCTTTCTTTCTTCTTTCTTCTATTTCAATATTTATTTCTACCTTCCATATCTACATATTCCTTCTTTCTTACTTCTTTTTCATATTCATTTCTTCTCTCCTTACCTAAATATTCTTTCTTTCTTTCTTTCTTTCTTTCTTTCTTTCTTTCTTTCTTCTATTTCAATATTTATTTCTACCTTCCATATCTACATATTCCTTCTTTCTTACTTCTTTTCAATATTCATTTCTTCTTTCCTTACCTAAATATTCTTTCTTTCTTTCTTTCTTTCTTTCTTTCTTTCTTTCTTCTATTTCAATATTTATTTCTACCTTCCTTATCTACATATTCCTTCTTTCTTACTTCTTTTTCAATATTCATTTCGTCTTTCCTTACCTAAATATTCTTTCTTTCTTTCTTTCTTTCTTTCTTCTATTTCAATATTATTTCTACCTTCCTTATCTACATATTCCTTCTTTCTTACTTCTTTTTCAATATTCATTTCGTCTTTCCTTACCTAAATATTCTTTCTTTCTTTCTTTCTTTCTTTCTTTCTTTCTTTCTTCTATTTCAATATTTATTTCTACCTTCCTTATCTACATATTCCTTCTTTCTTACTTCTTTTTCAATATTCATTTCGTCTTTCCTTACCTAAATATTCTTTCTTTCTTTCTTTCTTTCTTTCTTCTATTTCAATATTTATTTCTACTTTCCTTATCTACATATTCCTTCTTTCTTACTTCTTTTTCAATATTCATTTCTTCTTTCCTTACCTAAATATTCTTTCTTTCTTTCTTTCTTTCTTTCTTTCTTCTATTTCAATATTTATTTCTACTTTCCTTATCTACATATTCCTTCTTTCTTACTTCTTTTTCAATATTCATTTCGTCTTTCCTTACCTAAATATTCTTTCTTTCTTTCTTTCTTTCTTTCTTCTATTTCAATATTTATTTCTACCTTCCTTATCTACATATTCCTTCTTTCTTACTTCTTTTTCAATATTCATTTCGTCTTTCCTTACCTAAATATTCTTTCTTTCTTTCTTTCTTTCTTTCTTCTATTTCAATATTTATTTCTACCTTCCTTATCTACATATTTCCTTCTTTCTTACTTCTTTTTCAATATTCATTTCTTCTTTCCTTACCTAAATATTCTTCTTTCTTTCTTTCTTTCTTTCTTCCTTTCTTCTATTTCAATATTTATTTCTACCTTCCTTATCTACATATTCCTTCTTTCTTACTTCTTTTTCAATATTCATTTCTTCTTTCCTTACCTAAATATCCCTTTCTTTCTTTCTTTCTTTCTTTCTTTCTTTCTTTCTTTCTTTCTTCTATTTCAATATTTATTTCTACCTTCCTTATCTACATATTCCTTCTTTCTTACTTCTTTTTCAATATTCATTTCTTCTTTCCTTACCTAAATATCCTTTCTTTCTTTCTTTCTTTCTTTCTTTCTTTCTTTCTTCTATTTCAATATTTATTTCTACCTTCCTTATCTACATATTCCTTCTTTCTTACTTCTTTTTCAATATGCATTTCTTCTTTCCTTACCTAAATATTCTTTCTTTCTTTCTTTCTTTCTTTCTTTCTCTCCGTCTTGCTGTCTTTTTCAATTACATTATTTCTTTAATGGAAAAAAAATCTACCAACGATCTTTTCTGGCACCATCTCCTTCATCATTCCAATCCTTCAGCCATTCCAGATTTATTCTACCATTTTTCAGAAGAACGTCTTCACAAACTTTTTTTTTCAATTATTTTTTTAATCTTATTTTTTTTCTATCGCTTTTAATTCCCAAACGCTGTCTTTAGACCACTCATCATCTTTCCTTGCTTCAATGCTTCAATCCCCGTTTTATTTCTTTTTCTTCCATTTCTATTCTTCTGGTTTCGATTTCTCTGTCCCCATCTTTGTCTTTCTTTCTTTCCCTCCGTCTTCCACCTTATCTAGCCTTCTTTGATGAATTAACCGTCTCCTAAATTCAGATCTCTAAAGCAGTTCTTTTATTCTTTATGTCCCTTTATATTCCGTCGTATATTTGTTTTAACTTTCTTTTCGAGGTGAGAAAAATGGAAATGAATCCGACAGTATGTTGGTCAAAAACTAACATCAACTGACGAAATTTGTTTTATACTGATGAAGATTGGCAAAAAATTCTCTTAAATATATCTATTTTAAGTATATATATCTAATAACCCCTCTGCACGCGCAGGGTGCAACACAAGATCAATTATATATATATATATATATATATATATATATATATATATATATATATATATGTATAATCAATAGTAATGGTATTATGGATGATTTGGACTCATAACTTAAAGTTTCATGGTTATGCAATCCTCAGGTGAGTCAAATGGTTAAGATCTCAACCATTTGACTCATCTGAGGATTGCATAATCATGAAACTTTAAGTTATGAGTCCAAATCATCCATAATACCATTACTATTGATTATAAATCTGCTCTGCTTTATTAGCATTGAGCACCTTTTTATGCCAATACTTTTCTCATTTATTCTCTATTCATTCTATATATATATATATATATATAACATTGATAGATTGGTAGATATGAAAAACTGGGATAGATAGATATATAGATCATTTAACCCCCCTCTCTCTCTCTATATATATATATATATATATATATATATATATATATATATATATATATATATATATATATTATTATCCCTCAGCACCTGCATGATGTAACACGAGATCACTTGTGAAGTGAAGTTTATCAGGTTTGACTTCAGAGTTTTCCTTCTTCTAGACTGGTTGCCTAACTAAGATTAAAGAGTCCAGTCTGTCTTACTATTTACCCTTAGATGGAGTGAGATTAGTTAGATTCGTGCCCTTCCCAGTAGTTATGGAGCTATGTGAAATGCAAACAGCAGAGTCAAGAATTTGAACTTGTCTCCTCGTGCCCATTTCCTACAACGGTAACCACTACACTACGCGTCTCCACTATTTATTTTAGATATATGGTCGATACTGTAAATTATCAATCGAAACACTGAGTGTCGACAAATATATATTTTTTCAAATATCAATAAATCATCCTTTTTTTTCACTCTCACTAGTTATTCTTCAACTAGTCTATAAAGTAAGTAAAGTCGTAGGGGTAGCCTAAAGTCGTTATCCGTCAGATAGCGAGGGAGTCTATCCCATTTTCAGTAGCACTATACCAAGGAGATTGTTTAGAGCACCATACCTACCATCAACTCCTCGCTTTAAAGCAAATATCTATGTGCTACTTATACGCAGAGTTGGCGAGGACCGTAATCGAAACAGGAACACACTCCTTCATTTATTCTAATTCATTCCATTTATATCATTAGTTCCTTTATTTCTAATCCTTTAATCCTGGTACGGTTAAATCCTATTTAGAAATTAATATTACAAAAGTGAGTCAAATATTTGGCACTAGAGGGAGGTGGGGGTCAAGAAATTTTATCCCGATGATGACCTAAGGTCTAAACTAGATGAGAACAATTAAAAAATAAATAACATAAAAGAAATATTCCTGTTTCTCATATCACTTTTTGTTCATCTTATATATATGTATATTTATATGATAAGTCTCTCTCTCTCTCTCTCTCTCTCTCTCTCTCTCCTATTATATATATATATATATATATATATATATATATATATATATATATGTTGAGTTTTTCCTTCCTTTCAAAGATATATATATTATATATATATGTATATATATATATATATATATATATATATATATAGATGTTGAGTTTTTCCTTCCTTTCAAAGATATATATATATATATATATATATAGATGTTGAGTTTTTCCTTCCTTTCAAAGATATATATATATATA
>CM042145.1:93072549-93105049 GCA_023376005.1 Doryteuthis pealeii
TAAATCTCTTTCTTTCTATCTATCTATCTATCTGTCTAATCTATCTCTATCTATCTATCTATCTATCTATCTATCTATCTATCTATCTCAGTCTGTTCATATCTATCTATCTATCTATCTATCTCAGTCTGTTCATATCTATCTATCTATCTATCTATCTATCTCAGTCTGTTCATATCTATCTATCTATCTATCTCATCTGTTCATATCTTCATATCTATCTATCTATCTAGTCTCATCTATCTATCTATCTATCTATCTCAGTCTGTTCATATCTATCTATCTATCTATCTATCTATCTCAGTCTGTTCATATCTATCTATCTATCTATCTATCTATCTCATCTGTTCATATCTATCTATCTATATATCTATCTATCTATCTCATTATTTCCATATCTATCTCAGTCTGTTCATATCTATCTATCTATCTATCTATCTATCTATCTATCTATCTCATTATTTCCATATCTATCTCAACCTGTTTCTATCTATCTATCTATCTATCTATCTATCTATCTATCTATCTCATTATTTTCATATCTGTCATATCTATCATTCATATCTATATCTGTTCATATCTATCTATCTATCTATCTCATTATTTTCATATCTATCTCTGTTCATATCTATCTATCTATCTATCTCATTATTTTCATATCTATCGCAGTCTGTTCATATCTATCTATCTCATTATTTTCATATCTATCTCAGTCTGTTCATATCTATCTATCTATCTGATTATTCTCATATCTATCTCAGTCTGTTTATATCTATCTATCTATCTATCTATCTATCTATCTCATTATTCTCATATCTATCTCAGTCTGTTCATATCTATCTATCTATCTATCTATCTATCTAAAGTTTGTAAAATTACTCTTCCGTCATGGATAGATAGAGAGCCAGAGAGACACATGATCGTTCTTTTTATCACGAGATGATATACAAATAGCCTCGTCCAGGTTTTGAACTCGGCTCGTCGAGTCCATTATCTATGACGATAACCATTACGCAACTAACGACACATATAATATATAATCAAACAAATCCGAAAATTTGCAGCTACTTATCTCCTATTACAGGAACCATGCAAGTGTAGTGTAATTATTATGGTCTACGAGGAATTTGGGGATTGAAAAGAAAACGGTAATCAGATTTCTGGAGAAAGAGAAGAAAAAGAAATAAGAACAAAAAGAGGTTAAAGTTTGGAAGGCTAAACACTCAGCGAGGGCCAGCCATTGACCGACCAATAACCCTGAAACTAGATTTAAAAATAAAAACGGAAATTCCGGGTTTTGAGCGGAAGCGGATGTGACCTTCCCCCACCCCCGGGACCACAAACGAAAATAAAGAAAATTCGTTCTCTTTTTCGCCGGACCCGAGAAGGGTCGGACGCGTTTATTGGGGCTCCGTCATGACATATCTAGGGTAGCAACGAACAGCGCACACGAACGTGATTTAAGATAGAACAGCTCGACCTTACTTTCTCTCTCTCCTTCTCCCTTAAAAAGAACCCACGAGCCTAGAAAGAAATAAACAACATCTTTTTGACTATATGACTACTACTACTAACGACTACTATTACAACTCGACTTGGCCCCTACGCAAAACAAGTAAGACGAACGAGACATGGTAGACACTGCTGGTGAAGTAAAGACGAACTCATGAATGACGTTCTCTAATGGATACCTACACATAGACACCAGTGTTGGTCGACCAGCAAAAGCTTATATACAACACCTATGTACGGACACTGGATGCCGTGCCGAGGACTTGTCAGGAGCGATAACCGATAGTGATGGATGATGTGTGTGTATGTGTGTGTGTGTGTGTGTGTGTGTGTGAGAGAGAGAGAGAGAGAGAGAGAGAGAGAGAGAGAGAGATAGAGTGTGTGTGAGGAGAGGAGAGAGAGAGGTGTGTGTGTGTGTGTGTGTGTGAGAGAGAGGAGAGAGACGAGAGAGAGAGAGAGAGAGAGAAGAGAGAGAGAGAGAGAGAGAGAGAGAGAGAGAGATTTGTGCTGTCAGCATGACTTGATTATGATGATAATTGTTTACAAATCCATTATCGTTAGTTACATGAAATCATATACAGTGAACGTCCCTTATGAGCTCGTCCTTGCTTATCCAGCAGTGTCCAGCATTTCTTGTTCGTCTTACTCGTATGGATTGTGTGATAAGAGTTAAGAGGCTGTACAGATGCTTTCATACGAATGCCCCTTGTTTCGAGTAACGAGCTGTCACTCGGTCAATTTTTTGCTTTGAATTGGGAGCTAAAATATGAATTAAGAGAAAGCTTCAGATACGCTTGTATTAAGTTTACTAAAAACATTAGAGTATCAAAATTCATTGCGCCAAAGAAAAATATTATCTATAAAAAAACAAAAGAAAAAAACATCTAAACATATTACAGCATATAATTCATTACATTCTATGTTATTATATTTTTTTTACAATACAGTGATATTTTTCTTATTTAAAAAAACGTAACAAAAAATAAAGTGTTTCTTTTTGCTTATTTTTTTGGTACGTAAGCTTGGATAGAACGGATTAATGGCATTTCAGTTTATTTCAATGGGGAAAATTGATTTGATATACGAGGAAATTGAGTTATGAGTGGAACGAATTAAACTTGTAAGTTAAGGTACCACTGTACTAACCTTAGCTTAGTTTTAGCACACGGCCAGAATTATGGGGCACTTAGTGAGAATCAAACTCATTAACAATGATCTGCAAGTTTAGCTTCCTAATTGATAGATAGATAGATACATGCATACATACATACATGGATGTATGAATACATATGAAAAGACTGAGATAGATAGATAGATAGATAAACAGATAGATAGGATATGAAGAAAGAAATGGATATAAAATACGACAATGTAAATATGTATAAAGTTTTTGAAAAAAACAAGAAGATAGGTCAAAGATTGACATTTTGAATGCCGATGCTAAAACGTTCGGTTTTAATAAACCCTGTTGATGGTTTAATAAAACCGAAACACTTTAGCATCGGCTTTCAAAATGTCAATCTCTGAAACATCTTCTTGTTTTTTTTCTTCTTCCAAAAACATTATACTGATAGATAGATAGATACGTACATATATACATTCTTAAAAACGTAACAATAAAACTTTGGGTGTTTGGGGAATTCTGGAACGGATTAGTAGCATTTCAGTTTATTTCAATGGGAAAAATTGATTTGATATACGAGAAATTGAGTTTTCAAGCGGAACGAATTAAAATCAATGTACCACTATGATTGCTCATGAAAAAAGATTGACCATTACATAACCCCAAAAGGGTTGACATGCCATAAAACCAGACAATAATTTTCTTCTGAGGTCCTGTCCACTATTTGTTGTTGTTGTTTACACGAACCGGTTTTCATTGTGTGTCTGTGTCCATCATTATCCCTGTCCGTACAGCGTCTTATAATACAAAGCTGTGTGATCGCAATTCTTGGATCAGTTTAAAGGTAAAGTCCAAGATCTCAGCGGATAATACACAATTTCACAAAGACCAGAAGGAAACATCGGAAACACAGGTAAGATTAGTGAACAATACTTTCCTTTTCTTAATCCTGACCTGGGTGCACTTCCCCTCCCCCCTGCCCTCCCTTCCCAACTAGGAATATTTATTTGTGGTTTATTCTATACGAATTATCTCTCTTTCTCTTTCTCGTTCACCCCCTCTCTCTCTCTTTCTCTCTCTCTCTCTTCTCTCTCTGTCTCTTGTTTTGTCTTTCATTGGTTTGGTTCGGTTTAATGGCATGTCAATCTTCGTGGCTTATCTAATGCCAAAGCAATCCTTGTAAAAGAACAGTAGAATATCCTTGGAAAAAGTATGAACCCTCGTCCCCCAGCTATGGGATGAATAGGACCACTATTGTTCTACTAGTCAGCAGAGTGGACTTATACGAGTTATCTCTCTTTCCTTTTATCTTTCTCTCTCTCTCTCTCTCTCGCTCTCTCTCTTTCTCTTTTGTTTTGTCTTTCACTGGTTTGGTTTGTTTCTTTGTTTAATTGTATATCAATCTTCGTGGCTTGTCTAATTCCAAAGCCGTCCTTGTAGAAGAACAGTAGTGGTACTATTTAACCGATAGCTTAGGGACGAGGGCATTCATACTTTCCCCAAGAGTATTAGTCCGAAAGTGAACGTAATGGTTTGTTTTGGTTTGGTTTGTTTAATTGTATATCAATCTTCGTGGCTTATCTAATTCCAAAGCCGTCCTTGTAGAAGAACAGTAAGTAGCCTTGGGAAAATTATGAACCCTCGTCCCCAGCTATGGGATAAATAGGACCACTACTATTCTTCTAGTCGGCGGAGTGGAAATTATACGAGTTATCTCTCTTTACTTTTATCGTTCTCACTCTTTCTCTCCCTCTCTCTCTCTCTTTGCTTTGTCTTTCACTGGTTTGATTGTTTTTTGTTTAATGGTAGAGTAGGTAACACCCCTTCGGTACTCTAGCAGATGAACTGGCTCATAGCCTTAGCACCCCTTCATCACTCTAGCAGATGGACTGGCTCATAGCCGTAAAATAGCCTACGATTAAAGTAGATTAACACAGACTGACTTTGCTGCGTTGGCTATACCTAACTGACCCTCCTCTTTTAGTGTGAGTTTGTCTTGTTAATTGTTTGTACTTATTTGTCCCGTGTTTGTATGTTCAGCACCGGATGCTGGTGCTTAATAATGTGTTAAGCACACAATTCATCTGTGTATCTTTCCAACTCGCAATACAAAAAAATGGCATAGCAACCTTCGTGGGTAATCTAATTTAAAAGTCGTCCTTGTAGAAGAACATCAATGATACTATTTAACAGATAGCTGGGGGACGAAGGCGTTTATACTTTCCCCAAGATTATTAGTCTGAAAGTGAACCTAACGGTTTGTTTTGTTTGTTTGGTTTCTTTATTTAATGGCATATCTACCTTCTTGGGTTATCTACTTCCAAAGCCATTCTTGTAGAAGAACAGTAAGTAGCCTTAGGAAAAGTATGAACCCTCGTCCCCCATCTATGGGTTAAATAGTACTACTACTATTCTTCACGTCTGCGGAGCAGCCTATTGTCGATATCAGCCGAACAGTTAGGGAATCCCTTTTCGCTAGCGCTAGACCAGGGAGATTGTTTTCTTCTGACGTGGCGTGCCATACCTACCATCAGCTCCAGATACTTTACCTCACAGATCAGATTATCCAAACTGTGCTACTCATACACTGAGTTGGTGAGGACCGGTATCGAAACCGGAACCCTGGCATTCCTGGGCGAATGCTCTACCGACCGAGCTTAATTGGCCCTGGAATAGACTCCTTCGCTGTTCGGCTGATACCGACGATAGACCACTCTGCAGACGAGAAGAACAGTCTTGGCGGTACTATCTAACCTATAGCTGAGGGAGGAGTGGTTCATACCTTTCTCGAGGGTATTAGCCCGAAAGTGAACGTAATAGCACAACTGGAGATAGAACTTGCTTACTACGATGACGTAGTTCAGTACGTTAGCCACTACACAACGGGACACCGTCTTATCAATTAATTTATTTATTACTTTGACGCCTACGTTCTACCTATCCACTCTCTTTCTTTTTCTCTGACACCCAATCACGCCATCGTACCATCTTTAGGTCAAATAAATCTGTTTTCTTTAATCATCATGTCACGCTAGCAGCACGGATATTCATGACAATCTCTCGCCAACCGTCCCTATCATTCATTGCCACCGGGAGGTCCTCTGCGCAGCATCCAGTATCCAGTATCTGCGCAGAGTTGGTCTATGTACGTCTTTACTGGACGGCCCACTCTGGTGTGCCCATGCGATGGCATCACAAAGAACGTCACTAATGAGTTCATCCTTACTTCTCCAGCACTGCCCAGCGTGTCTTGTTCGCCTCACACGGATGGTTTGTGTGATATGGGGCAGGTGGCCTTACAGCTGTTTTCTCGTGGGGTGATGTTTCCGCGTCTTGTTTAAGATTGCGCGCAGCATTCTTGTGCAGCTCCCATCTAGCTTATTCTCTAGGCGCTTCGTTAGGGTCTAAGTAGTGCAGTCTTACAGTAGCACTAAACTTTTCCAAGCCGTAATCTATTTAAGTCTGTTCAAATCAATATCAATCTATCTATCTATCTATCTTATCTAAAATTATTTGGATTCGACAGGACCGCGTGCAAAAAAACAAAAAAAAACTCTTACGAAACAACTACACAGAAAGTGTAACTATAAACATAATGACCTAAAATAATCCTTGACAGATTGATATGCCGTTTAAATCAATCAATCAATCGACCATTTCTTCTTTAAACACATTACCATCGATAAGTGTCTCTGTTCTACTGTTTGTTTTCATTCTTCCTCTCTTTCAGCCTCTCTGTCTCTCTCACTCTGTGTTTCTCTGACTCTCTATCTCTCTGTCTCTATCTTTGTCTCCCTCTCTCCCTCTCTCTCTCATATATATATATATATATATATATATCTCTGGACTCTTCGATCTCGACATATGAGACTTCAGTCAAAGACAGCATATATATATATATATATATATATATATATATATATATATATATATATAATATAGATAGATAGATTATACAAGAAAAAGTATTGAGATTTTTTGTACTTTGACACAACTTGTATTCTGAAAAAATAACATTCCATCCATTGTTCCTTTCTATTTGGTAAATACAGCTTCAATCTCAATACTTTATGACACACCTTATATACATATATAATTATAGGAAAGAAAGAATAATATATATATATATATATATATATATATATATATATATATATATATATTTCAGTTTCTTATCTAGTTATCCCTCTCTCTGTTTCTTTTCTCTCTCACATTTAGTCTACATCTAATAATCGTCCTTCATATTTCTCTTACATTTCCCTCCCCTCTCTCAATATCTATCAATCCATTGTTATCTACGTCTTTTCATTATCTATCTACGGGTCTTGTCCATCAATACCCAAGACATTTAAATCCCGCCCCTCCCCCCTTTGCTTTCGCCCACTTCTCCTCAGCACTTTTAAATCGATGCCCAGGGGTGACCTTGGATTATCTGCTCTGAGATCAGCTTTGATCCTGATCGCAGGCGCAAGAAAATCCATCTCTGTCACCTTCTTTTGATAAGACCGAGGCCTGCAAGCCACTGCTCTAAAACGTTCACCGTATCCGGACAACTTTGTCGCACGTCTCTCTGGGATTAGTTCATTCTGTAGCAGAGAAACGCTCGCAGAAAACGAGTAACCTTTCCCTGATCATCAGCCAATCAACTTCGCTTCCACAAGCGCCTCGTCCACTCTGACCTTTTCATCACTGGCGATATATAACCGACTGTCTTGACCCCCTCCTGTAACTAGCACGGATACTTATTAAGCTTAGCTTTGTTGCTACGGGCCCAAATCTTAAATAGGAAGAATTTGTCACGCCTTGAAAATCAGCATTCAACATTGCAGATTTTACCAGTGGCGCTGGCTGGACATTCGAACTTAAGTCCAAAAAGCATACAATAACATAAGCAGCTCCTTCCTACTTGTTTTGCGTTTGGTTTGGCTTGTTTTACGGCATATCAACCTCAGTGGGACATTTAATGCCGATAACGTTTTGAAATAAAGTCATTCTTAATGGATACTCAATTTTTTTTTATAAACTAATGTTTTTCTATTTAACCCATTGATGGGACCCTAACAGGTACTACCACTCCGGGTCAGAGTAGACCTGGGAGTAATGGTGATGAAGGAGTTCTCCACATTCTCCGAACCTCCATAACTGGAACTTCATCATCAGATAGAGTTTAACGTAATACCCAGGACATAGACCCTCAGCCACCGCCTTCTAGCACCCATATGATAAAAAGGGTTGGAACAATCATATAGGTGCTACTGCCGATTAATCGGAGGAGGGGGGGACTCTCCGTCCGCCCGTCTAGCCTAAGTAAGGGTCTAAATGGAGTGTTGGATGTCATGAACCGCTCATCAACAAGGATTCTGTCTTTAAGCATCGCGAGTCGCTACCCATGGCCAACAGTTGACCCCATTTGGTGGGGTCTTACCCTTATGCAGAGGTGCAGTCGGTATTCTAAAGCCCTACCGACAGGGCTGCTTATTGTGCGTAGGGATGCTGAAAGGTTTTCAGTCTCTTCAAGAAGGGGATGGAGTGCTTCGTATGGTGCAAGCCATTGTTAGTGTATCCAGACAGCGAGGGAGTCTATCCCCTTTTCACTAGCGCTACACCAAAGAGATTGTTATTGGTGTCTGAGACGGAGCGCCACACCCTACCATCAGATCCCTTTGCTACTCATACGCTGAGTTGGCGAGGACCGGTATCGAACCCGGAACCTTGTGGTTCCTAGTCGGACGCTCTACCGAGCTAGTAAATGAGGTAATTCTATGACTTCATAACAGTTAGCAAATTTGATTCTCACCGAGTGCCCCATACTCATTCATATATACAGAGTATATATTAATACCGGCCCTCGTCAACTCAGCATATGAGTAGCACAGGGATCTGTGCGGTAAAGTGATGAGCTGATGGTGCTCCACCTCAGACGCTAAAATAATCTCCTTGGTCTAGCGCTAGTGAAAAGAGGATAGACTCCCTCGCTGTCTGGCTGATACTGACATTAGGCCGCCCCGACGACTTTACTTTACTTTATATATCAATGGAGGCGCCTGGCATAATGGTTAGAGTCGTGGGAAATGGACTCGTCGACCCGAGTTCAAATCCTAGACAAGGCTGTATCCATTTCACATAGCGCTAATACCCTTGGGAAAAGTATGAATCCATATATTCTCTCTCGAGCTATGGGTAAAATAGAACGGAGACTGGGCTCTTTAACCTTGGATAGGTGACCAGTCTAGGAGAAGGAAAACTCCGAATTTGGAAACCTGAGGTCAGTCGTTGATTGGGTTTGTGGCATTCCTTGTGCACCAATTCTTTCCAATCGACTGTGCCAAAAAGTGCGGATGGTCCAACACAAGCCTTCACTACTATAAATAAAACACCGTGTAGATTGTTCATTGGAGGAATCCTCATGCGTAGAAATTGGCGAGAGATTCCATTTATTTTATACAGAGTGGCCCACAAAATACTGAAACATTAAAACAAATTCATAACTTTCTTACTTTTAATTTAATTCTTACATTATTTTTCAAAAGAAATCGTCAGTTCGATACCGCTAACTCAGTGCATGAGTGGCACAAATTGGATAATCTGATCTATGCAGTAAAGTGGGGGAGCTGATGATAGGTGTGGAGCTCCACCTCGGCAAAAACAATTACCCTGGTCTAGCGCTAGTGAAAGGGGGAGAGACTCCCTCGCAGTCCGGCTGATACCGACAATAGGCCACTTCACCAACTTTTTATAAGTAACCTAAGAAAATTGAAAATGTTAAGTTACAATGTGAAAGAACTACTTAAAATAATACAATTTTATATTATATTTTTTTCTTGAAGGCAATTACAATGCATGTATCGCATAAAATTCGATACATTTTCATAGAAAATGAACTAATATTAATATATACTTAATATATAATATATACTTTATTCAACAATGCTTCTAAAAAAACAAACATCCAAAAATCTTAATACAATTTTATGATTCAACTGAGAGGTTTATAATTTCAACAAAAATACATTTTTGGTGTCAGAATAATTTCAAGAAATCCCGAATTCAAATGGCGTCCCCATTCAGCTGCTTTTTCTCTTTGATTCCTTTTTGTGGGGTTATTTTGTATACTTAAATAAGCTTAAGACATTGCTACAGTCCAAGAATAATATTTGTGCAGAGATAAGTGGGTTGATCCCAGAAACCTTGAGCAAAGCCATACAAAGTGCTTGAATTAAGGTGCAATTTGTATCCGTGAAAAATTTTTTCCGTGTATTTTTTTTTTTTTTTAGGTGTCAGACATTTATGGGCCACCGTGTAGAAGCACTAATATCATCATGGACTGTTGTTACCATTGGGAATCTAACGAGTTCACAGGTCATTCAACACACACACACACACACACACACAACCACCACCACACCACACATATACCAATCATATTTAGAGATGTGTCTTTTTTATTAGATGCTTAAGAAATTAAAAAAGCCCCCCTCAAAAAAAAAGAAAAAAGAAAAAGATGTCAATCTTATTTGGTTTCTGAACGAATTAAACTTTCATGACCAGTTTTAAGCTAAAAAAGTTTTTGGAAACCTCCGGCTGGTCCAATGCACCCCATTCATCAAGTTCCTTTCCTATTTTAGGTGTCTTTAACACATTAGTTGGGGTCAAGGGGGTCCACATTCTAATTTTCTTAACGATTGACGGATGCAAGTTTTATTTGCTTTTTCGGCAAATTAGACCTTCCTGATCAATTTTAAACTAAAATGTTCCGAACACCCCTGGTAGACCCCCCCCCCCGATATCACCAACAATTATTATTAAAACACTCCTTGTGGTGAAAGGTCTTCATATGACAAGTTTAATCAAGATTAGAGTCCGTAGGTAATAACTAATCAACCAAATTAGAAGAATTATATCTATAGTTAAAAGACTTTCTTTAATGTCAGGGGTGTTGGGGTCAAATTATTGATTAGAGAGGCTTTACGAAACTAAAATTTCAATTACAATACGAATTCTTGTGAATAATACTGGTACGTTCTTTGGCGGTAAAAATGCGGTTGAGATCATTTTTTGCACGAGCACCGGAAAATTTCTGTGGGCTATATGAAAAAAAAAAAAAAAAAAAGAAAAAGAAGAAAAAAAAAAGCAGTTATGAGAGGAAAAGAAAGAAGAAAGATTTAAAAAAAAAAAGTTTTCGGTTGAAAGAAGAAGAAGATGAGAAAAAAAAAATGTTCAAACTTTTTTTTTCAGAGTTTGAGGGAAATTAAAAAAAAAAGAAGTAGGGTTAATCAGAAGATGATAGAAGAAGAAAAAAAAAAAGAAAACAAAAAAAAAAAAAAGAAAAAAGAGGAGGAAGATAAAAGGTTTATAAAGAGGGGAGGAATGAGTGTGAAAAGAAGAAAGAAAAAAAGGAGGGGATGAAAAATGGCGTCATCATAGGGGAATCAAGTATTACCATCGTTACTACTACTACTACTACTACTACTACTACACAACAACAACAACAACAACAGCAACAACATCAACAACCACCACCACCACCAGAGCCTTTTAGTTCCAAAATCATTGTCCAAAAATCCATGAATGGTGAGATTCTTTACTATTTTGAGAATCCAATTTCACCGAGCTGTCCGCCGTGAACATTTCATTTTATGCTCTCCGGTCCCCCGCTTTTGTCCAAGATGCCCGAGCCGCCATTATACATCCGGGTAGGTGAATGAAAAAAGAATTTTAAACCTGTATAGGGCCAGCTAATACCCTGGGGATAATATATATATATATATATATATATATATATATATATATATATATATATATATATAATGCCTTTTTTCCCCCATCCTTTTCCGATCTGAATATTCCTCCTTTACTTTGGTAAATATTGTTTGCTTCTTGTTTCATTCCTTGTAATCGTCTATATTTATTCTTATCTGCATCTTATGCTTCCATCGGAGTCGTTGTGGAGGCGCCTGGTGTAATGACTACCGTAGGAGGAAATGGACATGGTGTGACGAGTTCAAACCCGGGACGCGGCTGTTTGCAATTCACGTAGCGCTAATACCCTTGGAAAAAGGTACGAATCTAACTATTCCTCCCCCAGCTATGGGCAAATAGTTGGACAGGCTGGGTTCTTTAACTTTAGTATGGCAACCGCTCTGGGAGAAGGAAAACTATCAATTCAAACCAAAAGGGCTCGCTTCTAGTTTGTTAAAACTACTTTTAGAGCTCCCAAGAAAAATAAAATCTGCATTTTAAACTCCCATCGGAGTGTTGAGAACTTCTAGTATATAAGGTGTGTGCTAGATCCTCGCCTATACTTATAGACTAGGCCAGAATCATGTGATCTAACTCTTGGCCAATCACTGGCAGTACTCTGAGGTTGATACAATACTTAACCGACCCTACTGGTCATAATTACACTGACATTCTTTGACGACGGACATAGGCTTAAAACACTGGACCTTTACCAATACGCAGGATAGGACTTATACGCTTACCAAAGGATCACCAAAGGATTCCATAACATTGGACTTTCTTTAAGCCCTTTTCAACTGGCCAAGGATGGCACTTAGAAACTTTACAGTCTCGTGGTAGGGTAATGATTAAACAAGCTTATCGAGTTGATCCTTATTACTGTGTAGTGAGGTCGATCCTCATCGGGGGCCCTCATACTTGTTGATTGAATTTTACGGCATGTTAACCCTTGTTGGGTTATTTCATCCCGAAGACATTTTGTTTTATTCATTCTTGTTGAGTATTCAATTAAAAAAAAAAACTAATATTTTTTTAAAACACACTTTTTAAAAAGTCATTTTTTAAGTCATTTTTTAAAAGTCATTAAAAAAAAATCTATTTAACCCATAGATGAGACACTAACAGGTACTACCACTTCGTTTTATACTTGTTGCCGTTGACTTTTTTTAAAGGGTACCACATCGCTGCGCAATGGTTAGCAAGTTAGTCTCAAAAATAAGTGATTACTAAATAGTGAGTTTGATCCTCAATAAAGGCTCCATATTTCTGAAACTAAACTAAACTTAGTAAATGACCGTCTCAGTTACGATCTTCAACACCAACGTTACTACTACTACTACTACTGCTGCTACTACTACTCGGATACGCGCTTAGCGTAAAGGTTATCATCGTCGAAATGGAATCGGTCTACACACTGACTTGAGATTATTTACTAAGCTTTGATAAGTTGTGGCACAAGCTGGATGTATGGGGCACTCAGTGAGACTCGATCTCACTCGTAATAGTTTGCTAGTCAAGATTGTTACCCATTATACAATATGAGATCCCCCGAGGTATGTTCATTGCAGTTGTTTAGTGAGCTTTGATTAGTTGTAGCACAAGGCTGGATGTGTGGGGCACCCAGTGAGACTCGATCTCACTCGTAATAGTTTGCTAGTCAAGATTGTTACCATTATACAATATGAGATCCCCCATGATATGTTTATTGTAGTTCATTAGTAAGCTTTGATTAGTTGTAGCTCAAGGCTTGATGTGTGGGACCCCCAGTGAGGATCAAACTCACTAGTAATAGTTTGTTAGTCTAGGTTACTAACCATAGCACCACTCAAGTCGCCCTGTTTGAGTTGTAGTACCTTTTAATCCATAAGTAATACAATCCTCAGTCAGTAGAGCATTCGACTAGGAACCACAAGGTTCTGGGTTTGATACCGGCCTTCGCCAACTCAGCGCATGAGTAGCACAGCTTGGATCTGTGCAGTAAAGTGAACTGATGGTCGGTGTTGCGTTCCACCTCAGACGCAAAATCGCCCTGGCCTTGCGCTATTGAAAACGTGATAGACTCCCACGCTGTCCGGCTGGTACCAACAACAGGGTACTCTACCGACTTAAAAAAAAAATAGATTGAGAAGAAAATGAACACTTTTATAAAAAAATGGTTGGGATATACTTATTTATGGTCAATTATCTATCTATCTATCTATCTTAGTATGTTTATAAGTGTGTCAGTATGTACACACACACACACATATATGTATGTGTGTGTGTGTTCATATCTATCTATCTATCTATCTATCTATATTAGTCTGTTCATATGTATGTATGTTTGTACGTATATATCTATATATATAGTTGTAGAAAAGTTATTCTCTCTACCACGGTTTCGGTGTTCAAGGTATACTTTCCCATGAAAACCCTGAGGAAGGTGTACCTTGAACACTGAAACCGTGGTAGAGAGAATAACTTCTACAACTATTAATGCTCTATATTTTACAAGATATATTGAGCCCTTTTTGGATTAACTACTTATGCTACTACAATGAAAACATGGTAGTAACTTGTTGATGAATATATAATATATATATATATATATATATATATATATATATATACCTTAAAATGTTCATATGTATTTATATATGTATGTTTGTATTTATGCATCTATCTATCTATCTATCTTAGTCTGTTCATATGTATGTATGAATGTATGTGCATATATATATTATATATATCTCTATTTCTCTCTCTCTCTCTCTCTCTCTCTCTCTCTCTCTATATATATATATATATATATATATATATATATATATATATGCTTTCATAGCATTACAGTTCACTGTTATAAAAAATCAAAATCAAATACCATCGTCATTTTCCTTCGTTTTCTTTCTTGATCTTTTTTTCTATTTCATTAACTTACCCGGATGTGTCATGGCAGATTGAGCATAAGCGTTTCATCATGCCTCAAAATAACTCTCTATGTTCTCATTCTTGGTCGGAAGCGTGTGGCATAACGGTTATCGTCTTAGGAAATGGACTCGACGAATCAAGTTTAAACCGAGGACATGTTTGCGTTTACATTTACACGCTAACGCTCTTGGGAAAGACATGAATCCCTAGTTGGATAGACCCGGCTCTTTAGCCTTCATAAGACAACCAATTTAGGAGAAGAAAAAAAAGACCTCGTGATGTGGCAGCAGTCTGACGCCCTCATGGGTGCTGGACATTTATATTAATACGTATACAATTTATATAACTCACATGGTGTAGTGGTTGATGAGCTTGGCTAGTGGGTTATCACTAGTGAGTTCGATTCTCACCGGGAGTCTCGTGATTTAAATTAAGATAAACGTCTCCATTGAAATAAACTGAAATGCCATTAATCCTTTTCCAGCATCCTCAAAGTACCCCAAATTTTTAGTACGCTTTTGTAAATAAGAAAAAAACAGCGTATAAAAACTTAATAGAATAAAAAATAATGAATTATTTGGATTTTTTTATATTATTCAGACTATTGTCCTCAGCTTTATTGTTATCTGCACAACGTTTCGGCCGATGTGCCCTCCGGCATTCTTCGGGTATTTCTTGTTGAACTTGGGAACCTTCTCTTCGAACTCGAGAGCCTTCATGTCGTAATTGGGAGCCTTCACGGAACTTCGAACCGAACCCTTTATTCAATCCACGGGAGTAGACTGTTCTCATTCTGTTAACCATGACTGGGTACAAGTGTTAAGCTGTGTTAATTATTCTGTTACTGTCGACATTGACCAGGATTGAACCTGCAGGCTAGAGACAACTGTCACTTAGAACTGTATTAACACAACGCCTATATTCACTACACCATATTACCAATTGATTGTCAGAAAAAAAACACACCAAAAACTGACCAGTCACATTATTAGGAGAATTACCGTATTTTCTCGCTGTGGTTTTTATTAATCTTTTTTTTTTCCATTTTAAATTATTTCAAAACCTTCAAGAATTAATTAAATCGTTAAACGCTTCAAAAGTAAGCCAAATAAATATACAAAAAGAAGCGTATCTGAAGCTCGCTCGTACTTCAGATTCTAGCTCTCAACACAAAACAAAACACTCGTAAGTCAAGGTACTACTGTATATGAATACCTGTTCAAGTTATCAGACAGATACGTCTCGAAAAAAAGGTGATAATTTCGCCACTCAAGGTAAAAGCTATTAGAGGCGTGTGGTGTACCGGTTAGGGTCGTGAGAAATAGACTCGTCGACCCGAGTTCAAATCCTGGACGACACCACAGTTCACATAGTGCTAATAACCTAGGGAAAGTTATCAATCCAACTATTCTCCCTCCATCTATGGGTAAATAGTTGGATAGACTGGGCTCTTTAACCTTGGTTAGGCAACCAGTCTAGGAGAATGAAAACTCTGAATTCAAACCTCTTAAATCTCCTCTTGGGGGGTTACTACTAGAATAGGATCAGTCCTACTTAGTGATCTATTTTAATTTCAATTTATTTATTTTTCTTCGACCTGACCAGTCACAGTATTGGGAGGATTACAGTATTTTTCGCAATATGTCTTTTATTTTTATTTTTTTGACCGTGTTTTCGCATTTCAAATTATTTCAAAACCTTCAAGAATTAATTAAATCGTTAGATGCTTCGAAAGTAAACCAAATAAATATGCAAAAAGAAAAGAAAAAAAAAAACAACGTGAAGACGTGGGATAGCAATGCTTTCTTAATAATAATAACCGACAACAATCGCTCACAGTAAAATAATAATAACACATTGGCCGGGACCGTCATGTAATTAATATTAGACATTGGCCGTTTCGAAGATTTGCGAATTCGTAAGATCTGGTGTTTGTCAATGAATACGATGCTAAGAACAATGATATTAATGACGAATCGGGGAGTTTAATGATAGTGATTAAAATAATAATGAAGACGCCGGCGAAATTGCAAACGTGATATCTTTGTATCGCGAAAATGACCAGGATCGCCAACTCGACGGGAGACGAAAGGCTGGTCGATAAGCGTTACGCAATTGATGAACAATATAATAGCCATGTTGCCGGTGTTGATAGAGTGGGTGTGGGTGTGTGTGGGGGGGGGAGGGAATATGGTGACAAGGAGTAGTAGTAGGAGGACGACAGAAGGAGGGGGAGGAATATAGTGAAAATGTGCTCGGTCAGAGAGTAAGCGGTGATTTCTCAATGAAAGATAATGACAGAGAGGTCAATTGAAGGGTTAATGTGTACATTAATGACAAATTACTGCTCTTACGTAGGGAAACACGCATGAACCCTCCCCTTATATATATATATATATATGTAAGTGTGTGGATGCGCACGCTCGTATGTATGCGTTTATTGTTGGTCCGTCTATACAGATATATCTGACACATTCTTATGAGCCCCCTCTCTCTCTCTCTCTCTCTCTCTCAGTCTGTTCATATTATGTATGTATGTATGTATGTATCCAAATAGTAGGTTCATGTCAGTCTATGCGTCTGTTTCATAGGTTCATAGGTTCACATGTATGTATGAATCTATCTATCTATCTATCTATCTATCTATCTATCCTAATCTGTTCATACCTATCTCTATTTTATTCATAACTATCTATCTATCTATCTATCCTAATCTGTTCATACCTATCTCTATTTTATTCATATCTATCTATCTATCCCAATCTGTTCATACCTATCTCTATTTTTATTCATATCTATCTATCTATCTATCTATCTATCTATCTATTAAGGAGCTAGGCTAACAGATCATCGTTAATGACTTTGATTTTCACTTGGTGCCCAATAATTCTAGCCGTGTGCTAAAACTAATCTAAGATTTGTATTTCTATAGTAAATCATTTGAAATGCATTTCTAGAGTAAATAATTAGTAATTCAGACAAATTGACAAGTATTATCCGGCATTTCCCACGTCTCACCGGGCATTTTACACTTTGAAATCATTCTCCCGGGAAATCTTTGAAAAAGATATTTACAGTCATATTTTTAGTGTTCTGGGTATGACATTAAACAGCAAGCGGTGGTGAGGCTCCTGTTCTGGAAAATCTAGAGAGTCATCCTTTTGTTACCATTACTCCATTTTGATCCAGTGTTGTGGTACTTGTTAGTGTCCCATCTATGGGTCAATTTGATTTGTTTGAGAAGTTTAAAATGATTTTGAACTACAGTAATACGAGGTATGTTAGAAAAGTTTCAGAACTGGTGTCACAAAAAATTATTTCAAATCCAAACTACAAAGTACAAGTTATCCACTTCAAAATAGTCCTCCTGAAATCTAATGCACTTTCCCATCCTTCTTGCATGCACTCCTGGAAGGATTCTTCTGGGATTCTCCATAGCTCTTTCCTCACGGCCTTTTTGATATCGTGCACATCCTTAAAACGGGTTCCCTTGATGACCCCCTTGAGCTTGGAGAAGAGGAAAAAGTCACATGGAGCCAGGTCGGGCGAGTAGGGAGGTTGCTCCAGCACAGTGATGTTCTTCTGGGCCAGGAACTCTCGGATACTCAGGGTAGTGTGGGCAGGTGCGTTGTCATGGTGAAGCACCCACGAGTTGTCCTGCCACATCTCTCGCCTCTTCTCGCACACTGAACGAAGCAAACGTCGCAATATCTCTTTGTAGACATGCTGGTTGATCGTCTGGCCATGTGTCAAGAACTCGCAGTGGACGATGCCCTTCACATTTAAGTTTTCTGACATACTGGATCTTTTCTAACATACCTCGTATATTGGCCCTTAAAACGTTGATATTGCAACTAAGTATGAAGTGTTTACCTGTTTAAAATGATTGTGAATTATATTAATACATTGATTCTTGAAACATTGATAGTCTAAGTAAATATGAAATGTTAATCTGTTTAAAAGGAATGTGAAGATACATTATGGACTTACGCAATTCTGAAAGGTATTGTGACGTAAGAAGTGACTTAGTTTCGGCTACAGACATACACATAATCTCCATTATAATGAGAGATAAATGTTTAACTAAATGGAATAACCATTCAATTCGTTCCATTTATCAAATAAAGCTAAAAAAAGAAAAGTTTTTATTTTATTGACATTATATACAGTGTCAGTGCTACTGTACGGCTGCATCACTTGGAATTAAACGAAGCGCTTAGAGAAAAAGTTAGATGGAAACTACACAATGATGCTGCGTGCAGTTTTGAACAAATCTTGGAAGTAGCACCCAACAAGAAAGCAACTTTCGGTCAATTATCTCCTCACACTCACCATCCGAATAAGACAAATAAGACATGTTGGACACTACTGGAGAAGCAAGGACGAACTCATAAGTTACGTTTTCCTGTAGACGCCTACACATGGACACACCAGTGTAGGCCAACCAGCAAGAAGAAGAAAATAGTAAAATTATTTCTAATACATTCTTATAATAAAATCATTTTTATTGCCTTCTTATAGTAAAATCATTTTTAATACATCCCTATAGTAAAATAATTTCCAATGTTTTCTTATAATAAAATCATTTGCAATACATTCTTATAGTGAAATCATTTCCAATGAATACCTATAGTAAAATCATTTCTAATACATTCCTATAATAAAATCATTTTTAATACATTCCTATAGTAAAATCATTTCTAATACATTCCTATAGTAAAGTCATTTCTAATACATTCTTATTGTAAAATCATTTCCAATACATTCTTATAATAAAATCATTTCCAATGAATTCCTATAGTAAAATCATTTTCGATGCATTCTTATAGTAAAATCATTTCCAATGAATTCCTATAGTGAAATCATTTCTAATACATTCTTATAATAAAATCATTTTCAATGAATTCTTATAGTATCATTATTTCCAATGAATTCCTAGAGCAAAATCAAATTTTAAATTGTAAAACGATATTTTCGATTAGAAATCTAAGAAGACCGCTCAGAAGAAGCGAGATGTAAATCAAAATATAATGCTCGAGTATAAATAACTTTCGTTTGTACGATCGACCGCAGGATTTGATATGTCATTACAGAGACGAGTCGGCAGATAAAACCTTCCCGGTCGCTCCAGCGCAAGATGGACAATCTAGGTCTTCTGAATGGACTATGGGACTATTTTTTACGGCGAGTGTACAGAGCCGGGAGTGTGATTAACAGCGAATAAGTTAATAACGCTGCCGCCTGAATCAATGCGCCAGTGCCTTGGAGCCCGGAATCAATTACATAGATGTGTAAACGTGAAATGAGCAATTCTAGAGAAGAATTAAACGAAGCTTGAAAGTCTTGGAGGCAGTGGGAATGTCTTGGAGATGTTATGAGGCAGTGGTTATGAGAACAGTGGAAAAGGCTGGAGCTAGGTGGATAGGAACAAGTGTGAGTGTCACCCGTGGCCAGGGGTTTGCTTCAAAAGGTATGTCGCTTTTATATTCATAGCACAGACTATTAAGACAAACTGCGTGGCCTGATGCACACACATAAATGCTCTCTCCCACTTTCAGTCTTTTAAAGCTTCCTATAATGATGAATAACTAACATACAAGCATATAGCACTTTGATATATATATATATATATATATATATATATATATATATATATATATATATATATATCTGATGAGACGTAAACGTCGAAACACGTATCTGTGGATGATATATATATATATATTATATATATATATATATATATATATATCTTTAACTTGTCTGTGAGATTGGATTTCCATATGACCGATAATTTATTTATAGTGGACCATGCCTTTCAGTTCTTCCAAGCCGTTGTCGTGTCAGTACTGCTGTATGGCTGCACCACCTGGTCCCTAACGAAGCGACTAGAGAATAAACTACATGGGAGCTGCACAAGAATCCTGCGTGTGATCCTGAACAAGACGTGGAATCAACACCCCTCGAGAAAACAGCTATACGGCCACCTGCCACATATCATCCAAACCATCCGAGTAAGACGGACAAGACACGCGGGATACTGTTGGAGAAGCAAGGACGAACTCATAAGCGACGTCCTCCGGTGGAAGCCAGCACATGGGCACGCCAGTGTGGGCAGACCAACAAAGACGGACATTGACCAGCTCTGTGTGGATACAGGATGCTACATAGAGGGCCTCCTGAGAATGATGAGCGATAGGGACGGATGGAGAGAGATTGCCATGGATATCCGTGCTAACAGCGCGACATGATGATGATGATGATATATATATATGAAAATTTCTGTCATTGTGTATAACTAGTTGAAGTCAACACTAGTGATCCGAGGATGATGAAACGTTACAGACATGGTAAGCTAATATTCAGGAACAGGACTGGCTAATTGGATTTAAATAAAAAATCTCAAAATTAACCCCCGGATTTAAAACTTAAAAAAAAAATCGGCTGATCATGCCAAACACATGATTGCCCCAAGATTATCACCTATATAGTTAGGGAGCTATATTAGCAGATCATTGGTAGTGAGTTCTATTCTCATTGGGCGTCCCATACTTCTGCCCTTGTGCCACATCTAAGCTAAGCTTAATAAATAACTATATGCTTGCCCCGACTGTATTCTTTAAATTGATCTTAATGAAACACCCGTAGGGATTAAAATAAAATTAAAATAAGAAATAAAAAAATGACAAACTCCCATAAGCCTTCACCGGAAGAACCCTCTGAGCATGTGCGATAAAAAGGTCCCACTTCTGACCCCAAAGATAATCTCTCGGCGATTCGAGTTTAGGCCTTTACTGTGTCTAGTCACTACTACTGGCCAGGGAGATATTTCCTTGCAACGTAGTGCCCATGACCCGTGAATAAAGCCTGAATCATAAAACTACCTTCTGTCTTTATCTCTTTCTTTTTCGTTCCTTGAATTCTTTCCTTTTCAGCGCGACCACCAAATATGATAGGGTTAAAAGCAAACCCCAGGAACACACAACAAGAATAACCAACTACTTTTTAAAACCTTAAAACATAAGACGAGCTAGAATGGGGCATACTGTGAGAATCGAACTCAATTGTTATGGTCTGCCAGCCAGTCGTGATCGCTAACCACACTAGCAAAGCTTGGTAAACAACAGCGAGCATTCGGCAGACTTGAGATCAGAACGACTTAGCGGCAAAAAGTGAATAAACCACAAACAAAAACGATCTTCGCAACGCTGTTCACCTTGAGATTATAAGATTACTGATGTCGGTTGCAGCAGTCCAGAGTTTGCAGCATGGGTCAGAACAAAAACAGACTGGAGTGAGCGGATCTTTACCAAACCCACATCTGGTGACTGGATGTCGGGGGGGGGGGCGATGGAGACAGTGATGATGGGAAGAGTAGAAAACATCACTTCAAAAATCCGATTGAATAATAATAATAATAATAATCTTTTTATAATGGAGATTCAGTGTCTGTCTGTCTGTAACCGAAACTGCGTCACTGCTTACGCCACAATAATCACAGGAACTGCGTCAGTTTATCAATGAGTATTTAATTTAAAGTCAAAATCATTAATCTATCAATATCTATACATATATAAAGGGTAGTGTTACATAATCTATGCGGTTTCATAAGATTATTGTCGGTCCCCTGTAATTCTGAGGGGATGACCCTTTTCATACCATGGCCGGGTCCTTCAATGGAAAATTACAGAAGCCCGCCAAAATACGTGAAGTCACGTGGGACCTTTTGAGTCCCCAGTTTGCAGTTTTGACGTCAGGCAGTGAAGATGTACTGCCGAACTGTGACTCACCCTGCATACGCGCGCTATGTTTGTTAGCAGATGTCTGGTGGGATTTAACAATAAAATAAGATCAAAAGTAAATCGAAGTCTTGTGTTTATTATCTAAAAACTAACAATGACACAGGGCTTCCGATAAGGAGAAATCCCTAACAGAAAACCAGACCCGAAGTCCCCAAGAAAGTCCAGACCTTAGAAGATTCCAGACCAAGTCAAGATAATAGAAGAAATACCAAAGACGATCAGAATACCAAAGACGGCCAAGAAATAGAATTATAATTATTTAGTACCAATGAAGAGGCTATGCAACAGTAGTTGTGTGTATGTATGTATGTATGTATGTATGTATGCCAGGATTAAACTACAAAAATAAAACAATTAACAACAAAATAAATATATATACACATTAAATATCACAAGTTCTTGCTTTTTGTGCAAAAATTATGAAGATTTGATTTATATTTGAAGATATTTAAGAATTAAAATATACATAGAAATAGCATTGAAATTCTACTTGAACTTTCCAGCATTTGTAAATCTCAAAACTAAACAAATCAATACACCAGGTATTCCCCCTCCCTCTACCCAATCGATGCTGGGTAGCCGCTTCTAGTACATAGAATAAATCTTATATTTATTAACGATGTCTCGATGAAAATCTGAATTAGATTTACCTCAAAACAGTTCATGTTATATGTGCGTTTAAAATCCTGTAATGTGTCTTATATATCATTAAGATAAAAAGGTTTAATATATGGTGTGGTTAATTTGCATGCTGATTTTAACTAAACCGAGTTAATAGATAGTTACCTGGTGTTATTGATCTCTAATATTATTGTTTTATCCTCCAAATTATTAAAATCAATCCTATGAATGATTTTATATAGAAACCAATTAAAACATAATTAAAACAAGTGTAATCTTTTTATATGGATTCTTATTTAATTTCGTTAGTCTTTCTAACTCAATATATGTGGGGTGGCAAGAGGTTTTGTGTTTTAGGTTTAAAAGGTAGCTGGATATTCTTAGTGTCTGTTCTTAGGGTTAGCTTTTTAACCCCATCTTATTTGGTGGTCGCGCTGAAAAGGAATTCAAAGAAAGAAGGAAGAGACGAAGACAAAAGGTAGTTTTAGGATTTAGGCTTTAATCACGGGTCATAGCCACCATGTGGCAAGGAAATTTCTCCCTGGCCAGTTGTAATGTCTAGACACAGTTGACGCTTAAACTCGAATGGCCGAGAGATTCTCTTGGGAGTCGGAAGTCGGTCTTTTTCTCCTGCTCGAAGGGTTCTTCCGGTGAAGGCTTATGGGAATTTGTTATTTTTTAAAATCTTAATTTTATTTTAATTTCATTTTAATCCTCACATATATTTCATTACATTAAAACTTAGATACTAAGGGCAAATATTCTTGCTAGTAATAATAATAATATTTATAGAAGTAGTAGTAGTTGTAGTGGTAGTAATAGCAGTAATATATTTTTTAGTTTCTTGGGAATCTTTTGTGTTTGTTACCCCAACCCTTCCATCTCCTTTTCATACGAAGCTTGTGCTTAAAATTTCAAATCATCCGAAAGGGAAAATTTTAAGTAGGATAAAGCCATAGAGCGAAAGAGGTACTTTGGTGTAAGTAGGCTGCGCAAGGAGAGAATGCCAGATTTATTTTTTAATGGATCGGTCAGCGAGTGAACCTAGCTAAATAGATCCATGTAGTGGTATGACCAGCTTTGTTACCCCCCCCAAAAAAAAACAAAACAAAAAAAAAACTAAACCTTCCGGCGTATATGCTGAGTCGTGAGGACACACCCATGTACTTCACTTCTTATTTTTTTAATAAAGAAATTGGAGTGTGCTCATTTCAAATATAAGTAGTAGAAGTAATAACAACAAATATAAGTAGTAGAAGTAATAACAACAACAACAATAACAACCACAATAACATCCAGCAGGATCTGTGGATATACCACAGTATGATGATTTAATTATTACAACGTGTGATATGTTTACTTTAAGAGCTATTGATAATAGTTCAATATGTAAAAAGTACAATAATCTTGATTTAACTCTCTTGTCACATCCTACTCGTGGCGAACGGGTTGGTTAAATAGAATGTCCAGCCTAGGTGTAATGGTTGAGAAGCTAGTCTCGCAGATCCATTACTATTGAAAAGTGAGTTCGATCCTTGCTGGTTGACCCATACTTCTGACTTTGTTTCACATCCTACTCGTGGCGAACGGGTTGGGTAAACAGGGCGTTCAACCTTGGTGTGATGGTTAGCAAACTAGTCTCGCAGAACCCTTACTACTGAAAAGCAAGTTTGCTTTTCGCTGAATGTCTCATACTTACGACCTTGTCTCACATCCTACCCGTGGCGAAAGATTCGGGTAATAAGGGCGTCCCATTGTGGTATAATGGTTAGCATGCTAGTCTCGCTGATCCATTGCTACTGAAAAGCTAGTTCGCTTCTCATTGGATGACCTTGTGTCACATCCAACTCGTGGCAAACGGGGTGGGTAAGTACCTACCCATTAACCTTTACTGTCCTGATGAGAAATAAAATTGTTACATCCTGAATATGTTTCCGGATCAAGTCTCCAATAGGTACCCCAAATCATCAACTTAATGAAAGGTTCACATTTTAACTTGTCACCGGTAACTTCGACATCCAAATTTTTGTAAACAAACAATTTTAATCAGAAGTTCATGGAGATGTTGAACTTACGATAAATAAATAAATAAATAAATGGTTGGTATACGTAATCAAATTAAAATTCAATAGCAAAATCTTTTTTTTTTTAATAAATACTTTTTAATCAGAAGTTTATGAATATTTTTCAATACTTACAATAAATTAAAAAAAGACGAAAGACGTTTTTATGCTAAAATAGTTTCTACTTAATCAGAAGAGAAATGCAATTATGTTTATTTTTTAGGTATACCCAAAAATTCGGCTGCTATTAAAAACGAATTAAAATTAATTTAATCGATTATTTAAGGTCAAATTTTTGTCTAAGTCGAAAAGTAGTTACATAATGAGCATCAATAAAAAAAGAAGCAAAATAATATTACACATGTAATTTATTTTTAATACATTTAAAACGATTTTTTCGGTAAATTTCGATCGCGTTTGGCCGGAAACGCTGTTTAAAAAATGGCTTAAAATCCGTGTTTACAAAATAAATTGTAACATTCGCGATTGAAAAAAAAAATACCAAAAATCAGGGAATTATCCGATTTTAATGAAATTTTCAGTATTGATTTATTAATTAATGAATTCTATAATGCATCAGTTATTTTATTTCAAAACTTTAATTAGGTATTTCTGCTATGATAAATTAATATATAGAATTTATTTAAAATATGAGCAGCATCATTTTAAGTTTAAAATGTCATATTATTAGAATCTAAAAAATATTTTTTATAAACTAATTTACTTTAGTATCAATCACCCATATTTTTTGGTCGAAAACTGTATTGGAAATTTAGCGCCTCCCCCCTTTAAACGGAACAAATATTGATGTTTTTTCTTTCTTTTATAATAGCCAATTAAATAATTACCGAAATGAGTAAAAAAAATCTCCAAAAATATTTTTTTAGTTTTTATTTTCATTTTATTTTCCGGTTTTCGGTACTTATTTCCTATCCAAGCAGATCCATTAAGATTTTTTTTCTTCTATTCCCATCTTCGATTTTTGTCTTTTTATTTATGCAGAAAAAAAGTATCAATCACATATATATCGGTGGGGTTCACCGATATATTGCGCCCACAAAATAAGGTGGGTGGGGGGTCAAAGTTAAGTGACCTGAAAAAAATCAGAAAGTTTTGAAATGAAATAACTAATGCATTATAAAATTCATTCATTGATAAATCAACACTGAAAATTTCATTAAAATCGCATAATTCCCTGATATTTGGTAATTTTTTATCAAACGGTGGGGTTAAATTTGATTTGTAAAAACACGTACTTTTCGACGAATTGGGTATATCTAGTTTATTTAAATAAAAATACAGTTTTTATTTAAAAATATTTTTTATGCTTATTTAAATAAAAGGATGTTGTTCAGAAATAGTATCACACAATTTGTAAGATAAAAGTGCAAGAAATCATCTGTTCATTTATTTTCAAATATTTGAAAGCGGAAGTTACCGATAACAAGTTAAAATATGAACCTTTCATTAACTTGATGATTTGGGGTGCCTATTGGAGACTTGGTCCATGTGTCCATTTACTCAAGATTAAATATATGGGTAATACAGAATCAGCCAGTATTAAGTGCAACCTAACAATTTTTTTTTGTTAGGGGGAAGAGAGCTTTTGTAGAATAGTGGCTAACGTGCTGGACTGCAACATCGTAATTAGTGAGTTCAAACTTCAGTCACGGTATTACGTTCACTTTCGGACAAATACATCCTGAGAAAGGTATGAATCACCTCATCCCTCCCAGCTATGGGTTAAATAGTACCACTATTGTTCTTCTACGAGGATAGATTTGGCATTAAATAACCCACGAAAGCTGATATGCCATCAAACTAAATATTTTTTTTTTAATGAAAAGTCATTTTTTTAAAACTTAAAATACGAGGATTTCATTGTTTTTAAAGAAAAATTAAACAACTCAAACGGTAAATTATTATTTATTATTAAATTCTACAGTATTGAAAATGGGTAACTAAAAATATGAATATGTAAAAGTAAAGTCGGCGGAATAGCCTATTATTGGTATCAGCCAGAAAGCGAGGGAGTCTATCCTCTTTTCATAAGAGCTATAACAAGAAGATTGTTTTTGCGTCTGATGTGGAACACCACATCTACCATCAGCTCCAAAATTTACTGCACAGGTTCAAGCTGTACTACTCCTGTGCGAAGTGGGCGAGAGCTACTATCGAACCCGGTGCCTTGTGGTTTCCAGCGGATGCTCTACCGACTGAGAAAAACCGGACCCTAGCAGACTAAAAACAAACAGACCTCATATACCTATATTTATTCAATTTTAGTTTTAGTTATAAAGATTCAAAGCTGTATGGTTTAGTAATAAATAATGACTAATAATATCCGTTTTGATTGCATAATGTTCCACCAGAAATGATAAAATCCTGTTATCTTTAGTTTAGAAGAAAATTAACTTCTTGTAAGGCTTTTCCTGGTATTTTTTCAGGAATGTAGATCATAAGAATATTCCATATTTTTTTTTCTCAATGTTGGGCTATTCCTTAATATTTTGATCTTTAATTCCTTGGGAAAAGATATACCATTAATTTGAATAATTCAATCTAGTTTGTTTAAGATATATTTTATGGAGCCAGAATTTTCAGCAATTAAAGAAAAAATGTTTCAGTCTTATCTTTTACTAGAAGCGGCTACCCGGCCTTGCCTGGGTAGAGGGGTATAATAAAAAGTTAGTCTCGCAGATCCATTGATTGTTTTGGTCTTACATAATTGATTTATGTTTTAATCACGAACGCAACCAATGACTTTCCTTTTCTTACGATTCAAATCCTAATTTTTAAATATCTATCCCGATATAAATAAAATCTTCTTTATTTTTGCACAAAAAGTAAGCTCTAGTGCTAGTGAATGTGTATATATATTTACTTTGTCATTAATTGTTTTATTTTTGTAGTTTCCTCTGGACATACATACATACAACTGCCCTTTATATATGTATAAAGTAAGTAAAGTCGTCGGGGCGGCCTAAAGTCGGTATCAGCCAGTCAGTGAGGGAGTCTATCCCCTTTTCAATAGCGCTAGACCAAGGAGATTGTTTTGGCGTCTGAGGTGGAGCGCCACACCTACCATCAGCTCCTTACTTTACCGCATAGATCTCTGTGCTACTCATACGCTGATTGGCGAAGGCCGGTATCGAAATAGGAACCTTGTGGTTTCTAGCCGAACGCTCTACCGACTGAGCTAACCCGGACCCTATTAGTTTACTTACTGCTAAATAAAAAGCCCCCCCCCAAGCAAACAAACTCACCCCCCCCCAAGTGAATGCCCTCTAAGTGTACCAATTCCGTATTTAAATAAGACCTACCTTCAAAACAAAACCAAGCGTGATTTTTCAAGATGATTTTAGTATAATCTCTCCCTTCTCGCTGTATTTGAGAGCGACATTCCAGAGGATAGTGATATGATTATTTTAAATGAATTGTTGCTAATGAGTTTTTGAATAAAAACAACAACATATTAATGGTAAATAAATGTATATCGTTTTTCGTAATTTCGGTTTATTTAGAAATTTCGAAATTTTCTATTTCATAATGTCATTTTTCGACAAATAAAGAATAAGACATCACCCCGAAAATAAGCCCTAGAGTTATATTTCGGAGTGAAAATTAATGTGAGCCCTGTCTTATTTTCGGGTAAACAAGGCTCCATAATTTTGCCTAGGGGTAGTAAAGGAATAATTCCAACGAGTACTGTTGCAAATTAAACTAATTGTAAGCAACAATCAATGAAAAGCGCCCGTAGTTATTTATATTGATTAATATAAAGACTAGTTACTTGAAGCTATTAATGTTTAGAAATTATTCAAATCATTAGGTACTTGAAACTATCTAATTGTGTATAAATTAGTATTAAGAATATCTACTTGAAATTATATAATTGTGTACAAAGGATTAGTATAAATAATAATTACTTGAAACTATCTAATTGTGTATAAATTAGTATTAAGAATATCTACTTGAAATTATATAATTGTGTACAAAGGATTAGTATAAATAATAATTACTTGACACTATCTAATTGTGTATAAATTAGTATTAAGAATAGCTACTTGAAATTATATAATTGTGTACAAATAAATAATAATTACTTGAAACTATCTAATTGTGTATAAATTAGTATTAAGAATAGCTACTTGAAATTATATAATTGTCTACAAAGGATTAGTATAAATAATAATTACTTGACACTATCAAATTGTGTATAAATTAGTATTAAGAATAGCTACTTGAAATTATATAATTGTCTACAAAGGATTAGTATAAATAATAATTACTTGACACTATCTAATTGTGTATAAATTAGTATTAAGAATATCTACTTGAAATAATATAATTGTGTACAAAGGATTAGTATAAATAATAATTACTTGACACTATCTAATTGTGTATAAATTAGTATTAAGAATATCTACTTGAAATTATATAATTGTGTACAAAGGATTAGTATAAATAATAATTACTTGACACTATCTAATTGTGTATAAATTAGTATTAAGAATAGCTACTTGAAATTATATAATTGTGTACAAAGGATTAGTATAAATAATAATTACTTGAAACTATCTAATTGTGTATAAATTAGTATTAAGAATAGCTACTTGAAATTATATAATTGTGTACAAATGATTAGTATAAATAATAATTACTTGAAACTATCTAATTGTGTATAAATTAGTATTAAGAATAGCTACTTGAAATTATATAATTGTGTACAAATGATTAGTATAAATAATAATTACTTGGCACTATCTAATTGTGTATAAATTAGTATTAAGAATAGCTACTTGAAATTATATAATTGTGTACAAAGGATTAGTATAAATAATAATTACTTGAAACTATCTAATTGTGTATAAATTAGTATTAAGAATATCTACTTGAAATTATATAATTGTGTACAAAGGATTAGTATAAATAATAATTACTTGAAACTATCTAATTGTGTATAAAATAGTATTAAGAATATCTACTTGAAATTATATAATTGTGTACAAAGGATTAGTATAAATGATAATTACTTGAAACTATCTAATTGTGTATAAATTAGTATTAAGAATATCTACTTGAAATTATATAATTGTGTACAAAGGATTAGTATAAATAATAATTACTTGACACTATCTAATTGTGTATAAATTAGTATTAAGAATAGCTACTTGAAATTATATAATTGTGTACAAAGGATTAGTATAAATAATAATTACTTGACACTATCTAATTGTGTATAAATTAGTATTAAGAATAGCTACTTGAAATTATATAATTGTGTACAAAGATTAGTATAAATAATAATTACTTGAACTATCTAATTGTGTATAAATTAGTATTAAGAATAGCTACTTGAAATTATATAATTGTGTACAAAGATTAGTATAAATAATAATTACTTGAACTATCTAATTGTGTATAAATTAGTATTAAGAATATCTACTTGAAATTATATAATTGTGTACAAAGGATTAGTATAAATAATAATTACTTGAACTATCTAATTGTGTATAAATTAGTATTAAGAATATCTACTTGAAATTATATAATTGTGTACAAAGGATTAGTATAAATAATAATTACTTGAAACTATCTAATTGTGTATAAATTAGTATTAAGAATAGCTACTTGAAATTATATAATTGTGTACAAAGGATTAGTATAAATAATAATTACTTGATATCTAATTGTGTATAAATTAGTATTAAGAATAGCTACTTGAAATTATATAATTGTGTACAAAGGATTAGTATAAATAATAATTACTTGACACTATCTAATTGTGTATAAATTAGTATTAAGAATAGCTACTTGAAATTATATAATTGTCTACAAAGGATTAGTATAAATAATAATTACTTGACACTATCTAATTGTGTATAAATTAGTATTAAGAATAGCTACTTGAAATTATATAATTGTGTACAAAGGATTAGTATAAATAATAATTACTTGAAACTATCTAATTGTGTATAAATTAGTATTAAGAATAGCTACTTGAAATTATATAATTGTGTACAAATGATTAGTATAAATAATAATTACTTGAAACTATCTAATTGTGTATAAATTAGTATTAAGAATAGCTACTTGAAATTATATAATTGTGTACAAATGATTAGTATAAATAATAATTACTTGGCACTATCTAATTGTGTATAAATTAGTATTAAGAATAGCTACTTGAAATTATATAATTGTGTACAAAGGATTAGTATAAATAATAATTACTTGAAACTATATAATTGTGTATAAATTAGTATTAAGAATAGCTACTTGAAATTATATAATTGTCTACAAAGGATTAGTATAAATATAATTACTTGACACTATCTAATTGTGTATAAATTAGTATTAAGAATATCTACTTGAAATTATATAATTGTGTACAAAGGATTAGTATAAATAATAATTACTTGAAACTATCTAATTGTGTATAAATTAGTATTAAGAATATCTACTTGAAATTATATAATTGTGTACAAAGGATTAGTATAAATAATAATTACTTGACACTATCTAATTGTGTATAAATTAGTATCAAGAATATCTACTTGAAATTATATAATTGTGTACAAAGGATTAGTATAAATAATAATTACTTGAAACTATCTAATTGTGTATAAATTAGTATTAAGAATAGCTACTTGAAATTATATAATTGTGTACAAAGGATTAGTATAAATAATAATTACTTGACACTATCTAATTGTGTATAAATTAGTATTAAGAATATCTACTTGAAATAATATAATTGTCTACAAAGGATTAGTATAAATAATAATTACTTGAAACTATCTAATTGTGTATAAATTAGTATTAAGAATATCTACTTGAAATTATATAATTGTGTACAAATGATTAGTATAAATAATAATTACTTGACACTATCTAATTGTGTATAAATTAGTATTAAGAATAGCTACTTGAAATTATATAATTGTCTACAAAGGATTAGTATAAATAATAATTACTTGAAACTATCTAATTGTGTATAAATTAGTATAAAATATTTTAATTTCTTAATAATGGAGATTTGGTCTCAATTTGTCTGTAACCGAAATTACGTCACTGCTAACGTCACATTACCCAAAATCGTCGAATATAGAATAATGGGCCATCTTGTTTGATTTGATTTGAATTTAACTGAGAGAAACTTGGTTTTATTAGAAAGAAAACATATTTATTTGAATTTTGGCAAGAAAAGTATTTTTATGTTTATCATCAAAAATATAAGATTTCAAAGGCCTGTTTACATTTTTTACGAAAGGGCCTGGTAAAAAATCATTTTACATAATTTTGGACGTCGATAAAATCGAGATAAAATTAAAAAAACATTTTAATACTAAAATTTAAATATTTTTTCAATTTTAATAATATTTTGTAGAATTATGTAAAATTAACTGTAATTAAAAAAACTCACAAAAAACCCCCCAAAAAACAAAACAAAAAAACAAAAAACAAAGACAAACAAACATTGTCGTCTATCGTAAAACAAAACAAACTCCCACCACCTCAGGCAATATTTTTCAAAAATTAATTTTTACATCGCCCGATAGGCGTTTTTGTTTTGGTTGTTGTAACAATTATTTCAATTGTAATTGAAAGCAACAATCAACGAAAAGCGTTCGGAGTTATTTCACAGAAAAGGAGAAATTTTATCTCTGAATTTATGAGATGAGGCTTGATAATTAGTATTATTTGGATTATTCGGACTATTGTAATAC
>CM042145.1:93110049-93120049 GCA_023376005.1 Doryteuthis pealeii
TATATATATATAATATTATCATCATAATTGATAACTTATGGTGATAAAAATATGTAGATCCTGATTTCAGTAGCGTAGACAAGGGCACTTGATGACTGTTAGTTTCTCACCTATGCGATCACCAAACTAAGTGTCTGTTTTGATTCGATGATTGGTTGGTTGGATTTTACGGCATGTCAACATTAGTTGGATTATTTTATGCTGAAGACGTTTTGTTTTACTCATTCTTGATGTTTTTCAAAATTTATTCAAACTAAATTTTTTAAACACATTTTTCCTGTTTAATCCATAGATGGGACCCTAACAGGTGCTACCACTCCGGGTCAGAGTGGACCTGGGAGTAATGGAGATGAAGGGGTTCTCCACATTCCCCAGTACTCCAGAATTGAAACCTCCCCATTAGAAGCAGTTTAACTTCATACTCAGGGCAATAAGACCCTCAACCACCGCCTACTAGTACATATATGATAAGGTTTATTTTTTTTATTCATAAGGATAATAGGGTTGGGACAATCATATAGATGCTAGGGCTTCACGTGATCAGAAGGGAGCTTCTCCGATCGTCTGTCTAGACAAAGTAAGGGCCTAAGTTGAATGTTGCGTGTCATGAACTGCTCAGCTACCAGGTATGCTTGTTTATGCATCAGTTTTCGCCATCCACAGCCAACAGGTAGCCCCGTTGGAGGGATTTTACCCCTCTGCAGAGGTTCAGTCGGCGTATTCTACAGCCCTAGCTGACAGGGCGGGCCTGGTCTGATGATCGAATAGGCGAGAAACTAACAGTCACCAGACGCCGTTGACTCTGTGCCTACGCTATTGAAATCAGGATCTACATGTAGAAGCGCGTGGTGTAATGGCTAGAGTCGTAGGAAATGGACTCGTCGACTAGAGTTCAAATCCTAGACGAGGCTGTCTACATTTCCCATAGTGCTAATACCCTTGGGAAAGGTATGCATCCACCTGCTCTCCCTCCAACTATGGGTAAATAGCAGGACAGATTGGGCTCTTTAACCTTGGTTAGGAAACCAGTCTAGGAGAAGGAAAACCCTGAATTCAAATCTGTTAAATCCACCTAAAAATGACCTTGTGTCACATCCTGCTCGTGCGGAGGGGTTGGTAAATATGTACATGTGCTATATCACCATCAGTTATCAATTATGATGATTTCAAGGTAGACATGAGTCCGGCCATCGACACTTCAAAAACTTTCGGAAGAGCACCGATCATTGAAAGTTGCCATATCTCGTGCATTGCATAAGTTTCAAAAGCATACGGTTGATTAAAAAAACGAAACTAACTTTCGATATTTCCACATGGAACGAAACCTCCGGATTTTGCAGAATGACTCGTTTGAACTTCAAACGCGCCATACGTTTATGCTAAACCGTATCGACAATTTTTAATTCAAAGAAAGATCCTCAAGAGACGTAGAACTTTAGTCGCTGGAACTTTTGTCCTAATAGCTCTGCATTCTTCGTAAATGGAACAAAAAAAAAAAAAAAAAAAAAAAAAAAGAAAAAGAAAAAAAAGAAGATGCTATTGGTTGACAATGAAAGAGTAATCTGACGCAATTGGAGAAATGTGACGCTCGGCGCTACAAATCTTAAACCCTTCCACCCCCATCAAGTATTTGATGGCGGAGGTGTGTTAAACTGACCACTGCAAGGAACGGACTTCAAGCTTAAGAGAGCTCTTCACTTATATCACTGTTGACAGCGATGAAACGGTTGAATTACAGTTGCACTGTTAGAGCTTGATTGTTCGGCTCCAGAATATCTATCCCCCCCCTTCCAGAATAACGTTTCCTTGGATCCTCCCTATTCAATCATATCTCTGTCTTCTTTCTTTCTCCTTTCTCCCCCTCCCCATCTTCGCCGCATTGTCTGTCGCCTTCATATGATTCTGTCTTTGCCTCTCCTTCACTATGTTACTAGAAGGCGGTGGCTGAGGGTCTTCATGTCCTGGGAATGACGTTAAACTCTATTTGATGGTGAGGTTCCAGTTCTGGAGGTATGGGGAATGTGGAGCACCCCTCCATGACCATTGCCCCCAGGTCCACCCTGACCCAGAGTGGCAGTACCTGTTAGGATCCCATCTATGAGTTAAATAGAAAAACATAAGTTTATAAAAAATTGAGTATTCATTAAGAATGAATTTATTTCAAATCTTTGTCGGAATTAAATGACCCTCTGAGGTTGATGTGCCGTAAAACAAACCAAACCAAACCAAACCTTCACTATGTCTCAATCTTTCTTTCTCTCTCCTCCCCACCTTTTATTCTTTCCTTACTTATATATTATTCTTGTAAATTAATAAAATCATTCTGAATTCTTTGAACAAATAAAGACGAAATATTGATTGAGTCAATTGTCTGTGTTGGTTATTCACCTTTCCTTTTATATTTTCACATTTTGTCGGATTTTCTTAATCAGTTGTTTTCTTCATATGGATTTATTTAGGGCGATCTTTTTCCTTTTGCGACATACCTCACGAAACATGATGGCCGCATCAATGTCTTCAGTCTCGTCTTCCAATGTTGTAAACACTGGCAAACACGGCCACATGTAAGCAAACGCCTCCCCCTCAAAAGGGCAAGGTTATGCTCAATGTCAGTCTCCGAACACGTGTGTGTGGGTAGAGATTAAAAAAATCTCCCTAGTCTCATCGGCTTTTGCTTCAGGCGCTAGGATGAAGGTATTGCTTAGAAGAAGGATCTTCAGGGACGTGTCACGCTTTATCTATGCAGTTCCCCGCCGGGCCTAACGTTAATTGGCAACTCTCTCTGTGCGTACGTATTTACACAGCCCCTTGGTCACGAGTAGGATGTGACACAAGGTCAATTTTTTAGCGGAGTATAGCTAGTTTTAGAGTTAGTTTTCCTTCTCCGAGACTGGTCGCCAAACCAAGGCTAAAGAATCTAGTCGGCTCTACTATTTGCCCATAGCTCGTGGGGGGGGGGATCAGATATATTCATACCTTTCTTAAGGGCAGTAGCGTGAAGCAAAACTAAAACAGCCTCTTTGGCTTGGCTTTTTTTTACGGGATATAAACCCTTTTCAGGTCATTTAATGCCGAAATAGGTCATTTTGATATAAGTTTCTATGTTTCAAGTTCTTAATATCTTAAAATTGGTATAAATAGTTTTTATTAACTTCATTTGGTTTAGTTTGTTCCAGTTTGGTTTGGTTAATGGTATAATAACCCTGTGGGTTATTTAATGCAAAAAAAGAAAAAAAAGAAAGAAAAAAAAAAAGAAAAAAAAAAAAAAGAAAACTGTTAGAATTTGAGATAAAAATTGGTTCTCGAGTTTCTAACTCAAACGTATTTTGTTGATGTATTTCCTGGATTTATTTTATATCTGATTCATAATTTTCAATATTTTTTTTTTATTTCTCTCAAGAAGGATAAATTAAGGGATCAAACAACGTCGTTGAGGATTTGAACTCGAGTCACCGATTCCATTTACAACGACGATAACCGTTACGCCAAGCTTGTCTCTCTTTGAGTAGTGTCAGAAATATCTCTGTCTCTCCAGATTTTTTTTTATAAGAGTGAGGGTATACGCACCAACTCCAGATCGTTAATATTATGGCTAATTACTGCTTCAGAGACGAAACCCCAGAGAACAAATACGTTTCATTTGTGCCATGTCTCGTTCGCACATAAGCCACGACTGCACCTCTGCAGAGGGGTAACATTCCCCCAATGAGGCTACCTGTTGTTCATTAGGTGGCACCGTGATGCTTCAGGACGGAATTTTGGTGGCTGAGTAGTCCATGACGTGCAACACTCCACTTTGGTCCTTACTTAGTGAAGCAATGCGCACAATGTGTCAGCGCACCCACTAGCACGATACTACACAAACCACGGCTTTGAACTGCTTCGGTCATGTGATATACACTCGTATTCAACGAGCAAGTACCAAAATATTGCAAAACTTTTGACTCACCTCTGTAAATAACCGCAGGAAGCCACTGCAAAAGAACATATCATATATAAAACATGTACTGACGTGTTTGCCTACTTGAGTGTGTAACTCTATTCAGATTATTCTAATTAGATTAAAGAAAGAAAAAACACCCCCAAAAAAAAAAAAAAAAAAAAAACAAACAAAAACGCACGGGGTTTTTCTTTTTGTTCATTTAAACTCAAATTCGCGCAGAGCTAGTCAGAAGATTTAAAAGAGAAAACATTTTTTTTCAACCTATAAAATTTGGTTTCCAAGTTTAAAAAACAAAACCTAAAAAAGTTTAAGAAAAAACTAATAAAACAAAAACAAAACAAAAAAAAATGAATAAAACCCTTAAAAAAAAACCAACAAACGAAAAAAAAATTCAACCCATAAAATTTTGTTTCCAACTTTAAAAGAACCCTAAAAAATAAACAAAAATAAAGAAAAGCAAAAAAAAAAAAAAAAAAGAAAGAATCCCACAAACCCCAGCAAAAACAAACAAACAAACAAACAATAAAGAAACATTAAAAAACAAACGAAAAAAATCCATAGCAAACAAACGAACCATCTCCACATAAGCAAACAAACAAACAAAATGACTGAAAACAAAACTCTGTTTAACAAGTCAATAAGATTTTGAAATTGTTTAACGCTGATTCGTAAAACACAATTTTTCTTTCATTTTTTTCTCTTCTTCTCTTCCAAGAATTTTATAGCCAACTATAATTCCCAATTACGGCCGTTTTTAGGGGATATTTATTTAAAATAAGAGAAACTGGAAAATAAAATTTAATCCAGGAATAAAAAAAGTAAAACTACACAGAACAATACTACAAGAAACAAGCCTTGTAGTAATTTCATTATTATTATTATTATTATTTTCTTTCTTTTTTAAATCTAAATAGATTTTCTTTTATACCCGCAGTAGTTATTGCCTAGATGAATGTCAGATACAAAAACGAAAGAAAAAGAAAAGAAAGAAATATAGAAGTTGTAAGTGAATTTTCTTCAAATTAAAAAAGAGAAAAAGGATTTAAAAAAAATAACTAAAAGAAAATCAAAGAAAAAGAAAGCAATAAATAAATAAAAAAGTCAGATAAAAGGTTAAAAAGAAAGGAATGGATTAAAATAAAATAAAAAATCCCCAAAAAACTCTCACTCATATTTAAACATAAAACAAAAAAACCCAAACAAAAATGAGCATTGCTTGTTTATTGGTTGAGTTAATTACAATAACGTTGACTGTTTTACACTCTCCTATCCCGGGAGATAAACTTATGTGAGTATGACGTCAAGAAGAACGTCAGATTTGCGTCACGCCCACGTCTCATTTTTCACGCAAGAAAGACAGCCTCGCTGTCGACCATCCTCTTCGCTACGTCTCCTACCACTCATTTATATCTACGGTCATTTATGCGTATCATTAGTGCCTATGTTTGGCCTGTGTACGTATGGTCTGCGTATGTGTGTGCGTGTGTGTGTGTATGTGTGTGCCTATCCGCACACCATGCAGCAAATTGACTCGCATTTGCCTTTTGAGATTGCCTTGTGTTTGATGCTTGTGACTGGATCGATAAAGTGCTAGCTTTCGTCATAAAAATCGCCATGTATCTTTTTAAATTTCTTATTTTTTCAACCAGGATTCCCTTTAATGAAAATCCAAGTCGCAAGACACGCACGGCATGTGCACGTGGGTGTTTACGTGGCTGCATATATGCGACTATGCAGGTACCTTATTCAATGTGTACGTGTATTTCTACATGTACGCGTTGGTGCGTGGGCTCGGAGTTAAAACGCTGGTATTTGGTGTCAGCAGTGAGATTTCAGATCAAATAATCAGTTAGAAATTATTTAATACCGCATTGAAAAGGCATATGGTATTAAACTCCAACCAATTAAATGGTATTAAAGGCATATGGTATTAATCTCCAACCAATACAAAAACAATTAGAAAACATTAGACCCCCCCATATATATAGGCCGCACGCAAAGATTGGGAGAAAAATAACGTAGCGTTCAACCGTTATTATCCGATAAATATCTTCAAATTAACTAAGAAATTACATCGATTTAGTTAACGTAGAGTAGGGTCCTGAAGAAATCATTTTAATTTGATTGAAACCATGGTAGACCCTTTATTTTCCCTCTAATAATAATATTATTAGTATTATTACTGCTTTATATTTTTTAATATATTGAGCACTTAGGATTTACTGATGCCAATGCGACGGAAAAGTTAAAGCGGCAATAGAATACTATATATATATATATATATATATATATATATATATATATATATATATATGGAGGCGGAGTGTGGAATGGTTATCGTTGTAGGAAATGGACACTTCGCGTGATATATATATATATATATATATATATATAGATTAAGGTGTATATGATATAGAAATAACCTACTCAAGTTTCACCATAAAGGATCTTCAGGGTTAATTGCAATGAATTAATCAATATCTTGATTAATTACTGGCAATTGTAGAAGTGAATAATGCGATCATGGGCGGGTATTTTCAGGATCGGGGTTAGGGTTAGGGTTAGTGTTAGGACTGGGTTTCATATTATAATACAATGCTATTTGACATTTGTTACGCATATTTCAACGCATTCCTGACCCAGATATAGGTTAAATCAATGTTTCTCAACCTTTTTTTCCCTATGGAACCATTTAATTTCTATTTTACTCTGATGGACACCCTCCATAGCCATTCGATGTTTAAATGTCCTATTGTATTTTCATGATTAATTATTTTTTGCTAGCCTAGTCATAAAAAAAGTTATATGGTCCCCAGGGCCATGTGGCCCCGGTTGAGAACCACTGGGTTTTTGTAGAAGAACAGTAAGGGTACTATTTAGTACCATTACTGGGTCAGTTTTGCTCTGTCGGTAGAGAGTTCGGCTAGGAATAACAAGGTTCATGGTTAGATACCGGCCCTCGCCAACTCAGTGTATGAGTAGCACAGGGATCTGTGCGGTAAAGTGAGGAGTTGATGGTAGGTGTGGCGCTCCACCTCAGACCTCAGATAATCTCCTTGGTCTAGCGCTTGTGAAAAGGGGATAGACTCCTTCGCTGTCTGGCTGATGCCGACATTAGACCGCCCCGACAACTTTACTTTACGTACTGTTCTTCTACAAGGATGGCTTTGGCATTAAATAACCTACGAATCTTGATACGCCATAAAACAAAGAAACCAAACCAAACCAAACCGCATTCCTGAATAGACACCAATTCTAAACAAGTACCACGTTTAACAAATACAGAAAAATTGAATAAAATAAAAACGATTCGAATTATTTTTAGGAAACACGCGGCAAAAATCGATCAGTTTTAAAATGTCGAAAATTTCAACAAATTGAAAAAAAAAAAAAAAAGAAAGTTGTTTAGTTTTGGTAACAGTCACGAACATGTTGAATGCGGCTTTCTTTTCGTTAAATTTTGTAGAAATATCGTCATAAAACGAATATTAAAATAAGCCGAAACTTTTTTTCCATTAAATAAATACTCTAATTCTCAATGAAAGAGAAAAGACTCTCGACAATGAAAAAGGAAGTGTGCGTCAATTGATCAATGTTCAACTACGTCTTGATTAACTTGAACGTCTATAAATGTATAAAAGATTATTGCAATGATATTATATACAATTTTGTCACGTGTGCCTAGATTAAAACGTTGAATTAGTGTTGACGTTTCTATCAAACGTATTGTTTCAATAGAGAAAATAGCCAGAGAAAATGTTTTGTTTAAAATATAGTGGACTCTGTCACCAGCTAGATTTGACCTTGTTTATTATTAGCTTGTAATAAAGAATTCACAATAACGTATCGAGGTAAAAATAAAAATCGGTTGTCGTAGTTACAAAGTGAATAAAAGAGAGTAAATTCAAACAATAAATACGACTAGAGAAAAAGTCGGAGGTGAAAGAGCAAATTCAAAATTTATACGTATTACATTATCGCCCACACAAATAAGTACAACCCGAACAAGCAGCCGCCATGTCAGCTGGGGCTGTAGAATACACCGACTGCACCTCTGCAGAAGAGTAAAACCCCTGTTGAAATCCTGGTGGCCATTTCACAAAGTTTAATGCATTTCTTAAGTAGTTATATGAGAGAAAAATTGCTGTGCCCGTGGATACTTCTTGTCATTCAATCTGTAGTATTCCTTGGTAGAAAGATTGCAGAGCCCGTAGATACTTTTTGTCATTCAATCTGTAGTATTCCTTAGTAGAAAGTTTGCAGTGTCCGTAGATACTTCTTGTCATTCAATCTGTAGTATTCCTTGGTAGAAAGTTTGCAGTGCCCGTAAATACTTTTTGTCATTCAATATGTAGTATTCCTTTGTAGAAAGATTGCAGTGCCCGTAGATACTTTTTGTCATTCAATCTGTAGCATTCCTTGGTAGAAATATTGCAGTGCCCGTAGATACTTTTTTGTAATTCAATATGTAGTATTCCTTGGTAGAAAGATAGCAGTGCCCGTAGATACTTTTTTGTCATTCAATCTGTAGCATTCCTTGGTAGAAATATTGCAGTGCCCGTAGATATTTTTTGTCATTCAATCTGTAGTATTCCTTGTAGAATGATTGCAGTGCCCGTACATACTTCTTGTCATTCAATATGTAGTATTCCTTGGTAGAATGATTGCAGTGCCCGTACATACTTCTTGTCATTCAATCTGTAGTATTCCTTTGTAGAATGATTGCAGTGCCCGTACATACTTCTTGTCATTCAATATGTAGTATTCCTTGGTAGAAAGATTGCAGTGCCGTAGATACATTTTTGTCATTCAATCTGTAGTATTCTTTGTAGAATGATTGCAGTGCCCGTACATACTTCTTGTCATTCAATATGTAGTATTCCTTGGTAGAATGATTGCAGTGCCCGTACATACTTCTTGTCATTCAATCTGTAGTATTCCTTGTAGAATGATTGCAGTGCCCGTACATACTTCTTGTCATTCAATATGTAGTATTCCTTGGTAGAAAGATTGCAGTGCCGGTAGATACATTTTTGTCATTCAATCTGTAGTATTCCTTGGTAGAAAGATTGCAGTGCCCGTACATACTTCTTGTCATTCAATCTGTTGTATTCCTTGGTAGAAAGATTGCAGTGCCGGTAGATACATTTTTGTCATTCAATCTGTAGTATTCCTTGGTAGAAAGATTGCAGTGCCCGTAGATACTTCTTGTCATTCAATCTGTAGTATTCCTTGTAGAAGATTGCAGTGCCCGTAGATACTTTTTTGTCATTCAATCTGTAGTATTCCTTGGTAGAAAGATTGCAGTGCCCGTAGATACTTTTTGTCATTTGATCTGTAGTATTCCTTTGTAGAAAGATTTCAGTGCCCGTAGATACATTTTGTCATTCAATCTGTAGTATTCCTTGTAGTAAGATGGCAGTGCCCGTAGATACTTCTTGTCATTCAATCTGTAGTATTCCTTTGTAGAAAGATTGCAGTATCAGTTACTACTTGTAGTATGTAGCGTTCCTTCTGGGAGGGAATCCAGTTTGAAACTAATTTTAGGACAATTTATCAACGACCTTAAATACATTTTGTCGTTTTTCCATTGGTCAATCCAGTTCCAGCTACTTGGGCCAGTCTATAAATATGAATGGTGACTTTTCGTATAGCAATAAATATGAATGGAGACAAAGTCGGAGGTGAAAATGCACATTGACATTTATATGTATTACATTAACGCCCACAAATATCTACTACCCGAAAAATTTCAATACTTAATTTGGTGACCACTTAAAGAATAGACGGTACTGTAATCAATCTGATATCATCATCATCATCATCATCATCATCATCATTAAACAAGTAGCACGGTTAACCTTGACAATCTCTCGCCAACTACCTCTATCATTCATTGCCCTCGCAGCATTCAGTATTTGTGCCGAGCTGGTCAATGTAGCTATTTGCAGGATGACCCGCACTGGTCTGCCCATGTGCTAGTTTTCACAGGAGAACGTCGCTTATGAGTTCGATCTTGCTTCTGCAGCAATGTCCAGAACGTCGTGTCCGTCTCAC
>CM042145.1:93125049-93135346 GCA_023376005.1 Doryteuthis pealeii
GTTGGACCATCCACATTTTTTGGCACAGTCGATAGGAAAGAATTGGTGCATCAAGGGTTGCCACAAACCCAATCAACGACCGACCTCAGGAATTTTGAATTCAGAGTTATCCTTCTCCTAGACTGGTTACCTATCCAAGGCTGAAGGGCCCAGTCTGCCCTACTATTTAACCATATATATATATATTATATATATATATACACACACACACACATATATATAATATATATATATATATATATATATATATATATATAGAGAGAGAGAGAGAGAGAGAGGCACAGAAAGGTCAGAAACGACTGCCCTTGCCAAGACTGAGCTTGGCAGCGAGGCATGCACAGACACAGGCTTACTTTTAGTATTACGCTCGTATATTCATGAAGTCATAATGAATACTAGTACAAAATAAAAAACACCCCCGGGCGATGTAAAAATAGATTTTTGAAACATATTGCCTGAGGGGTGGGAGTAAAAAATTCAATGTCAGCGAGTTTGTACCCTAAGTAAGTAAATCATCAAATTCATTAAAGGATTAAAAATAAAACAATTTGAAATGTAAACTTTAAATAAGTATTAAAATAAAACAAACTATATAGATATATAATACCAGTCATGTATTTATTAAAACTTGTTTTAAAAACCAATGAGGACTGTCTAATGTTGCATGTTCAAATTTTGAGTGTATTTATTCTATGGTATGACGATTTTGGTTAATGTGACGTAAGCAGTGACTTAATTTTTGTTACAGACAAAAACCGGAAGCGAATCTCCATTATTAATAGATTTATGTATACATGTACTTCTACATTTACAGATACAAGCAGGACCTGTGGATATACCACAGTGTTATATAATTATTACAACGTTTGATATATTCACTTAAGAGCTATTGCTAAATAGTTCTATCTGTAAAAAGTATTATAATCTTGATTTAAGACTCTTCTAACTTTTTTTCTTTCTTTCATTCTTTTCATCTTTTCATTATGCTCGATTGAAACAGATTACCGTTATCGCTACCACACGCTGACACCCTCTCTATATATTTCACCTACTCTCTTTCTTTCATTCTTCTTTCTTTTCCTTTCTTTCTTTCTGGTTATATTTTTTATGTGTAGCAGGTCCTTTTCTTCCTTTTCTTTCTTTATAATAAAAAACGGAATGGTCCATTATTCAGCTGATGTGACGACACACATAAAAAAATAAGAATTCGGCGGATAACTACACCAGATAATCAGGATTTACCTTTTCTCATTCATCTTGGACGAATTCGGACGGTTTCATTTTTAACCAGGGAATCGAATCATCTACTAAAATGCACAAAAATCCTAGTTTTAAAAAAAAAATTTAGCCTAGAAATTGGTTAGAAAATTTACTGTTTTCAATATTTAAATCGGAAATGTTGTTTTATTTTATAAGAATGAAACAATTTAAGTATTATAAATAGAATTGAAATTGAAAATCTGCCCCCTCTCACTACCGACACATATATTACTTTTTACCTCATTAATTAAACTGTAATAGACGATCTTTGATGCTATTTCCTCAAACAATGGTACGCGTATAAGATCTAATTTTTGGTGTCAGTATTCAGTATACTAACACACAACTTTCGCATGGATGGACAATTTGATATTTTTTTTAAAGTGAAAAATCGACCTACCCTACTGTACATACAAATATGCATAGAATATATGTTGGATTAAAGCACGATTTATAAACAGTTAAATGTACATACTGCACGTACCTGTTGGTGTGATGCTTGATGATTAAAAAAATATGTTGTCAAAATGGAAGACGTGTAAAAAATCTTCAATATTACAAGGCGCTAAATACATCACGGAATTGTCCAAGGATGGTTGTCAGATTTTGTCATCCACCCCCATATATATATATATATATATATATATATATATATGTGTGTGTGTGTGTGTGTGTGTGTGTGTGTATACATATATGTATATATATATTATATTATATTATATTATATTTATATATATTCTTATATATACATACACTCATATATATATTATTTCTATATACTTATATACATGTATATATTCATATACACTTAGATACACTTTCAATAAGAAAGAAAAGTTCAACAAACCATCATTTGGTTGTTATAAATTTATTTCCGCCGGTAGATGTTTCTCTGTATATAATTGATATATCAATTATCTTACATTGAGCTCTCTTTTGGATTTCAAATAATCCTTGTATAAATCTATAGTTGTGCATCTACATGGACAATTTATTGTGGATATACGAAGGACATAGATGATCCCAATATAGAATCATCCCAAACTTACTGTCTATTGGATTTTATCTTTATATATATATATATACATATATATATATATATATATTATATATATATATATGGTTGAGCACTTTAATTAGAAGGGATTTAATTGCAAAATCCACCGTATTCGGCGTACAGCTAAGCCTCGCTTTGTTTACATAAAGTTTGAGGCCTCTAGTGAATTTCATTTCCGCTTAGAAATGTAGCGATTGAATAGTCTCCTATATTTGACAGCTGCCTGTGGCCGTACGTGTAAGAGGATTGGCGAACGAAAGTTCATTCGGGTCTCGAACCCGGCCAGATGTAGCTGTTAAACGGTATAACCACACTGATGAGAGGTGATACCTCGAAACACGTGTCTGTGGATTACTTTATATATATATATATATATATATATATATATATATATATATATAGAGAGAGAGAGAGAGAGAGAGAGAGAGAGGGAGAGGGGGGACGCATAATTGGCAAGAGATTAAAAAAGCATATAAAAATCGCAAAATGACGGGGGGCCTAGGGGTGGTGGTGTAGATATCTAATTCTGGTGTCTTGTAATTGCAACGGAGCTCCGCTAGCTGACCATTGGTCAGTGAGTTCGAATCTCGTCGGATGCCACAATCTTTAATCTTTGCACCAAACTAAGATGAGCTTAGAAAATGACTAATTAATACAACCTAATCGGACACAGGGCCATATTTGTGACAGTATCAGGAGGAGGCAAAACTCCTTAACAATGATTTACGACATTAACTTCAAATTATTTGCATCACCCGGATATTTTTGTACATACATCTTTGTTTTTTTCTTTGTTCTTTCTTTCTTTCTTGTTCTTTCTTTTTTTTTGTTCTTTCTTTCTGTTCTTTCTTTCTTTTTTGTATTTTCTTTCTTTTTTTATTTTTCTTCTTTCTTTCTTTCTTTCTTTTTTTGTTCTTTTTGCTCTTTCTTTCTGTTTTTCTTTCTTTTTTGTTTTTCTTTCTTTCTTTTTTCTTTCTTTTTCTTTCTTCTTTCTTTCTTTTTTTTCTTTCTTTTCTTTGTTTTTCTTTCTTTTCTTTCTTTCTTGTTTTTTCTTTCTGTCTTTCTCATTGCCTTTCTTTCTTTTCTTTTTTTTTCTTTTTTTTGTTTTTTGTCTCTTTCTTCTTATAGATGTATCTTTCTGTCTTTTTTCTTTCCTTTTTTTTCTCAAAATTCACTGCCTTTTTCTTTCTTTCTTTCTTTCTTTCTTTCTTTCTTTTAACATTACGAAATACACACAATGATATGCATATATACAGGCAAAATCCGATTGCGTTATACATCTGGATACGTACTCCCCCCATATATATATATATATATATATATATATATATATATATATATATATATATATATATACTGATGAGCCAAATATTATGACTGAAAATGAAAACGAAATGACAGTTACTGCTTTTTAACAACTCGGCATGTCAAAGTAAGAAATTGATGGACATGTAAGTCGGCCTCGGATATTTAAAAAGATGAATGCTGAATATATATATATATATATATATATATATATATATATATATATATATATATATATATAATATATATATAGATAAATAGATAGATAGATAGATATAGATATGGGGAGTCTAGTTCTCAGTGTGAATATATTGTGTATATGTTTTCTATATATATGTGTGTGTCTATAATATATATATTTTTTGATTTTGTGTGAAGCATGGGCTGTGAAATAAATCAGAAACTCCATTGATGTTAAGTTTTAAGTTTCATTTTATTTCATTCAATATTTCGGAAGTTTTACCTTCCTTTTTCAAGATAATCTAGACTGACTGTTTCATGTAGCTTCTGGTGCCTTTATAACTGCGATTGCCGGTTCTTAGGTCTGATTCGCTTAGGTATGACCTTGAGGTTTTCTCACCGGAAGTTGATGTCAGTTCATGTTGGTGCCAGTTTTTTTTAGATGGATTTTAGTCGTCTTTTTTTTCGTGGAGTTGTTTACCTTCCAAAATAGGTGCTGTGTACATGTTGTCGTTGTGAAGTCCACGTATCCTTCTTTGTTGGTATATCTGATTGAGTCTATTTCTCAATGTGAATACATTATATATAATAATATATATATATATATATATATATATATATATATATATATATATTTGGAGGATATGTGCTTAATTGAAGTCATACATAATTTTGAAAATTAATTAGTTAATAATTAATGAAAAATTCATTAATTATTAACTAATTAATTTTCAAAATTAGGTATGACTTCAATTAAGCACATATCCTGCAAAAATTGTCGGCTAAAAGCCATATCAAATAAACACATTGTTTATCTACGTACTCTTATATATATATATATAATATATATATATATATATATATATTATATTTCAGGTTACCTTAAATAATTTCCTTTTAATCAACAATTCTTATTTTTTTTGGGGGGGGGGTTCTAAATCTATAATACCGGTAGTAAAATATTGGACCTCTCCCCCAATATATATATATATATATATATATATATATATATATATGTGTGTGTGTGTGTGTGTGTGTGTGTGTATGTGTGGTTGAGAATAGAGGAAAGTGTGGATATAATAACACAGACAGCTGAATTCAATTGATATTATTATTGGATGAAGCTTCTTCAAAACTTTATTGACATAACTACTTGTACATTCTGCTTTTATAGTGAAAAGGTAAATGGGTGAGGGGTGAGGAAAAGTCGGGAGGGGTTGGTGTGTAGGGAAATGGTACTTTTATTTTTTTATGGGGTCAGTCGGTTGATTTAGAAGAGAATTTGATATTTGGAGTGTGGGTCGAATGTGTTGAAGTCTATGTGTATCAGGGGACCGGGGACATTTATGTTGTTATATCCGCACTTTCCTCTATTCTCAACCACATTTTGTCGGATTTATTCAAATCCTTCACTCCTCATATATATATGTCTATATATATTTTTTTTGGATTTTGTGAGAAGCACAATAATGTGAAATAAATAAGAAACTCCGTTAGATGTTACGTGTTATATATATATATATATATATATATATATTATATATATATATACGCGTATCCCTTCCTCCCTTTGATCTTTTTCCTTCACCCTATTTTATCATTTACCCCTCTTTCTTTCTCCTTTCTCTCTCCTCATCTTCGCCGCATTATCTATCACCTTCATTTGGTTCTGCCTTTGCCCCCTCCTTCACTATGTTTCTATCTTTCTTTCTCTCTTCCTCCTCCCCCTTTATCTTTTCATCACTTAAATATCATCCTTGTAAATTAATAAGATCATTCTGCAGAAGTGTTTGAAAAAATAAAGATGAAATATTAATTGAATCAATTGTCTGTGCTCGTTATTCCCCTTTCCTTTTATATTTGTCACACACACACACACACACACACACACACACACACACACACATATATATATATATATAATATATATATATATATATGAATGTAATCCCAAAATTAAATCTCCAAAGTGCTGGGGGTACAGAGAAACTGTCCGTGCAGTTATTGGCAACATTGTTGTGTTTGTTGTGCATGCACTTATACCTGCCACTACGTGCCCTGCGCTACCACGACCAATCTTGGCTTGGCAGTCGTTTCTAATGGAGCTCCCGATTGACGTAACAGCCAGGTATGAAGTTCGCGCAGTTATCCGGTTTTTGAACACAAAAGGCGTTAAACCGATTGAAGTTCATCGCCAATTAACGGAAGTGTATGGCCAGTCATGCGTAGATGTCAAAAACGCCCACAAGTCATGTAGGGAGGTTGCAACAATGACGAGGTTCAACGCTTCCCCAACGACATGGCGACAAGCTGGTATAACATAGGTATACAAAAACTGCCTCAACACCTACAAATATGCATCGACCGAATTGGCGATTATGTATAAGAATAGATACCAGTTAAAACATCATTGGCAATAAATATAAACGTAAACATCATTGGAAAACCTTACCTTTGGGATTACTACGTATATATATATATATATATATATATATATATATATATATATATATAGTTTAGATAATTAACTCATCATTACCATTGAGTCATCACAGGTTAGTTGTGATCGAATTCGAATCTATCTATCTATCTATCTATCTATCTTTTATCTATCTATTTGTTCATTATCTATTTGTTCATATTTATCTATCCATCCATTCTACTTTGTTTATATTAATGTAAGTAAGTATCTATCTATCTATCTATCTATCTACCTATCTATCTATTATGCTTTGTTCATATGTATGCATGTATGTATCTATCTATCTGTCCATCTTTCTATCTTCTACTTCATTCATATATATCTATCTATCTATTCCACTTTGTTCATATGTATGTATGTATGTATGTATGACAAGACGTCGCAATCAACACGTATGCATGCATGTATCTATCTATCTACTTTATTCATATCTATATATCTATCTATTTGTTCAGTATTCATTTGTTCATATCTATCTATATATCTATCTATCTATATCAATATCAATCAATATATCTATTTTACTTTGTTCATATTAATGTATATATATATATATATATATATATATATATATATATATATATATATATTTGGAGAGACCATGGAGGGTTGGAAATGTCGGACATGTGGTCGAATTCTGCTTTCTAAGGCTGGATAAGTAATCATAGGAAATCTCATCAGAAACAATTCATGCAAACTCCAGGAACAAATAATGTGTCTTGTGCAATCTGTAACAAAGTTTGTAAGTCAGCTTCTGGTCTTAAGAGACATATGGTGGTGCATAAGAATCAAATTTTATCATCTGATCCATCTGATACAACGGGTAGGACGTCCATCCTATGTCATATTTGCATCAAACTTTGTGGATCTACAGCGGTTTTGATGACTCATTTGAGGGCTCATGAGAGGAAAGGTTCTGGCGGTGGAGTTATAGGATAGGATTGTGAGGGAGGCAGTGATCTATAAAGATTATTCTCTCTCTCTCTCTCTCTCTCTCTCTCTCTCTCTCTATATATATATATATATATATATATTAACTGCTCATTATCTATCATCTTATCTATTTATCTAACTATATTTTATCTCAGTGTTCTTTATTCATCTTTTATTCTCAGTGTTCCTTACTATCTATCTATCTATCTATCTATTATCTATCTATCTAGTTGTATTCCTATCTATAAATCTATCAATACCTCTTTTTTTAAATCTCAGCCTATTCATTCTATCTATTCTATCTATCTATCTATTATCTATCTATCTATCTATCTATTATCTCAATATTCATTATATCATCTTCTATCTATTCATGCTATTCAGTTTCTTATGTCATCTATTTATCTCAGTGTTCTTATCTTATCTCATCTATCTATCTATCTATTATCTATCTATCTCAGTGTATTCTATCTATCATTCTATCAATACCTCTTTTTTTATCTCAGCCTATTCATATCTATCTATCTATCTATCTATCTATCTCAATATTTCTTATCTATCTATCTATTCATCTATATCAGTGTTCATTATTCATCTATTTATCTCAGTGTTCCTTATCTATCTATCTAATCTATCTATCTATTATTCATATATTCAGTATCATATCAATTATCATACCTCTTTTTTATCTCAGCCTGTTCATATCTATTATCTATCTATCTAATCTATTCTATCTATTATCTATCTAAGTCCATTACTATTTAAATCCGTTAATAGCTATATATCTATCTATATTCAGTATCTATCTATCTATTTATTTGTTTATCTTAAGTCCATTCAAATCTATCTTACTATCTATCTATCTATCTTTATCTATCCTTCAAAACTCCATTCATATCTATCTATCTCAGTGTTGATTATTGTCTATCTATCTATTTATATATCTATCAAGTCCATTCAAATCTATCTAAGTGTTCATTATCTATCTATGTATTCTATTTATCTCTCCAAAGTCCATTCAATATCTATCTCGGTGTTAATTATCTATCTATCTATCTATCTTATCATCTATTCTCAATCAAGTCATCAAATCTATCTATCTCAGTGTTCATTATCTATCTATCTATCATCTATCTATCTATCTATCTATCTATCTATCTATCTTTTAACTATCTCAATATTCATTATAATCTGCACCTCTGCAGAGGGATAAGAATGAGACCACCATACCGAAGTCATGTTAAGAAGTAGGTAGATTTGAAGTATGAGAAACTGCATATCTTCCATACGACATTTTATATTTACCCAACCCTCGCATGAGCAGGATGTGACAGAATGTCATTTTTTAAGGGGAGTATAACGGGTTTAAATTTAGAGTTTTTCTTCTAGACCGGTTGCCAAGCAATTATCCTATTAGCTAAGAGTATTAGTGCCATGGGAAATGAAACAGTCTCGTCCAGGATTTGAACCTAGGGTCTATTTTTCAAGACGCCTCTTCATGTATCTTCCATAACAACTTTTACTAATTGTGGCGCCGAGATCCGGGATCCCAGAGGGCTTGGAGGTCACCGAAAGATGCAATCTTTAGACTTTACACAAGCTTAAAATAATACAGAAGTTCTTGAGAAGGTATCCCATTACCCTCATTACCCCACCGACCCCCAAAAAAAACACAAAAACAAAAAACAAAAAAAATTAATGAATAAAAAAATAAAACAAGAAACGAAATTATTTAGTATATTTAATTCTTTTTTTAATAAATAATGATAGATAGATACTGAACATAGATAGATATATAGATATTAATGGATTTAAATATTAATGGACTTAGATAGATAGATAGATAGATAGATACTAAACATAGATAGATATATAGATATTAATGGATTTAAATATCAATGGACTTAGATAGATAGATAGATAGATAGATACTGAACATGAGATAGTATATGATATTAATGATTTAAATATTAATGGACTTAGATTTTTTTTATATATCTCGACTCTTGACGGGTGGAACTTTGATACCAAACCTCTTTAAGGAGCAGTGTTACATAATTCGTGGGTTGCTACGAATCATGACTGTAGTGTAGTTAGATTGAATTTAAAACTCATTGAAATTCAAAATCGGAGGGGGTAGATTATTGATAGGTAATGACCTGTAGTTGACCCCCTGGCTTCCGCCACTGGGAAAACGTGAGAACGGAAGTTAAGTTTTAGTTAGTCAATAAGCAGTTTTATCGGAAGACCACATGATGTAGACATCGTTTTTTGCTTCACTCCGGCCGTGGCTGAGAAGTCTAGTAAAAAAGATGTGGTCTCTCTCTCTCTCCCCCTCTCTCTCTCAAAAAAAAAAAAGAAAAAAAAGAAAAAAGCCTTATGTCGTCTTTGTGAATAATGGTGAACCAGCTTCTACAAGCCAGCATCTTTAAAAAAAAGAAATAAAGTCAAACCAGAATCTTTAGAAATGTCTCAGCTATGCAAGAGACAGACCAAAGTACCAGCCAGCTACTCAACTACACATGCAAGTAAAATACAGACTTTAAAATAAAGACTTTAAAAATGTGGAAGCATTATACGAATGCATCTCTTTCATCTATCATTTCTCATCGACACATAAGAATCTCCTCTTCTCTCTCTCTCCGTATATTATATATATATATTATATATATATATATATATATAATATATATATATATATATACCCAGTAAAAGGGTTATATAACAGTAGATCAAGTTTCTTCTAAGTGGCTTACGCGACTAGTACGTTAACCACTGCGCTACAGCGTTTTCTTCTTTCTCAATTGATTTTGGTAACATTGGTTGGTGACTTAGAATACTTTAAGATGTTTAGTAAATCAGCCACATCAGATGGTTTAAGGTTGTACACAAATCCGCATCATTTCCTAAGAAAACAAACGAATTTACAAATGATTACAAAAAAGTCTTTACAGAACAAAAATTAAAAAAAGAAAAAAGAAAGGTAATATAAATCACAAAAATCACAAAAAATCATAAAAATCACAAAAAAGTCACAAAAAGCACAAAAAAGCACCAAAAAGTCACAAATAACACAAAAT